>CM053613.1:47390473-47452388 GCA_028646535.1 Procyon lotor
TTCTACTGTTTCGATTCTTGGACTTTAATTTTTTATAAAGGCAACAGAACTTGGCAAGTTCCAGGGAATACAATCAGAACTGGGTATATACTCTTAGCATCCCCTGTAATACTTACTGTTCTATTTTAGAAGTAATTTAAAATTGATTTGTAAGTACGAAAATAGCACATGAATATATTCTTATTATTTAAAAAAAAAACTGAGACGAGTAGTTTGGCAGCTTCTTGAAAAGTTAAACATAGACTTCCCATATGACCTAGTAATTCCACTGGGTCCTTTAGGAAGAATGGGATGGGAAACTGGTTTCCATGCAAATTATCGAAGCTGCGTTTAACAATCATATTAAACTTGTTAAATAAAATGTGATCTCTATACACAGTGGAATATCATTCAGATGTAAAAAGGAATGAAGTATGTAGACATTACATCATGGATGAACTTGGAAACCATTATGCTAAGTAAAAGAAGCCAGTCACAAAAGACCACATATTCTATGATTCCATTTATATGGATACCCAGAATAGGCAAATCTGTACAGAAGATGGAAGAGTAGTTGTCATGGGCTCTGGGGAAGAGGCAATGGAGGGTGACTGCTTAATAGGTACGGAGTTTCCTTTTGGGATGAGAATGTTCTGGAATTAAATAGTGGTGATGGTCTTATAACTTTTGGATATACTGAAAACACTGAATTATACACTTTAAAATAGTGAATTTTACGGTATCTGGATTATATCTCAATAAAGCTGTTACTGGGGAAAATAAAAAAAAAAAAGGAGATGCTACAAAGTTGCAGCCTGACTATCCCTCCTACACAAATCCCTGGTGGTTACCAAGGTCAGCTCAGTAGGACTCCTCGTTAGGACACTCTAGCTCTCCACAATGCCTGGCAGAGGTCCCTGCATGCAGCAAGCATTTTAGGCACTTGTTACACATTCCCTTTGTACAAGGATAAGATAGTACTATTCTTTTTTTTTTTTTTTTTTAATTTATGTATTTGTCAGAGAGAGAGCCAGAGAGAGAGCACAAGCAGGGGGAGGAGCAGGCAGAGGGAGAGGGAGAAGCAGGTTCCCCGCTGAGCAGGAAACCAGGATGTGGGACTCGATCCCAGGACTCCGGGATCATGACCTGAGCCAAAGGCAGCCAGTGAACTGACTGAGCTGCCCAGGCGTCCTGATACTACTGTTCTCTTCAGGGTAATAGAGGTTCCGTCGTATCCTCCACCACACACATTCCTTAGTTCAGGACTGGGCCACCTTCGTGGCACTGTTTTCATGAATGTCACACACAGCAAGCACAGGGACACGAGTGCCCAGCACTTACAGGCTGAGAGCTCACCAATCACAAATCCAGTTAACAGAAAATTCTGATATGATCCTTTGTGTGAATAAGGAGGTGCTTTGCATCTATCTGCCCTCTCAGTTTGCGGAGGGTTTGGAATAAATGAAGCCAGGCTCGGCAAGGCTAATACAACTTTGGAGGCCATGAGAGCAACTATCAATAAGTGATTTCTAACTTGGTCAAGTCCAACTTAAACAGAAGGCTTAGAGAATCTCATAAAGACGACTTTCAGAATGTTACAATATTCCGTTTCTCATCTTTTAATTTTTTTGCAGAGATTTTTTTTTTTTAAAGATTTTATTTATTTAACAGAGAGAAACATAGTGAGAGAGGGAACACAAGTAGAGGGAATGGTAGCGGGAGAAGCAGGCTTCCTGCCGAGCAGGGAGCCCGATGCGGGGCTCGATCCCAAGACCCTGGGATCATGACCTGAGCTGAAGGCAAACGCTTAATGACTGAGCCACCCAGGCGCCCCTTTTGCAGAGATTTTCGATCAGGGGTATGTCAAGTCACACGAAGTAATGTTTTTTTTTAAATTTTATTTATTTGACAGACAGATCACAAGTAGGCAGGGAGGCAGGCAGAGAGAGAGGGGGAAGCAGGCTCCCCGCTGAGCAGAGAGCCCGATGCGGGGCTCGATCCCAGGGCCCTGAGATCATGACCTGAGCTTTAACCCACTGAGTCACCCAGGTGCCCCACGAATTAACTTTTTAACACATACCCGGGAGGCCCCATCCCTCAGAGGTTCTGATTTACTTAGACCACAGCAGGCTGGCCTTTGAATTTTTGGAAGGTCTCCAAGATCAACTGGAAACACTCAGTTGTTAGGAACTTTTCGGAAGAATGGGATGGAAACTGGTCTCCATGCAAATCATCCGAGTGTTCATTTAACAATCATGTTAAACTTGCTACAGCAGCCAGTCAGAGGACTGAGAACATAGCCTCATTTGACTGAAGACAAAACAGAGGCTCAGGAATTCACTCTTTAAAGTCCACAGCAAGGACAGGGAAGCACTTTGGAGCCCTGATGATGCCCCACGTCTTCCTGGTATAAGGTTTCCAAACTCCCTTGTGGTACCAGGGTTGTGAAAATGTGCTTTTGGGGAAGGAAGCAAGTCTAGAACCAGTTTTGTTTTGTTTTTGTTTTTGTAACTTTACTTGTGCTCCAGTATAATATAATTTTACTTGGGCTTCAGGATTTTTGAAATGTTTTCTAATCTGTACCCGCTTGTTGACAGTAGTTTCTCTTCACGTACTCCATCCACAAAGTACCTTCTAAGGCAGCAGCTAAGCCTGAGTTGGAAAGGAGGATGTGATACAGGAGCAGCTCTGGCCATGGAAGGGGAAGGAAAAGAGAAGCCTGTGCCCACTGGCCCCCTGGGAAAGGAAAGGGGGGGGGGGAAGAGATCAATAAGTACACGATCCTCATTCCTATGCCTGCTCCCCACATACGCTCTCCACCTTCCCATCAAAGCAGGTTCAATTCAGGGAGCCACGGAGCTTCCGAAATATCAAGACTCCATTCTCCCAGACATAACATGGTGGGGGGGGCAGGGGGAGGCTTCAGGCTATTCAAGGTCATTGCGCAGCTCGGTGCTAATATACAGGAGGAGAGCAAAGGCTTGGCTGCAGCCACAGGAAGGGGCCAAAAGATGAGCTTGGGGCAGCCCTGCTCACTCCCTAAAGCCCAAGGACGGCGCGGGGTCTTCAGAGGTTACTGAGAGACTGCCGGACCAGCAGAGGTCTGTGGTTGAAGCAAAGAGTTCTGCACGTACAAGAACTTTGAGACAACACACCACAGCCTCCACAGCGGGTTTCTGCACATCACACCCAAAGCACAACACAGAATTAGTTACGACTCAGCAAACAACCCCAGGGTATATTCCAGACAAGATTGGGCGCGTTCAGGGTGGTATGGCTGTAGACGCCACGGTATATTCCAAACCAGACATAGCACGCATGTATCAGTGTAGATATCCACACGGATCCTAACTCACACAGAGACATGGTACACATTCTCACTAAACAGTCGTGAATAGGTGTTATGCATCAACTCTTGGCAAGACACTTGCAGGCTCACAAGGATTTGGAGATAAATGGTGCAAAGTCCCTGCCCTGACGAAACAAGATTTTAGGGAGGAGGAAGGGAAGTGGGCAGAACTCTGAACCATGAAGCATTTACTCAAAGAGCTCTTCCTAGGCAGGTGAATTTTGAAAAGATTCGAGAGAGATTGTTTATCCTGAAAAGTTATGATATGATGAAGACAGACCTAAAGATGCCCACAAATCCTCTGACCTTCTATCTAGTGGGAGGTTGTGAGTCTATTTACCTTCCCTTGGATCTGAATGGGCTTGTGGCTTCTTTGATGACCACTGGAGTGTGACACAAGGAGCATTGTGTAGCTTCTCAGGCTGGGTCATCAACAAGGGCCATGAAGTTTCCATTTTTGGCCCCTAAGACATTCACCATTGGAGCCCCTGAGAAACCAGGTACGACCACTTGGAAGCTGCACGGAGAGGCCATTTGCAGCTGCCCCAGGCGACATCCCAGCCCTGGGGACATTCATGTGAAGATATCCTCAGATGACTCCAGTTCCTAATGGCCGAGGAACCTTTGCCATCCAAGTTTTCCCAACTGAGGCCCCGGAGGCTGGGGAACAGAGACAAGTTCCTGCCATGCATGCCTTGTCTGAATTCGTAACCCACACAATCTACGAGCAAAACAAAATGGTTATTTATGCCACTAAGTTTGGGGCATTTTTATGTCTAAAGATGAAGCAAGAGTAACTGGAACAACAGATGGAACTGATAGAAAAGAAGTAGATCAGTTTAAAGGAGAAAAAAAAAAAAAGCTATATTTTCCCTGACTGCCTACGCCTGGTTTGAGGCAAAACTTCATCTCATCACAGGGGACTAAAGTTATAACACTATTATTAAGAATATCTATTTTATTGGGGCATCTGGGTGGTTCAGTCCGTTAAATGTTGACTCTTGATTTTGGCTCAGGTCATGATCTCAGGGTCATGATCTCAGGATAGAGCCCCACGTCAGGCTCCATGCCCAAGGTGCAGTCTGCTTGAGATTCTCCCTCTCCTTCTGCCCCTCCCCCACTTGTGTGTGCTCTCTCTGAGAATAAAAAATAAAATCTTAAAAAAAAAAAAAAGAGTACTTATCTATAGCAGCTACAATCTGGGCCATCCAAAAAGATGCTGGTAAGACACCATTCTCTTGTCTGTATTTTCCATATGGGGCTGACATTCCCATCATGCCATTCAGAGCTGTCCCTGAACTCAATTTTCCCTCCTTCCCTTGGCACATGACATATGATAGGTATTCAGTAACTCCGTGGAATGACTGATAGGGTCCGAGGAGTCAGGGGAGAGAGAAGAAATTTCAGACAAAGCAAAGGGCTTGTGGTGCGTAGTAAAGGTGATGAAGGTGGGGTCCTGGGGAGAATGAAGTGGGTCACCTGAACCTCATTCTTAATCTTTTCCCCATCCAAATAGTTTCTCTTAACATTTATGTGCTCATATCTTTAGTTAAGTTGTTCTCATTACTTGAAATGATTTTTTCCAAGCTGCTTGATGAACTCCTACTCATTCTTCAAAACCCTACCTCAGCTGTCATTTGCCCTGAGCCTTTCCTGGTACTCCTCCGCTCCAAGGAGAATCAAACAGTATATTCCACTTTCCTGCACCACTTTCCTCTACCTCTGGCATAGGAGAATATTCTCCATTATACTTAGTGAGTTTAGAAGTCTATTTAGAGGTCTCTAAAAAAATCGCTGCCTTTGTTGAGGGCACCATAATTAAGGAGAGAGATCTAAAAAACAGTCACACAGCAATGTCATAAGAGCTGTACAGAGGTATAATGAGATGCTGTGGGAAGACTGTCTCCCTCAGAAGGAAATCAGGAAGTGGCATGAGGAAGGTGACATCTGAGGTAGGCTTTGAAACCAAATTAAGATCTGAAGGCTGCCTGAGGGAAATCTAGGGAATCAGAGCTAAAAAGGTCTAAGCAAGGAACCACTAAATAAGAGGAACGTCTGGTCAGGCCTGGTCAGTCTTTCCCTCCCTACTGCTGGAGATTCCCTGCTCAGGTTATTCCAAGTTCCCTGTTTATCTTACCCAAAGCCACTCAGTCTTCTTTCCCAATTACATCAGCTATTTATATCAGAAACTACCTGTCATTTGAAGAAGCAATTCATTAAAAAAAAAAAAAAACGAGTCAATAATATGAGAAAATGTATTCAAATCAGTAGCAAAGGAATCAAAATTAAAACTGGGGTCTGGGGCGCCTGGGTGGCTCAGTGGGTTAAAGCCTCTGCCTTGGGCTCAGGTCATGATCCTAGGGTCCTGGGATGGAGTCCCACATCCGGCTCTCTGCTCAGCAGGGAGCCTGCTTCCCCTCTCCCTCTGCCTGCCTCTCTGCCTACTTGTGATCTCTCTCTCTCTGTCAAATAAATAAAATCTTTAAAAAATAAAATAAAACAAGGTTCTCCTTTTTTACCTATCAAATTGTCAAGTATCTTCAAAAATTACACTATCAGAAAAGAATCAGGGAATTAAAATTTCACCCCTTCTGAGAGGCCATTTGGTATGATGTATCAGAAACTTTATAAATAACTGGACTCCCCCACTTTTTTTTTTTTTTAAAGATTATTTGAGAGAGTGAGAGAGAGAGAGCATGAGCAGGGGGAGGGGTGAAAAGAGAAACAGGTTTCCTGCTAAGCAGGGAGCCCAATGTGGGGCTCGATCCCAGGACCTGAGAATCACAACCTGAGCCGAAGGCAGATGCTTAACCAACAGACCCACCCAGATGCCCCATAACTGTACTCTTTGAATTAGAAATTCCATTTATAGGAATTGTCCTAGGAGTATAAGTCTTTGCTATAAAGATCATCACAACATTATTTAAAATAGCAGAAAACAGTAAACTACCTAAACGTCGAACAACAGAAGAGGCAAGTAAATTTAGCACTGCAATGAGTCTAACAGTTATCATTTATAGAATGCTTACCATGTGCCTGCATTAGCACATTTAATACCACGGCAATCTATAAGGCAGTTACAGAAGTGAAGGTTGAGTGAGACTTTTCCAGTGGTAAATAGAAGCCACAGCTAATATTGGAGAGGAGGTAAGTTTCCCACAAGGTAAGGAGAGCAGTCAATAACTAGGGCTGGGCTAATTCGAGAATGTATTCAGAAGCTGTAGTATGAGACCTTCTAATCCAACCATCACCTGGGCCTCCGCACTGCCTCTCTCCCTCCCCACTACACAAATGAAGAGCAGAGATAAGAGGGGAAACCATGGATCCCGTGCCCTAGTGGGTAGTGCTGTATTTTGGGTGGTAGTCTCCCTACCCCTATGGAGGGTTCTTCTAAGAGAATCCCTTACAGAGATTACAGGTGCCAACAACAACAACAACAAAGCTTGGGACAAGAATTTTTTTAAAATTATATTGCCTAATGAATATGTGTTCAGGCAATTAACTTACAGATCTGCCCTGCACCATTCTGGACAGGAAAACGGGAAATGGAGTGAGCAGGGACACCAGTGCTGTTAACCCATTGTTTGGCATGGATGTGAGTCTCCTGGGTGAAGCAATCCCATGGAAAATTGCTGGCCTTGAGCTCTCTTATCAGATCCCCCCCGTCCCCAAGAGGGCTGTCCAGTGAGCAAGTGGAGCCCGGCTGTGCAATACAAGAGAGGGAGGGATTTGGCCTGAAAGGGGCTGAAAAAATTTAACACCAGTCTCTTCTCCAGGTCTAGAGACCATGAAGTGGGAAAACCCCTCCCGAGAATTCACAAGTGTAGGGAGCACACACAGGCAGTGCTGGTCAGGCAACAGCAAATGCCATTGAGGGGGACCCAACAGTGGCCATTAAAGAGACACTTATCCCTGTCCCTCTCCCTCTTGCCCGTCCCTACACACACCTGGAAGAGGCAGAACAGAAGTATTCCAGACAGACTATCCATCCCCCAACTCTATACCCCCCAAATGAGGAAGGGAGAACAGAAGTACACAAATAAACCAAGTCGACCTTCTCCCACTTCGTATCACCGGAACCACAAGTCTGGAGGAGGAGGCAAAGCTTTCGATTAGGTATACTGAAATTTTAAGTGGTGGCCTATCAATGACCCAGAGGGATCGGAAGGCTGTGGGCTCTGCCAAAGGTATCACGGGTTCCATCCTGTAGAGATTTTGACAAAGCACAGTTGGGAGTTTTGAGTAGCCAAAGACAAAAGCATTCATGTTTACACGTCTCTGAGTTAAAATTATCCAACCAACTGTCTAAAGTTACCATTATCTCCATTTCACAAGTTGGGGACTCAAAGCTCTGAAAGAAATTTGCTCATGATCACAAAGCATGCGGGAGCCTCAGCTTGTCTTCTAGCCTAGGGCTGACCCCAGGGCCCACACCTCTTACAGGACACGTGGATTTTTTTTTTTTTTTTTTAATTATTTTTAAAGATTTTTATTTATTTGACAGAGAGAAACACAGCGAGAGAGGGAACACAAGCAGAGGGAGTGGTAGCGGGAGAAGCAGGCTTCCTGCAGAGCAGAGAGCCCGATGCGGGGCTCGATCCCAGGACCCTGGGATCTGACCTGGGCCGAAGGCAGACGCTTAACGACTGAGCCACCCAGGCGCCCCACGTGGATTTTTTAATACAGGGCCTAAAGCCATACTCCCAGGGATCTGCAAATCCATTTCAAACATTTTTTTTCAATCCTGAGTTCTCACCTTAAGGGGGATCTTAAAATACACAGTCTAGGTTATCTGAATGATCATCTTAGGAGTGAATGCTGCTTCTTGATTACCAGCATTTGCATTTATAATCTTACTAATATCAAGTATTAAGTTAATTTTCATACACTAATGACTAATGAGAAAAGACAGAGATGACAGCATATAATGTGGTCATACCAATTAAAAGTCAAACGGCTTGCTAAACAAACCAAGGTTTCACTGTAGTTCAAACACAGAAATGCGGTGGGACAGAAGAATGGGGCACAGAATAGACAGGCTCCATAGAACTAAGGGCCACATTCCCATTTCAAGGAGCAATTTAGTTTCAGCAAGATGTCCACTGTTGTTCATGTGAATTATATTGGTTCTGAAGGTTTACATTTCATTTGTTAATCTGTTTTAGTTTTGTAATTGTAGAAGAGCTCTAAGTATATACTTAACTCTCATAGTGTTTGTTTATAGACATTTTGGTAACATAATAAAGATAATTTAATTCAACATCAAAACCCTGTAAAAATGTTTAAAGTATCTTTCTATTACGCACACTTGAGAAGCTCTGTCTTACTCTGCTTAAGCAGCCATTAAAATTTAAGTCTTAGAAGACTATTTTCTAACACAGGGAAATATTTTCAATATATTAAAGCATACAAAAGGCGATACAGTCTTAATCTCTATAAAAAAGCACACACAGAAAAAAAAAAAGACTGGGAAATACACTAAAAAGTTAACATTGTTTATGCCACAGTAGGGGTAGGACAGGTGCTCCTTATATTGTTGCTTTTTGTAATCTTCTGTTTCCAATAACTTTATTGGAAGAGTGACATTCAAGTGTTACAAAAAATGAAATATTTAATAGCTTATCTCATGGAAATTCCCAAAACTTGCTGCTAAAAAAAAATGTATTTCAATCCAGTTCTATCTAGCTCAAGCTCTTTTTCTCTCCAAAGAAATGTAACCAATCCTAAAGTAATATTTATTCAAAACTTAAAAGCATATCAAGTACTAGCCAACCAATACCTTACTGTGTTTTAGGTACCAGGGCTAAAAGGGTGAACAGAGACTGTGGTGCACTCTAGAAGCTAAGCCAACAGTCACTGGTACTAAGGCATAAGAACACAAGAGCCAGGAGAAGGGGTTACAGAACTCATTCTGATGCGGAGGGGAGGATCAAAGGCAGCCACAAGGTAACACGTGAAAGGAGTCCTAAGAATGTATCAGGAAATCTGTAGAAATGTGAGACTGCAGATTACCCAGCAAGTGAAATACAAACACGGGTCATGTGAAAGAACTCACTGACCGTGTGAGACTCACCTCTCCTGGGTGCCTGTAGCACTGGTCCTCGGCATGTGCAGGGCCTGCCATTAGAATTCAAGCATGCTCCCCAGCAAGATTATGAACTCAAAGGGGAACACCATGTACTTTGTAGACTGTTATTATTTGTTATTAATGAGAGTATCTTCAGAAAGACTCCTAAAGGGCATTAAACCCAACACACTATAGCCTCAGCTGACATCCAAAAGGTATCACACACACACCTAGTCTATAACCATTTTTCCTCTAGAAAACTGTACCAAAAGATCAAAACAACAGACTCATTCCTATAATCCTTACAAGGAAATCAGCCTACTATATATAAAACTTAGCACTTTCCCTTGAATTTTTAAGCCAGCAGAGCTCCAACCAGAACATTCTTCCAAGGCAGGCGAAGGAAAGACACAGTGATAGCCTGTCCAAGAACATCTTCCAAATAAGTGGCGGTGATACTGTAGGATACTTAAATGTCGTGGCTCATTAGCTGGGGTGAAATTCTCAGGAATTTTACGTATAGAGCAGAAGAGGTCAGAAGAGGTCGATCACAGTGAAGTGCAAATAACACCTATGTCTAACCAAAGCACACGTGTACCTAAGGTATGGTACATTCACTTATGGGCTACTTTTTTTTTTTTTAAAGATTTTATTTATTTGACAGCGAGAAACACAGCGAGAGAGGGAACACAAGCAGAGGGAATGGTAGCGGGAGAAGCAGGCTTCCTGCCGAGCAAGGAGCCCGATGCGGGGCTCGATCCCAGGACTCAGGGATCATGACCTAGGCCGAAGGCAGGCACTTAACGACTGCGCCACCCAGGCGCCCCCACTTATGGGCTACTTTTAAGACTTATGTACATGTTCAGGGTCGGCTTTAAAATACTCCAGCAAAGAAAGAGTAAAAGGGATAAAACAAATGTGATAAAATCTTGATAGTATTCGAAACTGTGTGAATTGGTGTTCATTAGACCATTTTCTCTACTTCTGTGTGTGATTGAAGTTTTTCATAATTAAAAACTGGAAAAATACTAAGTAGAAGTGAAAATATTCACAGTGGTGGATTGTGAAAAAGAAAAAGCAGAGTATAGCGTGATAATTTACGATGCTTATAACCATGTAAAATTATATGTATGACCAACCCAGCAGAACTAAGAGCCCTGTAATGCCCATGTGGGTTTCTAGATAACATTTTTACTCAAAGAAAAGGATTCTTTGAGCAAATGGCTAATCCTAGGTCTGGACCAGGAAATGTATAAGACAAACCTGAAATATCTTGCCATACCAGATAACAAAGAAACTCTCAAATACTAGTAAGGTCATGTTGAAAGCACTCAGAAAGCTAAAGATATTCTAGCCACTGGCTAAAGATATTACCACCTGAGCATCGATAAGAAAACACCTAGGGGCGCCTGACTGGCTCAGTTGGTGAAGGGTGCAACTCTTGATCTCAGGGTTGTGAGTGTGAGCCCCATGTTGTGTGCAGAGATTACTTAAAAATAAAATTTTTTAAAATAAAATCTTTATATTTTTTTAAAAGGAACTAGAAAAGATCCAAACACATCAAATGTATTTAAATACATAATCTCATAATGACACTAAAAAAATGCCCTAATTACTTTGAAGCATCCTAAGGGACCCACTCACTATTTTCATAATTAGCAGATGAACAGTAAGAAGTATAAAGCTGGGGTGGCAGGCAGGGGAGGAGGTTGTTGGGAATAAATGACAACCACTTTGCCTTCCTTGTAGCTGGTGCCGGACGAGTGGCTCCAAGCCCACCTCAGGCTCTAAGTGAGATACTTACACTATCCTGTAAAGTGCTCATCATCTAGCAAAGGGAGACCAATACAAGCCTGATGTGAGAATGTTGAACTAGAAGTGGAAAAATGCCATGGAAACAAGCCAGGGAGAGGACTCACTATGGAGGAGTCTAGAGGGTACACAGACATTTGGGCTTAAAGGGTTACCACCTACTGGGACGTTTTGGAACATTTTTGAACATGGGCTTCGGAATCTCACACATTGATCTTTACATCCCCTAGCACACACAAGTTTCCCAGGGACTGGCCAACGTTCAGACAAACCCCCATATGGTTTTATTCCCTTTCTCTAAGATCAGGAGGCACTTGAGATGTTCCTTTCGGGGAAAACTTAACTTCCCAGAACTTGGTGTCATATCTAGCTTGGGAATTCCACTTACATTTTGATACTGTAAAATACAGGTCTGGCCCAAATTTGAAAAGTCTGTGAACCACGCATGTTCACGTTCAGAGTTCCAAAGAGAGGGTTAGCAATTACAAATCGACATCAGCCTCTACTGCCACAGTCCCCAAAATTAAATACCTACTCTGGGCTAGACAATGCACTAAGATTTTTTTCACTTGATATCTCAGTAAATCCTGCAACCTTGTAAAAAAATATTGCACCAGTTTTAGAGACAAGGAAATAGGCTCAGAGAATCAAGTCATTTGCTCAGGGACCCAAAGGCCTTTGAGATACTAAGACAGAGATCTTCTGAAGACAAACAATGTCAACAACACCAGTGACAACTCACACTGAAGGAGGGGCTGAGAGGCAGAGACTCACTGACTTAGTGTGATGCTCTTTATTTAATAAGTGTTCTATCATCTAAGGACTTTCACAGATTATCCCCCACAGCTCTCCACTTACTCTTCAAACCTCTTTTTGATTTCTACTATAGACTGTGGATGGAATTTCACTGCCTCATGCCCTCCATCCCACATGCACTGTCCCTTTCCCACTTCTACCGCTATGTTCCTTCCTGGGCCCCAATACATATTCTCACCTCCTACTGCAGGAAGCCCTCCCGTCTTTTTCCATGCCCATAGTTCTTGCCCTCCTGGACATGCTACCTGGACCATATATCTCTCTGCAAAGGTATTGATCTGTTTTACATGTATGCTTCTGGTCTCCTTGGTCTGCTGGTTCTTTGAAGCCAGGGTTGAATATTGATTTATTCTTTGGAGAAGACAAAGGACACAAACCATACTCCACAAATGCTTGTCAACATTACTTGGATACAAGTTCAGGAACCTTTCTCTCTCAGCATTTCCCATAAGCTTGAGGTTACCATATTCCACTATTCCTTTCTAGCTAGAGAAAGGCCAATGCGAAATAGAAGACAACATCAAAGTTCTTGCATTAAGCAAAACAGCAGGCGTGCATTCCTGCTTTGTACAATTTTACTGCCTCTGGTCCTCAGATATCCCTGAGAGAACATTCCATACTCATTTAAGGCTATGGAGAGTCTATCCTGTCTTTTTCTTTTGGATTAGAAGTATTAGCTGGGCCACGTACCAACTCTTAGCAAATGTGGTGCTGTGTCCTTTGTAAATTGTGGTAAAACGCACACATGACATTTATCTTAACCATTTATAAGTGTACATTTCACTGGTATTAAGTATTCATATTACTGTGCTATCATCATCACTATCCATCCCCAGAACTCTTTTCGTCTTGCAAAAGTGAATCTGTGCTCATTAAACAACAGCTTCCATTCTCCTCTCCCTGAAACCAGCATCCCACCTTCCGTCTCTATGAATCGGACTCCTCTAAGGGCCTCACGTACGTGGAATTGCATAGCTTTGTCCTTTCACGAATGGTTGATTTTACTTAGCATAATGTCACTAAGATTCACCCATGTTGTAGCATGTCCACATGTCAGAACTTTCTTCTTTAGAGCTGAATAATAGTCCAGTGGATCTATTTCTGCAAAATGCATTTATTCATTTATCCGTTGACAGACCCATGGTTGATTCCAAATGAGGAATTTTGATCCAATGCTAGTGATAAGAAGCTCAGCAACTGGCCCTGGGTCAGAGCAGGCCCTTTGATGTTATAAACACTATCAAGGAATCAATCCAGTGATTAGGACCACAGAACAGAAAGTAGCTAAAGGAATGTCCACCTGGTTATCTGTCCCAGGAATTTGGACCACACATAAGCTTTACTTAAATATTCCAATAGCCTGTGGTAATAATGCCCTGGCTTCCTAGGATGGTTTAGAAACAAATCTTAAATTTGCTCATTTCTGAAGACCTCCCTTGGTCTTTTTTTCCTCTTCGGTTTATTGAGATCTAATTGACACATAACATTGTGTAAGTTTACACGTGTAACAATGGCTTGATACACTTATATACTGCAATAGGATTACCGCCACACAATCAGCGAATACCTCTAGCACGTCACATAATTACCATTTCTCTTTTCTGATGGGAACATTTAAGATCTACTTAGTAACTTTTGATATACAATATAGTGCACCTTAACCACAATCACAATGCCAAGCATTAGATCTTCAGAACTTAATTCAAGTTTTAATTGGAAGTTGGTTTCTTTTGACTAACATCTCCTCACATCCCCCCTTGCTCCAACTTCCAGTCTATGCGTTCATCTTGTTTGTTTATTATTATTTAAAGTTGTATTTATTTAAGTAATCTCTACACCCAGTGTGGGGCTCGAACCCATGACCCCAAGATCAAGAGTCACACGCTCCTCCAGCTGAGCCAGCCAAGCACTCTTATGAGTTCAGCTTTTTTAGATTCCACGTATGAGTGAGATCATATAGTATTTCTCTTTCTCTGACTTACTTCACTTAGCATAATGCCTTCAAATTCCATCCATGTTGTTGCAAATGGCAGGATTTCTTTCCTTCTCATGGAAGAAGAATGTTCAGAAAACACCAAGGAGAGTGTACACACACGCACGCGTGCACACACACACACACACACACCCATCTTCATCCATTTATCCACTGAAGGATGCTTAGGTTGTTTCCATATCTTGGCTATTGTGAATAATGCTGCAATGAACATGGAGTGCAGATGTCTCTTCAACATCCTGTTTTCATTTCCTTTGGATATATACCCAGAAGTGGCATTGCTGGATCATATGATGGTTCTATTTTTAGTTTTCTGAGGAAGTTCCCTACTGTTTTCTTTTTAATTACAGCCATTCTAACAGGTGTAAGGTGGTATCTCATTGTGGTTTTGATTTGCATTTCCCTGATTAACGATGTCGAGCACCATTTCATGTACCTGTTGGCCATTTATACCTCTTCCTTGTTCTTACCAACCCACATTTTTTTTTTTAAGGTTTTATTTACTTGTTAGAGAGAGAGAGAGAGAAAGGCAGGCAGGCAAAGGGAGAAGCAGACTCCCCACTGAGCAAGGAGCCTGATGAGGGACTCAATCCCAGGACTCTGGGATCATGACCTGAGCAGAAGGCGGAGGCTCAACCAACTGAGCCACCCAGGCGTCCCCCAACATGTTCTTTTTACAGCCCACTATCTTCATCATCCTGAAGATGGTCCAGCAACACCAAACAGTGCCCCTGCACACACCCTGCAGTTCCTTGCCTGGGGCCTCCACAGTCAGTGGTCTCACTAGCTGCAAGACTTTATTCTCTTGGCTTACTTCTAGTTATGGCAACCTCTGCAGCAAGACTTTTTTTTTTTTTTTTTTTTTTGACAGAAAGACAGCGAGACAGAACATAAGCAGGGGGAGTGGGAGAGGGAGAAGTAGAATCCCCACTGAGCAGGGAGCCCAATGTGGGGCTCGATCCCAGGACCCTGGAATCATGACCTGAGCTGAAGCCAGATGTTTGACGACTGAGCCACTCAGATGCCCCAAGCCTTTTTTTCTTCTTCTTCCTTCTTTGTAGTCCCAGAACTTGAGTGCATGGCATATAATGGCTGCCTGATAAATTATTAAACTAACATATTTGCTATATTTACATTCTATGTTGAAAAGACAAGTTTAAAGAAAAATTCAACACCAAGGGGATTATAGTTAATTTTTATCTATACTTTAATATCATTCAAATTTTCTAATGATGAGCTGACTTTTCAAATTTAACTTTTTTAGGGGCGCCTGGGTGGCTCAGTGGGTTAAAGCCTCTGCCTTCGGCTCAGGTCATGATCTCAGGGTCCTGGGATCGAGCCCCGCATCGGGCTCTTCTGCCCAGCGGGGAGCCTGCTTCCCCCTCTCTGTCTGCCTGCCTCTCTGCCTACTTGTGATCTCTCTCTCTCTCTGTCAAATAAATAATTAAAAAAAAAAATTTACCTTTTTTAAAAAAAAGGTAAGATTAACCTGATCAGGAATAAAGTGGAGAAATCAGTCTACTAGATTTGGAGACTTACCATATAGCTATAGTTCTCAAGACTATGTGGTAGTGGCCAGTAAGATAGAAACATAGAACAATGGAGCGGGATAGAAAATCGACCCATGCAAGTATGCCCAACTGATTTATGACAAAGGTTCAAAAGCAATTCAATAAAGGAAGCGTGGCTTCATCAACAAATGGTGCTGGAGCAACTGGGCAGCCAATGACAAAAATCAGCAACAACAACAACAACAACATTTCAACCCAAGTTTCATACCTTACACAAAAATGAGCTCAAAACAGATCATGGACTTAAAATGGAAAAATATTTAGGGGAAAAAGGGAGGAAAGCTCTGCAACCTATAGCTTAGCAAAGAGTTCTTAGACTCGACCAAAAACATACAGCTCGTTAAAGGAAAAACTGAGAAGCTGGACCTCATCCAAAAATCAAAACTTTTGCTCTGTTAAAGACCCTGCTAAATGGATGAAAAGACAAGATACAGATGGGAGAAAATATTTGCAAGCCACATTATTTGACAAGGACTAGTATCTTGAGCATATAAAGAACTCTTAAAAACTCAAAAGTAAACAAACAACCCAGGGATGTCTGCCTGGCTCAGTCAGAGGAACACAGGACTCTTGATCTTGGGGTCGTGAGATCAAGCCCCACGTGGGGTGTAGAGGTTACTTAAATAAAAACTTAAAAAGAAAAACACCAAAAATATAAAAAGAAGCAACAAACAATTCATAAAGAAAATGGACAAAAGACTTATAGAGACATTTGACCAAAGAAGGCAAACGGATGGCAATCATCTGAAATGATGTTCAACATCATTAATCATAGGGAAATGGAAATTAAAACCAATAAGCAAGGAGCACCTGAGTGGATCAGTCAGTTAAGCATCAGACTCTTGATTTCAGCTCGGGTCATCATCTCAGTCCCGGGATCAAGCCCTGTGTGTTGGACTCCCTGCTCAGTGGGGAGTCTGCTTGTCTCCCTCTCCCTACCCCTCTCCCTGTCTCTCTCCCCTTCTCTTGCTCAAATAAACAAGTGTTAAAAAAATAAAAATAAAACATGAAACCAATAAGTGAACAGTTTAACAAAGGAAGCATGGTACATGTGTACCACGGAATACTACTCAGCAATAAAAAAGAATGTACTAGTGATACATACAAGTTGGATGACTCTCCAGAGAATTATGCTGAGTGAAAAAAGCCAACCCCAGAAAGTCAGAAACTGTATGAGCCCATTTATATAACATTCATGAAGTAACAAAATGTAAAAATGGAGGAGATACTGGTGGTCGTCACGGGTTAAGGACAGAGTGAGAATGGGATAGTCGTGGGTGTAACTATAAAAGGGCAACATGAAGTATCATGTGGTGATGGAGATGTCCTGTATCTTGGCTCCACCATTATCAATATCCTGATGGTGATGCTCTCCAGTTCTGCAGAGTTACCCTCAGGAGAAACTGGGTCAAGAGGGCACATATCTCTCTTCACTATTTTTTTTTTTTTAAGATTTATTTATTTGAGAGAGAGAGAAAGAGAGACAGAGAGAGAGAGGAAGTGAGAGAGAGCATGAGAGGAGAGAAGGTCAGAGGGAGAAGCAGAATCCCCATGGCTCTGATGTGGGACTTGATCCCGGAACTCAAGGATCATGACTTGAGCCGAAGGCAGTTGCTTAACCAACTGAGCCACCCAGGCGCCCCTCTCTTGACTATTTTTACAAATAGATGTGCATCTGTGATTACCTCAGAGTAGAATTTTAATTAGAGTATTTTTTTTAAAAAGCTTAGGCTTTGGGACAAAATCAGGTGACACTGGACAAGTCACATCTTTTCATCTAGGGCTAAAAAGACTAAATTAAGAGATAAATGGTCTAAGCACAGTGCCTGGCACAGAGTAAGTCCTCAACAGATTACTATTAAAATGACAATCTTAAGAGTCATGGCAGTGGGGATGGAGAAACGTCGAGAAAAAGATACTAAGATGATAGCACTAGTAGGTTTGGTAAAAGAGGAGATGTGGGGTAGTGAATGGCAAGGAGTCAAGGTTGCTTCCCAGGTTTCACACTTGAGCAAGTGGGTGGTCAGTGGCACCATTTACTGAGCAGAGGAATACATTAGAGTTGTGGGTGTGTTGAGTGTGCGAGGACTAGGAGACATTCAAGTGGATATGTTCAGTTAACAGCTGCATATGCAAGTCTGGAGTTCAGAGCACAACTCTGGGACGGAAATTTAACTTGAAAATGACCAGCATGCAATGATAATTGAGGCCAGGAGAATGGACGAGATGTCTGAGGAGGAGAAAAGAGCCTAGACCATAGCCCCTGTGACTATAAATGAGCTTCCAACTTGAAAGAGGGTCATTTTAGCAAAAGAGACTTAGAATGGTCAAAAAAGGGAGAAAAGTCAGGCATTTATCATATTAAGCAGTGAAGAAATTAAAATGAGTAGTGAGAAAAAAGACCTGTGACTTTAATGACCTGTGTGTCACTGATGCCTTTCAGAGAACAGCTTTAGTGAAATGACAAAGTAGGTTTCAGACTGGAGCCAAATGACAAGAAGGCAGGAGAAATGGAAACAGTATCAACAACCATGAATAAAGAGAAGGAGAAAGCACAGTGAGAAGGAGGGGATGGGTTACTGAGGAAGGATTTTGTTAAAGGGAAGTATGTTTACGTGTTAATGGGAAGGGATAGCTAAAGGGGAAGACACAGAAGATTCATGATAGAAAGGGTAATAATGATCTGAATGAACAGGATGAGATTTGATCCAAAGCATAGGTAGAACTGCTCAGTAAGAAGGGGCACCTCATCAGGGAACCTGGGCATGAACTCAAGTCATTATCTTCATTATCTCAGCACTGCCCCCCCCGAAAGAAGGGGCACCTCACCTACTCTAAAGAGGGAAAAGGTAAAGGAACCACGCAGATATAGGTAAATTTGGAAATATGGTTGTAGTACGTGCCTACAGCTACTCTCTGTTAGCTTCAATGTTCTTTGTGGACAAGGCAAGGCCATATGCTAAGACTGATGGGATGGCTTAATGTTTATTCCAAGCATCTAATCCAGTGGCTGAGATACAGATACTTAATAAATAATTTTACTTAATAAAACAAAATCAGTTTCCTTACCTCAGTTATTCATGGAAACCAATATACCATTTTCTCCAAATTAGCCACTAGAGGGCAGTGTTGTTACCAATCTTTTCCCTTAAATCTACTAACCCAGTGAAATTGATAGAAAATTAGAGCAGTGTAGGTCATAAAATGTTTTTCCTTGAGAAAAGCTGGCTTTAGCCTTATATAGGTGTGTGCGTATGTATGTATGTGTGTACATGCACACACACACTCATATACAGGCATACTACAGCACGATGGGAGGGCTGTTCGTTCTGCTAGCCTCTAGCTCTGATACTCAAAGGTATCATGATGGCCCAGAGGCAATACTCGCCATGTTCTAGAGGCCACTTTTTGTAATTCTCCCAATGTGCACAGCAATACTGAATAGATCTCTACATATATCTACGATTAATAAAGTAGAAAAGAGGGGCGCCTGGGTGGCTCAGTGGGTTAAAGCCTCTGCCTTCGGCTCAGGTCATGATCTCAGGGTCCTGGGATCGAGCCCTGCATCAGACTCTCAGCTCAGCGGGGAGCCTGCTTCCCCCTCTGTCTCTGCCTGCTTCTCTGCCTACTTGTGATTTCTGTCAAATAAATAAATAATCTTAAAAAAAAAAAAAAAAGTAGAAAAGAGTGATTAAAAAAAGCCTAAACCTAATCCCTGGTAACAGTTGTCATAGCTTCTATTAAGTGTCCCCCCCCCAAACCTACCCCCTCCTCAAATTATAAAGAAGTTTTAAAAATTAATTGTAAGTAGTTGCAATCTATTTCCTTAACTTTTCTCTTTATCTCAGATGCTTGATATATTCTTACAATGAAGACTTATGAATCCATAATACCACACGCCTATGATATATATCAGAGTAAGCAGCTATTTTGGGGTGCGTATTTAGCAGCAGAGCTGGAAATTACTTGTCTCCCAGATTGCTTCTAATGAACAGAAGGAGCTGGCAAAGTTCTAACTTAAAACAAGGTGCAAAAATTCTCAACGCGCAAAAGGAAAATATGATGTAAAGACAGACTTTAACCCCAGGAGTCTGAGGTTAGACAGATCAGCTCAGTTTTAACTAAGGGAACTGAGCTCCCACAGTAGAAGAGATTTCCAGTCATACCGATGGAACACATCACCCCCAAACCTAAGCAAAGCCCTCACTAGCTTGATCAGAGGTCTATGGGCTGGAGCTGCAAAGATGATGGGAAAGAGGCTGAGGTCATCAATTGACTGTAAGGTATTTAGTACGTCAGATGGCTGAAAAAGGTGCTTGACTCCAAAGCCTCCAAACTTGGGTTTGTTTTTGTTGTTGTTGTTGTTTGCCCTTTTGAGCTAAAGTAGCTTGAGAAAACACCCAAGAAATGGGTCACAGTCTGGGTGACAGACTTGAAGTAGTCATCAAATACAGATACGGTGTCAAATTGTTTGCATACTGTATCAAAAACAAAGTTTCAAGGTTCTTTAGGGTAGCATTCTAACTTGAAAATTTTCACTGGATACTCTATTCCACTAGCTGGTAATGTTATCACACTTTTACTAATAGTTTGAGAAATTCTTTGGGGCTAAAGATTCTTTTGTTTGTTTATAAAAACATAAATAGCAAATTATGCATCCTTAACCTAACATAAAAATTCACCTTTCCCAAGGAGCTGATACAACTCTGAAAAGGGGAAAAGTTTCTTAGTAATTATACTGCTTTGGCTACCCGGACATCCCTGAAAAATGAGCTTTAAAACTGAGATGAACAATTCATTGCCTCATCCCTACTGTATTTTAAATCTACGTCCACTTTCAAGTCATTGTTAAATACTTAGAGTCTTCTCAGCAAGTGATTTAAATAAGAGCCTGCTTTCATTTACATACACACACACACACACACACACACACTCTTGCACTCCCCAACAACACTTCCTTTGAAAAACAGAATGTCACTTCCTCAATCCAGAGGCCAGAAGTCCCTCAGTTCTGATCTGGGGAGCCAAGACAGGAAACTCTGGTAAGCTTCTGCCTCTCCCCCCATGGACAGCCACTGGTGCAGCTGACAGAGGGCAGGGTCTATTCAGAGCTCCCTTGATGCACTGCAGCTGGAAGGCAACAGCTCACTTTCATGCTGTGGGAATGATCCCAGAGAGTCCAGCAGCACCAAGAGTCAGTTTAACAAGGGCATTTCGTAGGGAAGTGAAGAGGGAACAGATGAGAGACCTTGACACCTTTTACCGACCTTCTATTTCCAAACGCCCGCAAAGAGCCCAGGGCCGATTGTAATTAGCACCATCTTGTACTTTGACCCCATCAGGCAAGGCTTGGGGCGCGGAGAGGTGTTAGCCAGACCTCCTCACCAGTCAGCACCAGACTATACACTAGCTTCCCCTCGATGTTGCCAGTTTCTCACCCAGAAGGGAGAGGCTGTCCCAGCAATTTCGGTAAACACCGTCGGTTAGCACCACCTGGCAGAGAGAACCTGGATTTCTCTCGACCCCAGGCATCAAGGACCACACAAAACCCGGGCCACTTATACCAGACCAAACTGCAGTGTCACCATCGTGGGGTGGGGTGGGGGGATGTGTGTGAGAGACATACAGAATAAAGGGAAAAAGGGGGACAAATGAGTCACTTAATACATGGGCTGCACATGCCGCTGACGCTGCCCGTGATGCAGAGGCTGTGGACTGGAAGGAAGCAGGCGGTCACCCGGGAGGGGCGGGCAGAGAAAGGGAAGGGGGAAAGGGTGTGAGGCGCCTCGCCCTTTGTGGGGACCGAGCTGCCCCGCCCCGCGGACTGCGCCCCCCTTTCCTGCTCAGTCCCCCAGCCCCGCCAGCTGAAACCGCCGGGGGTTACTATGGTCTTCCAGCCCTGGGAATCAACTCTCTCGGTCTCCAAAAACAATCAATACAAACTTCAATACCGCCTTTAGTTTACCCGAGGCTGGCTGGGGAGGCGACGCCGCCGCGCCCGCCCGGCGGAGGAGCCGCAGCCTCAACCTGCCCTCCCGCTCCGCCCCTCCGCGGCGCACCTGTGACAGGTGTGCAGGTGCCCCACACAGCCCCGAGCCGCGGGGCGCGCCGGCCGCTCCTCGCCCCCGGGGACCCCAGGGCCCGCCCTCCCGGTCGGCGCCGCACCGCTCGGAGCCCCCAGCCCCCGGGCAGGCCGCTAGGCGCCCCCCATCCGCGCCCTCCGCGGCCGCACCCGCTCGCCGCCCGCACTCACATAGCGCCTCAACTTCTTCTCGGGGGGCGATTTCCTCAGCCAGCCGGTGCACACCACGTCGCCGCCGCCGCTCATGCTGCCGGCCGCCTGGAGCCCGCCGCGGGGTCGGGCGGACAAGGGCGCGGGCGCGGGCCGCTGGGTCAGGCGGCCGGCGGTGCGCAGCTCGCGGGGGAGGGGAGGGGCTGGGGCGGCCGGCGGCCGCGGGGCGAGGACGAGGCGGCGCGGCGCGGGCCCGGCTGCCTCGCGCGCTCCCGCTCTCCCTGCGCGCACCCGCGCACACTCCCAGCCGGGCCGCGGTGGGGGCGCCACAGCAGGAAAAAGGAGGGCGCGCGCTCGCCACGCCCACCGCCCGCCGCGCCCCCCGGCGGGCCGCCTTCAAAGACGCAAACACCGCCTCGTTTCTTGGGACCCGGGAGGCTCGAGGTTTGCTCGGACTCCGAAGCCTGCCGCCGGCCGCAGCCCCGGCTCTTGTTCTCCCCCGCCCCGTGCCTCAGCTGCAAGCACTGGAGGCGGCCGCGCCCCTGGTGGGAGTGGGAGTGGGAGTGGGGGTGGGGGTGGGGTAAAGGGAAGGGGCTGCGCGCCCTTGATCACGAATCGATTTTCCACAGAGGGTCGTCAGGCAGGGACCCAAGGGCTGCTCGCGTTTCCTATCCATTCCGAGTTCCGAGTTCCGAGTTTCGGGTTTCAGTGGGTCAGGTTCTGGCAGAAATTAGTGATCTGCTTCCCAGCAAGAGTTTCATTAACTCTCGCACCCCCTTGGCGGGAGAAGCGAAGAAGAAAACAGACTATGACGTGCTGGACGCTTTTACAATTCCTTGTTTACATGATTGTCTTCACAAATCTACAAATTGGGAAGCCGTATTATTCCCATTCTGCAGATGGCCTAAAGTCCCAAAGCCTGTACAACGGAGAGGCAAGTTTCTAATGCCGGGGCTGGGGGTGGGGTGAGGGTGGTCTTGCTCATCTGCTATTTAGAGTGGGGTAATTGCTTTAGTGCCTACAGATCAACTTGGGGGCCTCTTATTACCAGGAAATAAAGTCCAGCTGGCTCCCGCATTGCCTCTGGGAAAAACAATTCAGGAGAACATTCGTGTGATTTGCAGAATCGAAGCAAAAATGAGTCAATGTATTTCATAGTGAATTAGAGAGCAAGGTAGTGTAGAACAAGGAATTGGGGTCAAAATTCCCCAGAGTTTCAACTCACTGACACAGGTTATAAAACCTCTCTGGGGGCGCATATGAAAATTGGAATCTGATGATACTTCTCTCACTGTGTTGTGGTGAGGTTTAACTGAAATAAAGCATGTGTAAGCACACACTTGATAACCTCAGTATTTCAGGGGGAGGGTGGAGGAAAAAACCCTCTTTGGTCGGGGCTCTTTTCAACTCACAAAGTATCTTTAGGAGCAGAATTAAAAAGTAGGTCCTCCCCCAACTTCTCTGAGAAGTGGATAGTAACCCATTTCATCAAAGGGTGCTGTGCTGTGGGGCAGATGAGTGGGAGAAACACCATCTCACACTTCCCATACAACTTAAGACCAAGGCTATTTTTGTTCACTTTCCTGTCTCTGTGCAGCAAAGCTAGTTGTTTCAAGCTGTCGGACATTGTTCTGGTTTTAGAGATCTTGCCTGGGTTGGAGAAAGTTCACTCTCTTCAATCAGGTTGTAAAAGCTAATCCTTTACTCCATGCTTAGCTTTTCTGAGCATCCTGAGAGGTAGAGATCAACTCCCCTGCACCCAACATTTCATTTACTTTCTTCACTATCCAGTGTGCTGCTGGATTGAATGTAAAGCCAGAACCATGGAGGCTATGGCTGGGATGAGCTCCCTTAGCCTTCCAGCTGAAAGATCTTTAAGCTGAAGGGCCACCACTAGAATTACAGTCATTTTAACCTCTTGCTTTAAGTATCTTGAAACCTTGTGAGACAAATACCAAAATAGTCAAGTCTGCCAAATCCATCAGGAGGCGGTGACTCCTTCTGACTTCATTCACATCTGAGTCATGGTGCCAAGTCCCATGCAGTCTGAGAGATCTGCATGGTTTGTTTGCCACTGAGGTGTGCGATGCAAGTCAGGCATACAGATGTCTTATCTTTCCCTAGAAGAGTAGTCTTCTAATACATACTCTTTGATAGTCGTATGATTCAAGACAGACTGGGAACCTGTTCAGAAATGGTTAGTTGGTAGTCGGGCTGTATTCTGCCAGAAGCTCTTGAGGGTCTTATGTTGCTTTGCAAAAGACCCTCTGCTCCCTGTTATTTGTAATCCCATGTGGAAATAGAAAAGTTTGATGTTTGGGGCCAATGACAGGAGGGCCCTTGAAAAACAAGTTACAGAGTACAGGTCTTCCCCACAACCTGAAAGTGGTATGTTCCCAGGAAACTTCCCGGTAAGCTGACATGGGGTAAAATGAAAAAGCAATTAACATCTCCTTAAAGTGAAAATCCTCCTCCAAGCTCTTTTGGTGGGCCAAACCAAGTAGTAATGTAGGTCTTTTGTAAAAGTGAAGGGGCATAAAGCAAACTTTTGGATGGTGGGGGAAACTTGAATCAGCTGTAGGAAGTCTTCTCTGACTGTTCCTTTCTAAAAGTACTGTTCCTTTCCTAAAAGTTAGAAGAAAGGGGCTCTTCTTGGTGCTCTCTTGTCCTCCCACCCCACCTTTCTCATTACTTAGCTGCCAGCACCCCGCTTAGGCTGCACACATAGGAGGCAGGACTGCTGCTGAGGTCCCTGGCTGCACCCTGGTGTGGCTCAGTCTGAGCCTGAGGTGTGTGCCAGGCCTGGGAACAGCTCTTGGACAGAACGTTCCTGTCTGGGCCTTTACTAAGTCCTCTCTACTCCCTGTCGGCTTTTTCCTTTTCTTTTCTTTCTTTTTTTTTTTTTTAATGCCCTCTGGTTTTTGCTGGTGAGAAATGGAAAATGAATTAGGAGTGATTTATTTGCATGAAGATAGGCGCCATCTATTGGAACCAGTAGGGATGACAGCCCCCTAACCCCAGCCCCCAGACCTGAGAGGACATGCATCACTAGTCTATAATTTAGGCAATTTTGATTAAAGACTGTGGGTATTTCCTGAGGGGAATTAATGACCGGCTGCAAAGAGGGCTTTGGGTCCTTAATTCTATATTCTCATTAAATCCTCAGGAAATGACCATCTTATGGTGAGAGCTCCTCTGGAGGAAGTATTGCAGAGATGAGAGAACCGCACACCTGGGAAGAAAACACAGGCACAAGGGTTTGCTCTCCCTCTTCCCTCCCACCCCACCCCCCGCAGCCTGGGTTCTAAAGGGTGCACTCTGGCTTTGAGCGTCGTCAGCAACAGCCTGCATCCGTGCCTGTCTGAGAGTTGAGGGTTTGCGGCCAGCGGCAGGTGCATGGCTGATGGAACGGTCCCAGGAACGGGTTGGAAGGAGAGCTGTCCTCAACTGCACACCAGGCTGGCATGATTAATACCACCCACGCCAGGCTTGACGTCAGTGATTGGACCGGGGGTGGGGGATGGATGTTTGTGTCCTAGCCATGCTGCCTTTTCTCCCCTTCAATTTAGTTGACAGGTTAATTTCAGAGCTGAGTACTGCTTGCCAAGGTCAGTGTGGCCAGCTGAGCCACCTCAGCTGGTGACCTTCAGGACACTGGACTCTCATGAATGTTGAGGTGTGTGCCTTTAACCCCTGGATGCTTGCTTTAAGCCCATTTGGTTCCATCAAATTACCATGACCTACTCAAATCAATTTCTGGCTTTTGAAGGGGACTGAGATCTGAAAGTGGGCTTGGGGTGTGGCTGAAGAGCTAATTGGGTTTCCTCCCTGTCTACAGCTGCTAAAAAACTGAGAGCTATTTGACATTACACCCAGTGGGAGATATTTTGGAAATAAACTTTCTTACAGGGAAGAGTTTGAGCAAATCCAGTTTCCCAATTTCTCCTTTTTAAGAAACTAGAACCCGGGCTGCTTTGGGGCAGTTAGACTTCTGCTGACACTGGTGAGGGTGGTACATCGTTGCAGTTCATGCTGCAATCCTCAGGAAATGACCATCAATTGTTCATGCTGAACAATTACCCTTTTCTCCCAAGAAAAGAGACTTGTCAAGTGCCCAAGAAAGTGCCCTTGTACTCCAAACCATACTTAGCATGATGGCCCTTTACTTCCTTCAGAACTCCTACTTCGCATTAGATCTTGAAGTTATGTCAAGACTCCCTTCCTTAAAACTCACCATCCCTATCCTCAGCACAGTTGCTCATGTTTTTCTGAACTCACATTGCACCTGTATAAATTAGGTTATCACGGTGTACTGCAAATAGTTGGGCAGGGTTGTGTCTTCCTCATTTTTGTAACCCTGAAGCCTCCCTGCAGGGTGTCAGGCGATCAATGTTCACAGAATGTTGTGAGAATGGAAACAAACAACTCTTAAGGATGGCATGTGGGAGTGGTCGAGCACCCAGAAGTCTCTGATCCATCCACACCAGAAAACAGTACTGTGAAGATATTTATAAGCAGCTGGAGCATTTAAATCCACAGGGCCTGGCCTCGTGGGAAGAGCTGAGCAGGTGGAGGTAATCCAATGAAGTTTCCCTTTGAGAGGTGGTTGAAATCCTTGGGTAGTTTCTAAAACAGAGGCTCCTTAGACCTTTTGACTTCTCTCCGCTCCAGAGAGGTAACTGTTAACCCTGTTTCCAAACCCTGACACTATTGTGCGGACTCCCTAGACACTCTCCTCTCTGGGACTAAGAATTAAATTATTTGTGGTTTATCTGATATCTGGCCTCATTCTGACAGTCCTGTAGGGGTACTATCACTTAGCTCCTTGTACCCGCACTTGTGAGAAATCATGTCCCCTGAGTCAAAGTTGGTTGCTTTCAACAGGTGACCAGAAATGCCATTTTCTTCTGCACCAAATGCACGCATATAGTGGCTTTGCAGATTTGCTAGTTATGTTTTGTTAGGGATCCAAAGGCCATACACAGGAGACCATCTCATTTAACTAATTCTACCGGAGTTACCCATAACGGTTATCTGACCCATACAGTCAGGTATGTGCTGATAAAAAATGTTTAAAACCTGGCTCTCTCGTGGTGGTGGTGGTGGTGGAAATAGCCTTGATTTGTCGTATGTGACAATTTTTGTGGTGCAAATACTGCACCCTTCCCACCTCCCTGACCAATTTCCAGTTATCAACTTCATGTGTATGAACACAGTTAAGAGATGGTCAGTAATACATCACTATTTAGTGCTTCCAACATATACAATAGACAAAAAAGCCAAGAGCAGAGACAACAGTGAAATAATCAGTAACTGTTGCATTTTGGTTATTTATTCCCTTTGTTTTTAATGTAACATTTAATTTTAAGTTTATCTGAGTTAATTTTTTTATTAACCTATCATTCATATGCCATAAGTCACCCTTTTAAACTGTGCGACTCAGTTTTCAGTATATTCACTGAGTTGTGCAGCAGTCGTTGTTGCTATCTGATTTCAGACCATTTTTATTACCCCACAATGAAACTCTATATCCATTAGCAGTCACTCCTGGTTCCCCTAATCCCAAACTCCTGGCAGCCACTAATCTATGTTGTCTCTGTGGATTTGCAATTCTGGACATTCCATATAATTGGAATCATACAATAGGTGGCCTCTTGTGTCTGACTTCTTTCACTTTCTATGTTTTCAAGGTTCATCCCGTGTTGTAGCATACATCGGTTCTTCCCTTTTTTGGCTGAATAATATCCCATTGACTGGATTCAATATTCAAAGTTGTTGAATACATTGGTTCTTCCCTTTTTTGGCTGAATAATATCCCACTGACTGGATTCAATATTCAAAGTCGTTGAATACATTGGTTCTTCCCTTTTTTGGCTGAATAATATCCCACTGACTGGATTCAATATTCAAATCTGGATATACCACATTTTATTCTTCAGTTGATGGATATTTCAGTTGTTTCCACTTTTTGGCTACTATGAATAATGATGCTGTGAACCTGTACAAGTTTTTGTGTGGACCTCTGTTTTCACTACTCTTGAGTATATACCTTGGACTCAAACTTCTGAACCATAAGAGTGAGGCTATGTTTAACCTTTTTTTTTTTTTAAAAGTAATCTCTACACCCGATGTGTGGCTCACGCCCATGACCCTGAGATCAAGAGTCACATGTTCTAAAACTGAGCGAGCCAGGCGCCCCTGTGTTTAACTTTTTAAGGAACTGTTGAACTGTTTCCCACAGCAGGTTACACCATTGTATATTACCAGCAACACATAAAAATTCCCATTTGTCTCCATCTTCTCCAATACTTGTTACTTTCCATTTCAAATTATTTAATTTTAATAATGCTATTTTTTTTTTTTTTTTAAACAACCAGCTTGCAAAAGTTTTCGCCACAATCTATTCTTCTGGGCTGGTACGGGCCAGAGTTCGCATAAGACTGAATACAGCCTACCACAGAAAGTCACACCATCCTTCTCTGTAGTTGTAAGTTCCACTTCTTGTTTGCTGACAAGAGCAATACTCAATAGATTTCTATTTCCTTCTTCTTAGATCCTTCCTATAGGAAACCGAAACCTTTAAAAGGTCTCAGATTTTCTTCTGTTTTGGAATTAAGAAGATTTTTGATTCTGGAGTATCACAAAGTTTTCAACTCCCACCAAGCAACCCTGGGAGGAACAGAGTGTTTCCCTCCTACATTTGTGTTGAGAAACGAAAATAAAAAATAAGATGTATCTTCCTGACACCCAGATATATCTTCTGGATGAGCTCTCAAGCAGTTGCTTCAACAGGGCAAACAGCTGTGGTCTGTTTCAACATAATTTGATGTAATCAGAGTTAATTTTGATGATGCAGTAACTCTCAAGACTGTTTTTTAACTGGATTACTGTTGGGTCAACAATCATGTGGTATTACACTTAGTGGCTGAAACAAAAGCCAGAATTAAAACCGTTTCCCCCAGCCCCTTCTAAATGACAGTCCCAATGGGATTAGGAGTCATGAGGCACATTTAACACAATTAACTAAAAAAGGAAAGTAGTTGCAGTCAAATTACATGCAAGCTTCTCCAAGGTCCGGAGTGTTGACTGAGGAAAGAGCTGGAAACTTATTTGTTGCTGTTGTTTTCTTTTCCTAGAGTGTTTAGAAATATGTTGGCAGTAATCATTGTAGCTTCACATTTTCATTACATTCGAGGAAAGAGCCCTAGCATTTTCTTCAGAAAAATTTTCCTGAACCAAATAGTGATTTCAGCAGTCCATATTTCCCTCTTTTCCATGCTTGTTTTCAAAGTAATGATTTTAAGTGAGGACTCAATTCAGGGTGTGGCGCGCTAGGGCTGAATGAATGTGGTACACAAAGCTCTACGCACATTTGGAACAGTTTCTGAAGAGCAGCATCTTTTATCTTACTTTCATTGTTTACGGCCAGCCAGTGGCAGGGCCTGGGTTGGTCTAGGCACACATGCTTTTTTAAATTTAGTGTCTTACAGTTTTCAGTTCTGGATAGTCTGAAACACAGTGGAGACTCGTGACAAAAGCCATCCTTAACACAGTTCTGGAAAGAACCTTCACAAATAGATGTCTTGCGAAGCTGCCAAATGTATTGGTTCTTCAAAACCTCTCTAATCCAATTTTGTAGTTCAAAAAAGGTCTGATATTTGTCCAATCCCCTCTGTAAATAAGCCTCCATTCATTTGTTTTCTGTTTTTGTGACTTAGGGAATCAAGAAACTTGAAAAGCAAAGAAGTCACTTACCCTCCTATGGCATTTTATTTAGCAGGAATTTCTGATCTGAATAATTTCCTGATTAACATACATTTTGGGGTAGTATGTGGATATGACTAAAAGGTAATGAGACTACAAAACCAAAAAAAGTGAGAATCTTTCCATAAGTCAGATAGTATATTAATGGTTTCTTCTCAGTTGTAAAAGCAGATACCTGTTTTAAATTTGCTGAAGCCCAAAGAGGAAATTTATTGCTAAGAAAATGAGGCATATCCCATGCAACACAAGAAGAAGTTGAATAATCTGGCCTCAGGAAGGTTGGCAACTGAGGACTAAATATAGTAAAAACTAGGTTGCCAATCTGGATGTGTGTGTCTGTCTCTCTCACAGGCCATATGGTTTTTCATCTCCGAGCATGTGCCTTCATTTCTCTCTGCAGGCTGCCTTCTCTGTCTCTTGAGACACAAGGCTGCTCTGCATCTCCTAAATTTACATATTCCTGGTTCAAGCAACCAGGCCAGACTCTCTAGTGTTTTGTTTTTTTTTTTTTAAAGATTTTATTTATTTGACAGACAGAGATCACAAGTAGGCAGAGAGGCAGGCAGAGAGAGGGGGAAGCAGGCTCCCTGCTGAGCAGAGAGCCCAATGCGAGGCTCAATCCCAGGACCCTGAGATTATGACCTGGGCTGAAGGCAGAGGCTTTAACCCACTGAGCCCCCCGGGTGCCCCAAGACTCTCTAGTGTTCTTAACCCCACTTTTCCAAGAAAGTATGAGACTGGCCCATTTTGGGTCCACCCCTCGTCGTCAGTAAGGAAAGCTCTTGTTCCCAGTATGTCTGCTGGGGATCCACTGGCTAGGATGGCGTGAGGGGAATTCTCAAAGGAGGAATGGGTTTGATAACTAAGCTGACACCTCAGAAAGGATTTAAGAGAGGCATGAAAACCAATCTCGTTTCATTCAGGACGTGGCCAGTTCCTATCATTTGAAACTCTGAAAACACTTAGAAAGACATATACTTTTATCTGTATACAAGCTATATATCCAAATACATGTTACCTACAAAAGGTCATTTATGTCCTTGTTACTTAATTCTCAAAAAGGATTTTCTTAGAACCTACAAGTTCAGCACAGGAACACAGAGAGGAGTAAGACCAGGGTCTTAAGTTCAGAGTCTTTCTGGGGAGAGAAATAGGTAGGCAGATGTCTACAGCAGTGTCTAGGCAATGTTATTCTAATTGAGGTATGTTCAAAGGATGGTGGCAGCACAGAGGAATTATTGACCAGCTGTATGGGAACTGAAACTGTAAGATCTTAGGTTTTGCTTGTTTTGGGGTGCCCCACAGAGGGACACAGAGTTAGTATTAATTACCATTTGCTGGACTAATGATGTAAGCTACCTCAATTTGGGGGCAAGAAGCTTGTCAAGATTTGGAGAGCAAGGTGGAGAACACTAACTGAAAATCTGAGCAACTCTAAGGTCATCTGGGACTTGCTTCTGAATTTCTTCCATCAATCAAATACATTCATTCATTATATACTGGGCAGCTACTGTGTGCAAGGCACATGGCTAAGTGCTGGTTTTATAAAGATGAACCGTAGAGCAACGTTCTTGAGAAGTCTATTAAATTACCATGCCCTAGAAATTCAGCTCAGTAGCAGCTCCTAAGGACAAGTTACTAGCTGAACTCATCAATACTTTTGGCTCCCGACTCTGTTCTATGTTCAGGCAGTGGCTCCAGACTTGGATTTTTATGCTGAAAGGCTAGTTTAAAAAGTTATAAAATATTTCAGGCACAGAAAGAGGGAAAAGCCAGTTTGGGAATTCCTTTTTAAGGAATATTTTTTTTTGGGTCTGTTGGACATAGTTCCTTATTTGTTTGTTTGTTTTGGACACCTCAATGAAACTTAATTCATTCAAGAGTTGTTTAATCGGGGGGCGCCTGGGTGGCTCAGTGGGTTAAAGCCTCTGCCTTCGGCTCAGGTCATGATCTCAAGGTCCTGGGATCGAGCCCCACATCGGGTTCTCTGCTCAGCGGGGAGCCTCCTTCCCCACCCCCCACCTGCTTGTGATCTGTCAAATAAATAAAATCTTAAAAAAAAAAATAGTTGTTTAATCGGTACCCACTATGTGCTGGACCCTCTCTAAAGCACTGCAGATAAGAAGATGGATGCAGCCTTCTCTGTGTTATGGAGGTTTTGTTCTGTCAGAGAAGACAAATGCCAGTTTAAGATGGCCAGTATTTGCATATGGTTCTGAAGGAGCGTGATGAAAGGAGGGAGTCTGGAAGCTACTGTCCACTCATTGGTATCTTGAAGTACAAATAAATAAACATGTGAAAATGTAGAAATTCTAGCTGCATTTTAGTGTGTCACCCCTCTTGAAATAAAGCCTCACAGCCTCAGACAGTGTGATTAGAGCTGTAATATCTTGATTCTGGGTGACTAAGAGGTGACAGGTGTGTAGACTGAGAAAGCTACCTAAGCCCATTCACAGGCAAGCAGAGACAAGTCCTGCTGCATCAGAATGCAGGGTATACTCTAACTCGATTGGCAAGACAGGAATCTGCGGAGGGCAGCTACCTGACTGGAAGAAAGTCAATCAAGAGCTAAATGATAGTCGAGCACCAAAACACAAAAGTTTCCACATATGATAATTTTGTGGTTGCTGATCAATGAATAGACCAATTCTAAGTTTTCTGAAAAACATTAATCGTATCCACAAGAGCCTTCCAGAACAAGTTAGTAAAGCAGATATGTTTGTTTGTTTCAATAAAATTGACATACCTGGTTGGGGAATACGTTGGAGAAATGAACAGGAAGAATCCAAATATTGATATATCAGTGGGCAGAGGAGGAATCAGAGTGGCAAAGAAACACAAGCATGGAGAAAAACACAACAAAACACGGGTGAGGTAGTGCACAAGAGGGGAGGAAGACGTCTAGGTCAAGAGGTGGGGTCAGCTTCCTGCTACATGGGTTTGAGAGTAAGATGGCTCTGTGGGCTGGCTTTCCCCCCTTGAATAGAGGGATAAAAACCAGCTCAAAGGTGCAGGCAGAACAATCCAACATAGTATGTTCTTCAATGAGCAGATTTGTGTAATTATTATCTTTTACTGTAAAAATATTAAAACCCCACTGCAAAAAAGCTTCTGCACAGTGTGGAATTAAACCGCCTACATTAGGATCAGTCAGGGTGACTGTTTCAGAGACACAAACCGTGGGCTGTTCCATCTACTGAATCAGACTTTCTAGGGTAGGACCAAGGTAATCTGAATGTTTTAATAAGCTCTCCGGGTGATTCTTATTCATAATGTGCAAAGACTGCACGCAAGGGAGTCCCTGAGGCAAGGAACATGTCCTATTGATCTCTGTGCAGAGCCTAGCACCGGACCCGGCCCTGTGAATGCTCAGGGAGTTTACTGAACTGAACCGAATACACCAATAAGGTTTGGAAAGAAAAAGATGCTCAGTTCCACTGCCCTGAAACAGCTGATCTCATTTCCCCCCCAGATGCTTCTAGTCCACATACACAGATGTTACACTATGTAACTACAAACTGTAATTTAATATTTTTAACACATCTCCTCTAATTTTTAATGGCTATAAAATATCTCATTCAACATGCAACAAATATCTTAGTTCACACAGATTTTGAGTTTTGAAAAGGTTTCCCTCAGGAGATTTTCTGTGTGTGCAGTTCATGAAACCCTCTGACACAGCCTTCATTGTCATAATACTTTGTACGGTAAGGACTATCCTCATTCTGCAGATGCCGACTCAAACCCACGGGTGAAATAACTTGCTCAAGGTCCCACAGCTCAAAGCAGAACATCAAGACTTAAAGTCTTTCCCCTCTATGTCTAATACCCTTTCCAAGACACTGAACATCTACCACATTTTCTGGCAAGAACATGACCCAGCAGTTTCCTGATGTGAAAACTTGTAGTGCAGTGTGGAAGATGGAGATTACACTCAGAGATCAATGTTTCCTAACTGTACCGGAATGAGTTCCTGCCTTTGGTGGCACTGCAAAGAAAATCTGCATATGACCCCAACCCATTTCTGTGATCCTTAAACAAAGGACACTGGGACTGCCCTGAACACGCTGAAACTGTAATTAGGATTCCTCAGCAGTCATTATACACACAGGAAGAGGAACAACTACTCCAGGCCGTAAGACAGCTGGCAAGGAGGCACTGGAAACTTTGAAGCTCTTCTAATATCAAGACTGGTATGATAGGATACTTGGGTAGCGGCAGAGAAGACAGTGGAGGCAAGCACTCCTCTGCCTCAGAAAGGCCCATTTTAAGGATCCATTGCCTGATGAATAACCTAGCGGGGTGCAACCCTTCAGAGAAAGGCAGACTGTCTGAGCAGCTTCAGAGAGTCTATCCTGGAGAAAGAAGGCTGGGGAGAAGAAACGGTATTGCTGTGTTTCTAACTTATTATACTTGCTAGAAAGAGGCAGGTTTTGGTACTATCAGGTCAGAGTTCTCCAAGGACAGAAAACGTTCTCTCTTAGGTAGAGAGCTTCTGAAGGGACGGGGAGTCAGTGAACTACCAGGAGCTGGGAAAATACAGGAGAGGACAGTTTATGCATCATAGAGAGGGGAAGAGGTATGATCTCTAAGAGATTTTTCAAATCCAGGATCCTACGAAGACAGCAAAGCAGTTATTGTTCAGCTGGCGTGCAGAGGGTTTAAATCAAAGAGTCACGGCGAGGGGTGCCTGGGCGGCTCAGTGGATTAAAGCCTCTGCCTTTGGCTCAGGTCATGATCTCAGGGTCCTGGGATCGAGTCCCACATCGGGCTCTCTGCTCAGCGGGGAGCCTGCTTCCCCCCTCTCTCTCTACCTGCCTCTCTGCCTACTTGTGATCTCTCTGTCAAATAAATAAATAAAATCTTAAAAAAAAAAAAAAAAGAGTCACGGCTGCAAATGGCCCAGGTTCTGCAAAACACAGCGCTAGCTGTTTCTATGTGTATTTGTAGCATGAAAAACCTCTGCTGGATGGGCCTACCACATTTCTGCTCTCAGAGCATCATCTTGACATATCAAAGGTTAATCACTTTAGTGGAAGATATTTATAATCCCCACCAAAATTCTTTCTTATATCTTTCTATGTATATTCTAGGATGATCCTAAGAGGAAGGTATAATAGGAGTATAAATAAGGCAAATAGGAGTATAAACCCATTTAAAAAAAAATGAGGCATAGCGAGCTGAAGTACACTGCCGGGTCCAGGGCCCTTTATTCCATTGTCAATGTTTCTCTTTGCTAGAATGTATTTGAACTTAGTCGTCACTTTCTGCACTCTTATGTCTCTTCTCCTTGTGCAAAACAAGGACATCAGAGGCCAGTGTGTTTTGGGATATGTCCACGAAACACTGGGGCTGAAGATGCAAAATTCTTCAGTTACTACAAAGCTCTGGGTTTTCAGTTTCTCTGGAGACTAAGAGTGGTGAACTTTATTTGCAGTCTTACTCTCCTTTGATAGTAGGAATTCCTAGTAACTAATCTTTGTAACAAAAAAACGAATCTTGGGGCGCCTGGGTGGCTCAGTTAAGCATCTGCCTTTGGCTCAGGTCATGATCCCAGGGTCCTGGGATGGAGTCCCACATCCATCATGGGCTCCTTGCTCAGTGGGGAGTCTGCTTCTCTTTCTCCCTCTGCTCTCTCTCTCACTCTCTCGTGCACTCTCTCTTTAATAAATAAAATCTTTTTAAAAAAAAACGAATCTTTCGGGGCGCCTGGGTGGCTCAGTCGTTAAGCGTCTGCCTTCAGCCCAGGTCAGATCCCAGGGTCCTGGGATCCGCGGGAAGCCTGCTTCTCCCGCTACCATTCCCTCTGCTTGTGTTCCCTCTCTGGCTGTGTTTCTCGCTGTCAAATAAATAAAATCTTTAAAAAAAAAACAAAAAAAAAAAACGAATCTTTCATTAAATCAAATGAATTTGAAGCATAGTAGGCTACAAAAGAACAAGGTTGTAAATTATTTGTAATATATGTAATTATAAAATACATTGTAAATATGTTAGAACATTTTGTCAACTGCAAAGCAACGTTCAAATGGTAACAATTATGAGCAGTAAACAAGTAGCATAAGGTTATTGAAGAGTCATGAGCTATGTTAATTCAACAGCTGCCTGAATGACGGTTTAGGAACCACCTAAACTGACTTCTTTACAAAGTTACTCTAGGAACTCCCACACGGTGTGCTAACAATGGCTGTAAATTCACTGGACTCCAAACCCAACTGCGGAGGAGCTCAATGGAGCCTTAGCTGATCAGAGGGGCAATCCAGGGTTGTAGTAATGGCAGAATATTAGGTTTCTGGAGGCGTGCTGACCATGATCTAATAAGGTCTGTCTTAAGCAAGTCCTATTAATCATTTTGGTGTCAGGTGATTAAGGTTATTTTCTGTCCTTAATTCTTTTTCTTTTAATTTGGGCTATACACTGGGAAGAAACTACAATCAGATATTACTCCCACCTGTTTTTTTTCTTTTTATTATACATATTTTAGATTGCAGACTGAATACAAATATTGATCAGAAGCCAAAAAGCTCCACACGTTTCTTATCAATTCAATCCAGGCCAATCTGTCTTTCAACTCTGCATTTTTATGTTCTTGCCTCACCACTTACTAAAATAAATATATGAATAAATAGCAATCCAGTCCAAATAAGCATCTTTCATCTATAATTATCTGAAACAAGAGATTTAAAGAAGAGTAGAGTTAATCCATCTCACCAATTGCATCTTCAATGCCTGTTCAGTCATGCCTGAATGTCTAGATTCAATTTATAGAGCATGAATGTATAACATTGTAGAGGGGTGCTTCTGGCAGATCCTGTCTGAGAGGGACAAAAGGTCAAACAGTTCCTTTGCTGCTCTGTGACAGTTAGTCTCTGGGCTGGGTCAGAGGGTGGGAGAGTTATGTCTAGATCTGGAACGGATCACTCACACAATTAAGTTCTTGTCAGACCAAAAAAAAAAAAAAAAAAGAAAGAAAAAAAAGAAAGAAAAAAGGAAAAAAGAAGACAGCACAACTTCCCTAGGCAAGAGGACAACCAGATGGAAAGTAACTATTTCTCTCCACCTACTTCAAAATTTGAAATGAGAATGGAAATTAATGATGGAAAAACCATTTCTAAGTTTCAAAATACACTCTTTCTTGGGTGGCTAGGGTTACTATTTTGAGGTGATGTTTGGAAATCTTGGGAAAACAGAATCTGATTTTTCCCTCATTGGAAACTGGGTATGTAAATAAAAATTAACACCCTCAAAATCACCTTTTCCCTCACAAATTAAGTCCTATAAGAATATTATTATAATATAGGCAGTCCTCAACTATGAAATCCACACTTCTCGTCATTATACACATAATCATTTGAAGATACTTATCTGGAGAACTTGGATATTCATATACTAGCTGACAAATGGACATTTTAAAGTTTCTTTCCACTGTTGCTGCTTAGTCTTGGCATTTTCATCATCTTTGTCTGACACCAGTATTTGTTGTTGTTCAATTATTGGTAAAATAAAAGTATTCAGCCAAAGATGTACATTTTTAGGCTTGTTGTAAGTGGCAAGCGTTTGGCTTCAACCAGATATTTGCTGTGTGATCAAATGTAGAGGAAAAGAACAAGTAAGTAGGAAAGTAGGGAAATACACTGCTGAAGATTATCAAAAAGGCAGGGAACAAGGTTTATTTGAGAAGATCCCCCCCCCCCCACACACACACAATGACCACACTTAAGTCTACTGTAAGACTTTCAGTGATTTGATTTCATGGTACATTTTTAGAGACCCAATGTGTACTAAAATAAAATGTAAAGGTTAGACTCTAAATCAATTATTTTTAGTGAATATCTCCGGCACAGATTCCTGAAAGATCAAGAGACAGAAAAAGAATCCTTCAAGCTGATGCATTTGGAAAGGACAGTTCTACAGGTGACATAACTGCAGGGCACAAAGACCATCTTGCCTGATTAGTGCTCCACAGCTACATCAATGGTGGCATGGGATGGGGACCTGGGTTTTCTCTGTTTCACCGTTCTTTATATCACTATTATTTAGGAGGTCCCACCATCAGGTTGACATTAGAAATCTAGGGTGCGTGGGTGGCTCAGTTGGTTGGGCGACTGCCTTTGGCTCAGTCATGATCCCGGAGTCCTGGAATTGAGTCCCGCATCGGGCTCCCAGCTCCACGGGGATCTGCTTCTCTCTCTGATCTTCTCCCCTCTCATGCTTTCTCACTCTCTCTCAAATAAATAAAGAAAATCTTAAAAAAAAAAAAAATTACACCCCCCCCCCAAAAACACTAGAATTCTATCTGGTTCCTCAAGAATCCCTGTAGACATGATTCCTAATAGCCTTGGAAAATATTAGTGCCTCCGGGATGGGGGCCTGTGGAGTGTTTGTGATTCTCACTCCACAAAATTAATACAGTATCAAGACCTGAATGTCAAATCAATACTGACTGATGCTGAGAACGTTTTAGAATGGTTTCTGCATTTATCTCCCAGGCCTAAGGTTAAGGATCATCTTTTCAGAGATGCCTTTTCTAGCAAGCTTATCTATGCTTCTCCTACTCTTTATAAAATTTCACAGCTTATGCCATATTTTGAAATAATACATTTGTTGCTTACTGACTGTGTATCTTCTCTAACAGACTATAAATTCCAAGAAGGCAGGGGTCATTTCTGTTTTGTTCACTATCATTTACTTAGCACCTAGCACAGTTCTTGGCATATAAAATAAGCTCAAATAATATCTGTTGAACAAACAAATGAATTTATCTAACCCATGATTGAAGCAAGCTTTATGAAAGCCCTAATTACCTCTTTTGTTCTGTCCTAAACTTGATATCTAAGCCCAGGTGATTAAAGTTCTAGGGAAGTAGACTTTAGCTCAGCGAAAGCTACCAACTAGGGATATGCAGAAATGGAATGTGCTATTTGGTGGGATACTAAGCACTTTGCCAAGAAGAGGTTGCCCAGGTGAATAGGATCTCTCTGCATCAGGTAGAAGTTTGGTCATGAGAACATCTCAGTGACTTCTGTGATTTCCAGCTCTAAGGTTCTGCAGTTCTTTTCAGTTGTTTGAGTTAGGATGAAATAAAGTGCACATACAAACTCCATAGGAAATAAACTAAGATAAATTATGTAATGAGACACAGAAAACTGGTTATTCAGGCATGCATGCCATTTACCATTATTTGATACAAACAAACTTTACTAGTAGAGTATACAACTTTGCTGTAAGTCATAGATATGTAACTCCATGAAGACTAAAAGAGTTAAAAACAATTTGTGTAGCATTTCACAGTTTTAATCATGCACACTTTCATGTAATTGTTTTATCAACTCTGAGGAAAATGACGTATGAGCGCATACAGACTAAGTGGTTTGTCTAAAATCATACACATAAAGCGCTACAATCGTCAGGTCTCAAACTCCCAATCAGCAATCCTCTCAAAAACTCTAATAGACAATGTTATTTTTTGAGTCCAGAACTACTCACCCTTTAGATTTAGCTACATTTGCAGCCTCATCTTGCATTAAAATACTTTTCTTCCAAATTTCACTGGGAAAAGGCCAAGCGGAATTTAAAAATGTAACAGCATTTTTCTTTCATAGGTATCAAAAATCTATTTTATTGATTATTAGAGAAGTTATAAACAGCTACTATAAACAAATTATAACAGTCATTAGTTTAGATAATACACATCATTTACTTTTAAAATTAGTGATCAACAGTTATTAAATGTCATTTTTTTCACCCAGTCTGATGAAAGAAGATTTCCATTTGGAATAGTAACTTTATTAACTCAATTAGGACCCCAAGAAAGAATATTTTCTTCTGTGATATCTAGTAAAGGGATGAAAATAAATGGGCATTTATCATAGGTTAAATGGCCCGTGAGAAAAGATCCAACAACATTTTCTTTTTAGCTACTAGTGGTTCTCAAAGGTCACAAAGGGCAGTGATCTAATGATTCAAGACAAATTAAAATACACTATCTCATCGTGTTGTGAGAGTTTGAAAGGACTTCTGACGCTACAGCTCAGTCTCCTCATTTCTTCTTCATCGGTGTAAGAGCCTGGAGATTCTACCTGCCACAAGCACCTCTTCTTGAGGGAGTTCATCTTTTTCATGAAATGCTCTCAACTTTTTAAGAAAATCACGATCACTGCTATTTCTCCCATGCATTATCTTACGGCACGACAGTTACACACCCCAAACCTCTCCATTTCTAAAAGCCAGACATGCATTCTCCTGTACCCGTGTTCACGCGCAGTACCTCTGCATGGGGTGAGTTTCCTTACCCAGTCTTCCAGCTATAAAACACATGAATGAGTAAATCTTGGAAAAGGGATAACATCTTTGATATTGTCAATTCCCAAGATGCACTGCAGATAGCGTTCAAATCCCATCCCAAAACCTCCATGGGGAACAGTTCCAAATCGACGGAGGTCCAGATACCTGATTTTGAAAAACAGAGAATCATCACCTATAGATGCTGTAACGGATCGGATGTCATGATGGAATTTTGTTTGAAAAGTATTTTGCAATCCTCTGTTATCATCCGCATGATTTTGGCAAACAAATCTTTTCCCTCCAAGGACAGTTGAAGGACACAGAGAAGTTAAGATGATCTGTCCAAGGTTATCAGACAAACAGCAGCAAATCCCGTCATGCATTCATGGGCTCTGTTCACTTGATCTTTTTTAAGTTATATACAGAAAACTTGCCTCATGAGGCTACAGAAAATGTTCTAATAACTTTATTGTTTTCCTTGAAAATATATTCCTCTTCTATTTTTTGGTATGTTAATGCTTTTTTTCTTACTAAAATCATATTGTTCAATACACAGAAGAGGGTGAAGAGTTTTGCCTGATATATTATAAGAACATACCCCTACTACATTAGACTGCAAGCTCTCTCAAGGGCAGGGACTGTATCTTATTCAGCCCTTTATTTCCAGCGTCTGCTCTGGAGTAGATGCTTCATTAGTCTATGAAGATTTATTGTTTGAAGGCACAAAAATATACTCTTGAATGCTAGACTGAAATTCCAACTGAAATTCCAGGTCTGTGCTTCAAACCTAGTAGAGTAAATCCAGAGTCATTTTTCTGGAAGGTTAGATAGCCTCTGAAGCTTATCTATACTCATTTTATTTCCACTTAAGATTATATGGCTAGAACATAGGGCAGCCATGATTCAAACTCAGATTCCAACACACCAGCCTGTGATAAATTTATTTTATAAAAGGAGTAGAAGGAGGAAGATTCTATAAGTATGTTGTTTGGTGGGGGAATTCTTTATTTATACAATATTGATTAAAGTAAGTTTATAGCTTCTTGAATGATCTGTAAAATCAGTTCTAGAATAAAACTTAAGCGCCAAGGCTGGTAATCACATGTCTCTTCAAGAATAAAGACTATCATCGGTTGCCTGCATGGATCAGGCAGTTAAACATCTGCCTTCGGCTTGGGTTGTGATCCCAGGGTCCTGGGATCAAGCCCCTCGATGAGCCCTACATCGGGCTCCCTGCTGAGCAGGGAGCCTACTTCTCCCTCTCCTTCTGCCCCACAATCCCTGCTCATGCTCTCTCTCACGCTCTCTCTCAAATAAATAAATAAAATCTTAAAAAAAAAAAAAAAAAAGAGTACCACCTTTTTCCCCACTATGAATAATAATAACCACATGTATTGGTATTTTAGGCAGTTGAGACTGAATACTGATCTTTCTAAAATAAAAGATTAATTGCAAAGAGGCAAACTACAATCAAGTGAGGGATCAATAAACAGGAGTTTCTAGTATAAAATTTCAGATTATTAAGAACTATCAGGAATAATGCAAGCAGCACATTTTTCTTTCTTTTTTTTTGTTAAGATTTTATTTATTTATTTGACACAGAGAGAGAGATCACAAGTGGGCAGAGAGGCAGGCAGAGAGAGAGGGAAGCAGGCTCCCTGCTGAGCAGAGAGCCCGACATGGGGCTCGATCCCAGGACCCTGAGATCATGACCTGAGCCGAAGGCAGAGGTTTTAACCCACTGAGCCACCCAGGCACCCCGGGAAGCAGCACAGTCTTGAGTAAATGAAATGTTTCGTAGCTAAATTAACTTTTAGTTTATAAGGCATGGGGACAGGATATGCTTTCATTTACTGAGAAAATGAGATGAAAAGCCTATCAAACCACTTGCTACAAATACCTGCAGGGTCTGGGCTGGCTGCTGTAAGTCCAGCAATAGCTTTAGCTGTCTCTAAATTTCTCATACATCGATGTCAAAACACTGGCATAAATGTCTGGAAACTGAATTCAGCAGATGGATTCAGTCTATAACATTTTTCTTGCCCTTGCTTTGATATAGAGAAATCCACTTCTAAAAAACAAGTTTTCGAACAAATATATATTTGTTGGATTTTTTTTTTTATTGTTGTTAAATTGATTTTAGGGTAGCCAGATTATAGAAGAAATAGTGCAAAATTTGTGGAACTAGTTGAAAGAGAAACTGAAGCATAATGGTTAGGAACAAAGCCCCAGCTCTATGCTTCTAACTGTGTGCTCTTGGTTGTTAGTTAACATCTCTCACCCTTAGGTCTGGAGGGGTAGTAAAAAGGAGATTAAAATAGTACCTAACTTACAGGGTGTTATAATAATTACATAAGAAAATATACATTAAGGGGCACTTGGATGGCTCAGTCAGTTGAGTGTCTGGCTTTTGCTTATGGCTTATGTCATGATCTCAGGGTCCTGGGATCGAGTCCCACGTTGGGCTCCACACTTAGTGGGAAGTCTGCCTGGTATTCTCTCTCCCGCTCCTCCTCCCCACACTTGGGTGCTCTCTCGCTTAAATAAATGAATCTTAAAAAAATACATTAAAATTGTAACACAGTTATCTGGCACATAGTAAGTAATAAATAAATGGCAGCAATATTATTAGTATTTTCCCAGCACTCAAAGGGAATAAGTAATCTTCTGAGACTACCTATATTACTACCTATTCTGAGAACCTACCTATTCACTATTCTTAATACTCTTCCACAGTGCCTAGGGAATACAGGTAAAACCTAGGTAACAATCAGACCAGTAGCTAGAATAAGAATTATCAAGGGCTACATTCTTACCATTGGTAGGCTTCTGTTAATCCTGATCTGTAAGAGGAAAATAACAAAATTCTTTCAGAGAATGGCAAAAAGATAAAGATACAAACCACCAAACATTTATTCTGGGCTGTGTACAAGGTGCTCTTAATAAAGAAGTATACACAATAAGCCTGATGATTCACAGACATGTACCCCTGGGGCAAATAATACATTATATGTTAATTAAAAAAAAAAAGAAGTACACACAAAAACCTGTGCCCTCAAAGAACATGCAATACAGTGAGAAGTTGAGTCTTTAATATGGGAAGAAAGACAAATAAAAAAAAGAAAGAAGGAAAGGTAAATTAACCAATAGTCCTAGGTATTATCAAGTAAGTGGTACAGATGATAAATGCTATAAAAAGATAGTCGGAGCCCAAAAGAAGTGGTTCATTTCAGATGAGTTTATTGTCCTGTGACATAAGAAAAGCACTATTACTTAAGATTGCTGGGAGGCACACTCAAGTGACATAAAGACACACATTTCATTCTGTAACACTGAAATAATAATATAGATTCTGTCCTCAGAATATGGTCACAAATTTTTTTTTCCACTGTGAAAAATGTTAATCACATTTTAAGCTCTTAGTACTCATTGATTACATCCCTTTAACGCCTGGCTGGCTCAGTTGGTGGAGCGTGCAACTCTTGATCTGGGGTTCTAAGTTTCAGCCTCATGTTGGCTGTACAGAATACTTAAAAATAAAATCTTAAAATTTTAATTTCAGCCCTTTAAAGTGTTTGGGATCAAAGTGCATCTGAAATGATAAGGACTATGAAAAAAAATCAGATACACAGAAAACATGAACAGAGGTCACAGATTCCTGAGACACGGAAACACATATAACCATTTCATTAGAAAAGATAAATTTGGATATTATCAGATATTAGGTAAATGTGTAATGTTATGAGGAAAGGTTTCCTGAAGGAAGGAAGCAAGCAAAGAAAACAGACCAATTATTCTTTCAACAGATGAGGTTTCTTGCCACGTGTGATTTTTATTGTGCTTTAAAAAAACCCAGAGAATCTTCAAATTCTTTCCATCTAAGGAGTTTGACCTTTACTTCAATTTCATGATTTTCCCAGGACTTTCTAACATTATAGTAATAGTAAGGAGTTAGTAGCCTAAGTAATAAAAAAAGAGGCCTCTCAGAACATATTTACTTCCTTTCTTCTGGACCCTAACCAAATAGAGCAGTTCAAATGAATGGGGTTACAAAACCAAGTCATCCAACAAATTTATAGGTTGGGATCTTGGAAAAGCATCAACTTTTTAAGCATTTCTCCATTAGATAAAGAAGGCTTTACAAATGGCTAATTTAACAGGATATTTTCAACCTGTTATGGCTTTTCAGGTTACTATGAAACCCAGTTTTATCTGCAGATTAGGAGAGCGGGACTAAGCCTTCAACATGGGAAAAAACTTTATTATTTTTTTTTTTTTTTAAAGTCTGGCATAGCAAAAGTAGAAACCATGGAAAACAGAGGTTTATCACATTGGTTAGTTTAGGAAGTCATTGTGGTTTGTTGGCAGACCACGCACACATAGGAGTGGTGGTTCAATTAGAAACACTATTCCCTATTTCTCATCTCCAAAACACTTTCTGTGTGTTTATGGATTCATTTCCTAGGTCTCAAACAGCAAGTTAAAATGAGTTATTCAAATAGCTTAATCAAGACCCTTACAAAGCAGAAAACCTGAGGAAGGGAAAACTGCTTATTCTAAATGTTAGTTTAGTGGATATTTTTAGTATCTTTCTTTCTCCGTCTTTATCCTTTCCCTGGTTCAGAGTGTGTTTTTTCTTTATGTCCCTATAGGAGTCCTTGTTTATGTCCCCAATCATAATTTAATATGTAAATAAAAAAGAACACAGAAGAGAGAAAAAAGAAAGGGCAAGCTTTACGGTTGTTTTCTGTCATTAACTTTTTAAAAAGCAATTTTCGCAGGGAGAGACACATACCAAACAGTGGGCACATATCACTGCAGCCTTATTTCACATAACAGTTCCAATCTTTAAGAAAAGGAAGCTCAGAAAGGTCACATAACAACTTGCTTAAGGCCACAGAGAATCTGAGATCCAGGTCAGTCAGGTGCCGAGGCCCATTTGCTCTTCTCTGTTACTTTGCCAAGACTGCCTTCGAGCGCCTCATCCTCAATTTCTGAATTTTCTTTCTTTTAGGTCTGATCAATACCTGGCTAGTCGCTGCTCTAAGAAATGGTACCGCTCCTCTCTCAGGCTTCCTCCAAAGAGCTCTCCAACTCCAGGAACAAGAAGATCAACAGCAGCAACCTAAAAAGGAAAAAAGTTGTAAACACTTTCACATTTTTAGGGGATTCCAACAATTGTCAGCTTCTCGAGCAGATGGAACTTTTAACATTTCGACAAGAGGCTGTTGAACTGCTTACCAGAATCTTATTTATGTTAGCTGTTCATGCTGCCTGTTTCAAAATCCAATTTTTAATATTATCTTTAGACTACATGATACACAGATTACAGATGGACAGTTTCCTCTCCTCTCTTACACCTTAGTATATGGTGTACTTAACAGAAATGTGTTTTCTTCACAAATGTGGTATGTTAATAATAAAAAGTATGACAAGTACTAAAAATTATGAGATATTAAAAGAGTCATCTATCACCATGCAGAAACAATTGCATTTTGGCATATTTCTGGTCTTTTCCTTTCCATATTTAAGGAGTACAGTATGTCAAATTACACATAAACATTTACCATTCTTTTTTTTTTTTTTTAAAGATTTTATTTATTTGACAGAGAGAAACACAGCGAGAGAGGGAACACAAGCAGAGGGAATGGTAGCAGGAGAAGCAGGCTCCCTGCCGAGCAAGGAGCCCGATGCGGGGCTCGATCCCAGGACCCTGGGATCATGACCTGAGCTGAAGGCAGACGCTTAACGACTGAGCCACCCAGGCGCCCCAACATTTACCATTCTAATGTTTTACTTATTATACATTTTTTTCCTATGTCAGCTAAAGTATTTTGCATACTTAATTTTTTTTTTATAACCTTTCCACCCAACATGGAACTTGAACTGACAACCCAGCGATCAAGAGTCACACATTTCACTGACTGAACCAGCCAGGTGCCCCCATACTTAATATTTTAATAGCTGCACAGTTTATTGTTTAGAAGTTTTTATTTAACTGCTTTTCCTTTGTTGAACATTTTGGTATGTGTTTTTGTTTGTTTTCTCTTAAATAATTTGAATATGAAGATTTTTTCTTTATAGTGTTCAGTAAGACATGGAAAATATGTCCTGATTATTGGGGCAGCTGGGTGGCTCAGTCAGTTGAGTGTCTGACTCTCAACCTCAGCTCAAGTCTTGACGTCTGGATCATGGGTTCAAGCCACACGCTGGGCTCCACACTATATGGAGCCTACTTTAAAAAAAAAAAGAAAAAGAAAAAGAAAATGTTCTGATTATTAATCAAAGAAGTAAAAACTGAAACAATGAGATAGCATATTGGAGTCATCAAAATAACATAAACAACATGAATTAGAAGATATGCTTTGACCCAGCAATGGCACTTCTAGGAACTAGGCCTATTAAAATAATCGGAGATGGCACAAAACAAAAGAGATTACTGCAGTATCATTTATAGTAACAAAAATTCAAGTACACATCAATAGAAGCTGACTGTTAGGTAAATCTTAGACATGGATAAAAAAAAAAAAAAAGACTGGCATCTCCATGATGAGATGTTAATTATGCTGCCACTGTGATTTCTTCTCTTCTCTGTCTGGTATTTTCTTACTTTGTACAGTGAAGATGTGTTATACTTTTGTAATAACAACAAAAAACTTTTAATGGTGGAAAATGGTAGCTTGATATTTTAATTTGTACTTCTTCAGTTACTAGCAATATTTAATTTTAAGAATGTTTATTTGCTAACTGTATTATTCTGTGACTTGGTGATTCTTTTTGGTGGGGCAAGTAGTAAGCATTATTAAGGAGGCTCTAAACTGGGGTGCTTGGGTGGCTCAGTTGGTTGAGCAGCCAACTTGGTTCCACCCAGGTCATGATCTTGGGGTCCTGAGATTGAGCCCCACCAGGCTCTGCACTCTAGGTGCGGAGTCTGTTTGGGATTCTTTCCTCCCTCACCACCCCCTCCTCTTCCCCCTGCTTGTGCTCTTTTTCTCTTGGCTCTCTCTCAAATAAAATCTTTTAAAAAATTTTTTAAAAGGCACAAAATAAGAAAGATATAATGCAACAAATGAAAAATTAGGAATTCATAAAACATATTTTCATTTTCAATTAAAAAAAATTTTTTTTAAGTAAGCTCTTCACCCAGTGTGGGGCTTGAACTCATGACCCCAAGATCAAGAATTGCACATACAGATTTTGTCATACTACCACTGCTTGTTGACCACATCTTAGTAATTCTGTGAACTTGGGGGAACTACAATGACCAAGCAGGTAATTCAGAATGTGGGTTTGGTGACTCAGATACAAGGACAGGTAATGAAACACAAAACTTTGAACAGGTGTATAAGACAGCCTTGAGAGGAAATTCTCACAGGCTACACAATTAATAGAGTTGGACTTCAACCAGGACCCTGCAGTTACCCTTCCTATTCTCAGAGAAAGGAGGAGTTTCAAGGGAGTTTTTATGTTCACTGAAGGACTGGCATCTTTATTTCTTAGTGTCTTGCTTTTAAACATGGCTAACATATACTAGAAGTTGAGAGAGACCTGATTGAAAATGTTGTTTGTTGGGGCGCCTGGGTGGCCCAGTCGTTAAGCGTCTGCCTTCGGCCCAGGTCAGATCCCAGGGTCCTGGGATCGAGCCCCGCATCGGGCTCTCTGCGCAGCAGGGAGCCTGCTTCTCCCGCTACCATTCCCTCTGCTTGTGTTCCCTCTCTCGCTGTGTTTCTCTCTGTCAAATAAATAAAAAAATCTTTAAAAAAAAAAAAGAAAATGTTGTTTGTTATTTTAAAGATTTTACTTATTTGACAGAGAGAGCACAAACAGGGGGAGCAGGAGATAGACAAGCAGACTCCCTGCTGAGCAGGGAGCCTTGATGAGGGCTTGATCCCAGGACATGGAGATCATGGCTTGAGCAAAAGGCAGATGCTTAACTGACAGAGACACCCCGGTGCCCCAAGATTTATTTATTTATTTCCCCCCCCCCCAAGATTTATTTATTTTAGAGTGAGAGAAAGGGAGTGTGTGTGGGGGGAGGTGGGAGGACAAAGGAGAGGGATATGAGGGAAAGGGTTGAATCCCAAGTTTTAAATTTAGAATTACAGGCAATCAGGATTAGAAAAGAATAGACACCAAGTAGCTCTCTGGCCTTCGCTTGAAAATATTTAAAGACTGAGAACCACTACCCCCAAAATGTAGCATTCCATCTTTGTGTAGATCTATTTAAAAGGGACAAGTATATTAAAAATCTATCATTTCCAAGGTTTTGAGGTTAAGGCAGTTCCAAGCCACACAGGTGAGCAGTAATTGCTTCTGATACTCTTAAGTATAGGCAAAACTTTAAGTATAGGCAAAACTTTAAAAGCCAGAACTATAAAGGTTCATTGCCTCAAAAGAAGATGCTGGAGAATCAGCGATCATGGAAGAACACGACATACATAGTCCATTTTGGGGAAGGAGTCGTTTGCTTTCTAAATCAGTTCATAAGAATCGAATAGGAGACCCATTTCTTGCTTGGTCTTGCTGCTAATACAACTAAGACAAGCATGAAACTCTTTGGAGAGCTTAGCACTTTCTGTAGGCCTCCATTACGTTAATTTTGAACTTAGTTTTTTTAATGCTATTTTTAGAGGACCATGAAAGATGAATATTTATCTTTGATTACAAACATCCTTTATTTTAATACTTGAGCTCCCTGGAGAACTCAGTGTACAACCATCCTGGTTTTAGATCTGTTTTTTATTTATCTGGAATATTTGCAACTGCACAGTAACAGTTGTGGAACTGATAGCTTCCCAATCTTTTGATTTGGAATCTTTATTTATTTTTTTGAGAGAGAGAGAAAGAGAGAGAGAGAGAGTCATGGAGCCCAATGTTGGGATCGAGCCACCCAGGTGCCCGAGTCACCTTCAAAACCTTATGCCACAGTACTATATATTTTTTTTCTGGATTTCTTTCAAACCTGGCTTCCTAATAACTAAGGCATCTAATTATTTCTACATTAGTTATTATAACACTAATGTGGTAGTTGCTGTATTAGTCAGGATAGGTTAGATTATGCTAATAACCTACCTAGTAATAAACAATGCCAGAGGCCTACAACAGGGCTTCTCAATCTGAGTATTAGTGACAATTCTGGCCAGATAATTTTGTTGAAGGTCTGTCCTGTGCATCGTGGGTTATTTAGCAACATAAATGGCCTCTACCCGCAGATGCCAATTGCACTGCCCCAGTTGTGACAACCAAAAATGTCACCAGACATTGCCAAATGTCTCCTGCACCAGAGTAGGGGGGTGATGACATAAAGTAATACCTGATTGAGAACCACTGCTTTACAATGAACTGGCTTTTTAAAACTTATGCTACATATCCATCCTGGCTTGAAGCTGATAAAAACAACAACAACAACAACAACAACAACAACAACACTTTATGAGGTATTGCTGATCTAGCAGATGGAAAAAAATAAAAGAGCACAACTATATAGTAAAAACATTTGTCCAAGAGGAATGTATGTAGGTCATATTTGGTCACAATTCTTTGGCCAATACAAGTCTCTAAACTCATGTTGATGGGGCAAGGAAGTATGGCAACTACTGATGTAGAGTGAAACGGTTTACCAGGTCCTCTTCCCCCCCACCCCTCCCACCGACATGGACTCCCACTTCCACTCTCCCAACAAAATCCACATTGTTAATTAGAATTAAGGTCAAAATAGTTCTATTTTCTTCCTCTGGACTCTGGGATGGGAGGTTATCAAGAAAAGGAAAAGAATTTACCAAATTAGAAAAGAACTTAACAAAATAGCCTACTTTAGTTGAATGAAAATTTTAGAAAACATCCAGATAAAGTCCCATATCACTCCTAATTTGTGACCTGCAGAAGGAATACATATATCATCTACATCCTCTCTTTGTCCAGATGGTCTGAAAATTCACACTTTCACGTGGGTGAACATCATGTTTTCTTGACAAAGAGTAAAGCTGCTTCTCCTTTTAAGAGAAATATATCTTTTTTTTTTTTTTTAAAGATTTTATTTATTTATTTGACAGAGAGAGACAGTGAGAGCAGGAACACAAGGAGGGGGAGTGCAAAGAGGGAAAGCAGGCTTCCCTCCGAGCAGGAAGCCCAATGTGGGGCTCAATCCCAGGATGCTGGGATCATGACCTGAGCAGAAGGCAGATGCTTAACCGACTGAGCCACTCGGGTGGGTGCCCAGGGAAATGTATCTTTTAAGTAAAGCATTCCTTCACAATGCCTCATAAAAGATCCATGACCAAAGGGTACTATTTCTTTTTTTTTTTTATCAAGGACAGGTTTATCTCTTTGTGACCAAAGGCCCACGAAAGCTTTGTTCTCTCTTCTTCCTCTATATAATCTTCTTCTCTTCTTTTTCTTTAGGTTTAGTTGCCTTTCAACCCTATCAGATTATACTTCCTGCTTTCCTTTTATAATGATATCCTCCAACCTCTAGAGATTCCGCACACTTTCTGAGAAGCTATAATACAGTAAAGTATTCCTCAACTATAAATAAAGACATTTACACTTGGTATACACAGAGCTGCACTTCCTTCAATATGATATAAAAACCCCACACTCCCTTAAGATTACTAACACAACTCCTTTAAATTTCCATACCTTTTGGTCAGTGTTGAGATTCCCAAGAGGATTCTTCTATGTCATGACTCCCTCTGGTAACTACTGAGCTAATTACTACAGAAACTACCACTCTTTCCAGGGCTCCAGTGGAGGTAAGGGATACATACAGATATGATATAAACCATGACATACGGGTGCATGAAATGGACAACATGGATGGAATCACACAAGTCTCTTAAGAACTAATGAGAAAAACTTGGCTGTTTGTTTGCCAAATCATGGGTAGTAAGGGGTTAGAGTGCAAACACTCTCGAAACAGGCCAAATTACCTAGAACATTAGCTGGTGATTACAATCTGCCCTTATGGGCTGGCGGCTCTGCACTTCATGGGAGTCTGCCGCTTGCTTCAAGACTGGGACTGAACAATCTTGCCCTTCACTAGGGAAAGTGAGAATTCACAGGCTGCATAAGAAAATGTCCTCTTAATTCAAAAATTTGACCAAATTCAAGGACTTCTGTAGCTACAATCTCTTCTGTGATCCTCTGCATCTTTGGAAGACTTGAAAGAAGTGTAAAGATTTTAGTTCTGCAGTCCTTTTGCTCTCCTACACAGATAACAATGAAGGCTACAAGTCAATGTACTACACTCTTTGCTAACTTCCTTCATCCTAAACAAAACTTATTCCACTTTGGGGATATCTTCTAGGCCAGAATGCTGCTGGGCACGTCATCTTCTACTGTGTTTTTGTTTTGTTTAAGTCACAGAGCTGCATGCTGTCTAGAAACAGTGTGTGTTAGTATTCAAGCTGAACAAGCCCTGGTCTCTATTTATGACACTCCCTTTCGACTCCTACTCTTTGATTCCAATCAACGTACTGAAAATAAAATGCAGACCTTGAATTAAACAACAAACAGGCTAGATAGGAACAAGGCCTTTAATGCATAACCTTTTCCATGTTAACTTCAGAGAGAGGGGGGCGAAAGTTTAATGTCGCTTCCTCTACCTCTCTTCTTACCTCAGTATTTTTAAGTATTAATGAAAAACACAAACTGAACACCTCCCTACTTAGTTTCTCACAAGCTGCTGTCAACAACGGAGCAACATCACATATTATTATCAAGAGATGAAGAATGTTCCACAAACCATAGGAAACATGTTTGTGGTTTCAGCCTCTACGAGCTTTTGCTCTCATTGCTGACACAGTATTTTGCCCCTAAAAACAACGAGGCACAGGTAGGAATGAGAACCTTCCAGACATGACAGTGTGAAGATTCAAATAGGCTGCAGGTAGCAATGGCTAAAAATGGACTTCGGCTAGTAAATGGTTAGTCTGAGTCTGGGAGTCTGGGAGCTGGGAGCTGGACTGAAATGCATACTTTCAACTTTGACATAAATTCTCGGGAAAGTCATTCGTCTTAGATGTGGGGAAAATTAGCCATTCCCTTCATTAGTATTTTCTGCTGGTTTGACGCAGGTTGGTTCATTAGCACCAGCCAGGGAAATTCATTAGACATCCCTTGGTTGAGTACTATTTCTTTCAAGTTGACTTCCTAGTGTATACTTACTGCATGCCCACTAATGCTTAAATTTTTATGATTTGCTATGTAATACTGACACAATTTAAACAACTAGAACATTATCTGGTGATCTGTTGGGCAGTCACTCTTCCCTAATCACAATGGCTGGAATGAATGGATATCCTTCTCTGCAAAGCCATTTACCTAGCTGAAAACTTGGCACTTGCCTTTGAGGAACTTACTTAGTAACCTAGACCCAGGGGCATACAGTATTTTGCATGTTTGCTTAGATTCATTTTATTTAGGCCCATGATCCCTCCGCTTCAAATTATCAAGTATGTTTGCCAATTTGTAAGTTATTCTTATATATCCAAATGGGGAAAAGCTTCAGCTACTTGAAATTAGAGAATCTTAAAGCTGTTTAGTATTCTGGAGGTCAACTAATCCAACTCTCTGGTTTTATAGAGGGAGAAACTGAGGCTGAGTTTTTGGACAGACTTGACTAAGGTTGTATGGCTAATTAGTAAGAAAGATAGATTTCAAACCCAGCACAATTAACTCCTTAGTCCAGAGTACTTTCATTACGATACAGTACATATCTTCATTTTTTGTTTTTTTGGAGGGGATGGGGGGTGTGCAGAAAGAAAGGAAAAGCAACAGTGGCTATAAAAAGACACCATTTTACCATTTATGACCTCCAGCCAAACATTACAAGCGTATGTTAAACATTTCTTGATCTTTCTGATGCCCTAGGGAAATAGATACTAGGTGCCTGCTATGTTCCGGGCATTATGCTCGAATACCATGATGAGTGAAAAGGAGGTCTTCAAGTCTTGTGGCAAAGAGGAGAGTCATTAATTAGTCATAAAAATAAATATAAAATTACAATTGTGTTAAGGATTATGATAAATTACAAGTTAGTACCTCTCGGTCTGAAACTTAACACGGTAGCATTTTAGTGTCTAACAAGGGTCTCTGACTCAGCCTTGAGGGTCACGGAAGGTTTCTCTGGGGAAACGATGACTGAGTAGAGACTTGGAGAAATAGTAAAATTACTTAGGCGAAGAAGATTATTGTAGACTGAAGGGATACAATGTCCAAAGATAGTGCGGTGAGAGAAAGCAGTGCACGACTGAAGGATGATACTAATGGAGCAGAAACAGCAAAGGGGAGCCGCACAGTACATGAGGCAAGAGCGACAGGCAGCCAGATGACATTGGGGCCTAGAGGCCAGAGAAAGGATTCTGACATGGATACTAAAAGCAATGGGAGGCCACTGAATGGTTTTGAGAGGGGAGATAACACGACCAGATCTACATTTTCTAAAAGCTTACACTGAAGTGGGGGGAACTGACTCAGAGGAGGCAAGAGCAGACGCAGGAGGACCAGTCAGGAGGCTACTGAAATAAACCAGGAAAGAGATGGTGGTATCTTCACCCAAAAAGGTAAACGTAGAAATGAAGAGAAGTAGATGGATTTGAGATTTATTCCAAAGCATAAAAACGACAACTTAATAACAGCTTGGATATAGGGAGTGAGGAAGATTTTAAAGATTGAGTCTATTAAATGGCTTGCATAATAGACAGGAACATTGAAAGAACATCAAATTTGGTGGGAGGAGGGGAGAAGAACAGAAATCATGGATGCGTTTAGTTTTAGATTATGCTGAGATGCCTCTGAGATATATAAATGGCAGTAAGAGCTCTGAGCAGAAGTAAGGATTAGAAATGTGAATGTCTGAGTTGTCTGAAAATAAATGGTAAGCTGTGAGTACACACATGAAATCATCTGAGAGAGAAAGACCTATGACAGAGCCACGAGGAATCCTGACACGTGCTGGATTAGAAGAGGAGGAACCTATCTAGGAGACTGAGAAAGAATAACCCCTGAGAATGGAGGAGAACACGGTGTCACAGGAGCTGGGGGTGGAGACAGTTTTCAGAATAAGAAAGTCATTCGTAGTGCTGAGTAATGCTGAGAGGGAAGGAAAAATAAAGTCTGCTGGATTTAATAATGTGACAAATTATTACTGATCCTAGAAAGAGTGGCTTCAGTGGTACGACGACAGGGGTGGAAGTCACACTAGAGGGATCGAGGGAAGCCATAGTGGCTATAAAAAATTGATTCCCATCCTGAAGGAGGGTTTCATTTGAGAAAGCAAAACCTACAGAGTACAAAAAATAGAAGCAATGCTACCAGTATTACGAATTCTTTAAATGCTATTGAAACTCAGAAAAGGAAGACTCAAGGTGACCTGGTAACTAAGAAAAGTCTAGAGAGGAAAAGATTTTAATTAAAAAAAATTTAAATTAGGGCACCTGGGGTGGCTCAGTAGTTAAGTGTCTGCCTTCAGCTTAGGTCATGATCCCAGGGTCCTAGGATCGAACCCCGCATCGGGCTCCCTGCTCAGCAGGAAGCCTGCCTCTTCCTCTCCCACTCCCCCTGCTTGTGTTCCCTCTCTCATTGTCTCTCTGTCAAATAAATAAATAAAAATTTTTAAAAATTTTAATTAATTTTTGAACTACCGTAGTTGACACATATTATTTTATTAATTTCAGGTGTACAACACAGTGACTCAACAATTTTATTTTTTTTTTAAGACTTTGTCAGAGCAAGTGAGAGAGCACAAGCGGGCAGAGTGGCAAGCAGAGGGAAAGGGAGAAGCAGACATCCCACTGAGCAGGGAGCCTAATGCGCTTGGATCCCAGGACACCAGGATCATGACCTGAGCCAAAGGCCGCGCTTAACCAACTGAACCACCCAGGTGCCTGTGACCCAACAATTCTATATACTATTCAAGGCTCACCACAATAAGTATAGTTAACCATCTGTCACCATACAACATCATGAGAATAGAAAGGAGAGCTTTAAGCAGAGTATTTAAGAAATGCAAAACTGAATGACCGAAGAGTGCTGAATGTTAGGAAATTACATGCAAAGACTACATCGGGGTGTGTGTGTGGGGGGGGGTTGAGGTGCAAATAGGATGGGGTAGAGCGATAAAAAAGCCAAGAGATACAGATGCAGTCCTGTTTGGTGATGTAGGCTCAGTACTGAATTATTTAGGATTGGAGAATCTATGCCTCAGTCTCCTTTTTTTTTGCTACCAACCTATGGGCCAATTCCTTTCTCATAATCAATTATACCAGAGGGTTGGTAGGGAAAAGAGAAAATAACCACAAATCAACCATGCTGCTCGCTCATTTTGGATAACACTGCGTGAAAGTTTGGGATGCATCAAATCAATATAACTTTATATTTATGGCTTTGAGGCAGAAGAACAAGGACTTCAGAACCAGAGGTAGTCAGGTCTGATCACTAACTCTGTAATTCACTATCTGTGAAGGCTTGGCAAGTGTAATCCGCGTCCCTGAACCCTAGCTTCTCATCTGTAAAATGGGAGAAATAGTTTCTTGGCAAGGTTGTTTTGGGACTTAGAGATGACATGGTAGTGTCTGCCTAATTGGAATCTACTAATTGATGGATAATACTAATTATTTGCCACTTGGCCCTGATCTACATTTTCCTACTGGGATTTACCTAAAGACAAGTGAAAAGCATCAGAAAGCGAAGTTTAGTTTTTGGACCTTTTGTGAGATGAACATAACATCTTTGTCTCATAGACTTTTATAGTTCATGATATTAGGTATATAACTATTCCGTAAGTAAAGAGTCAAATATATTCTTATTTTATATTACTGCTAATTTAGTTAGAGAAGGAAGAGACAAAAGTAGAAAAAGGGAAAAAGCAAACTACAAGAATAAGAAAGCAATCAAAATTAAGGGTGAATAAAGGAAGAATGTGAGAGAGGCAAAAGAGAGCAGAGACAGACTGAAACAAGACAGGCAGAAGAGAAGTGACAGGAGAATCTGCCTAGACCTCTCAGATCCCTGCATCTCCGCCCCTCCCAATTTCTGTGTCACAACCAAACCAAAGTGCTCTGAGCCTCCTGCTCTGGGAGCTAGCTCTCCTCTGCTCATGCCACTGCTCTCCGTTCTTGCCCAGCATCCCGTCCCTCCCTCTCCCTAGCAGTAGTTCAGTTGACTGTACACCTGGCACTGCTAAACAGTGTTCGGGGCTACTTCCTCCCAATTATTTAAAAAACAGAAGAGAACAAAACACATTTACATGTGTATCTGCTAAACAAAGAAGGACACCATGGGATAGAAATAACAAGTATGTTTATAGGACATTGGGATCTTCTTTAGGAACACTTTTTCAGAGGTACCTTTGAGAAATTTTATCATTTTAGGAGACATCGAGCATGATGGATATAATTTTTAAAAATATGCTAAGGGATAAGTGAAATTAAATCAAGGGAAAAACCCAGACTCTGAGATGACCAGCCCCGATTTATTTAGTGCTTTTTCTTACGGTGTGCCGAGGCCCATCTTCATTATCCCTCATGTAGAAAGGCTTGAGCGCTAATGGATAATTAATGACAAAGACTGGTATGTTGCCACAGTGCTTTACCAGGTACTTCTCATGTTCGGTGTGTAGATCGACACCCCACTGTAATGAGAAAAAAGAAATTATCAAAGGAGAGGACGGAGCTGAAATACACAATGCAGTACCTGAAAATAACCCGTATCAGTTCCAAGGGCTTCCTCTGAGGATCAGTGATGCGTGGGGCTCTCTGCTGAGGCCACACAGATAACTCAGCCCGAGAGGTGCGGTACCAGAACATCCAAAGGCCTTGGAAAGATGAAAACTGAACCGAGAAGATAAACACTATGCTTTCTCTCCCTCATCTCGGGGAGCAGCATTTAGCAGACGAACAGCATCTGCAGGAAAACAAAGTGCCCTTCCCACAGTGTCTGAAAACTGACTTCAAAATCATAGTTCTTCTTAATACTGCCTAGAGCTCCTTCTATGGTTACTATACCTAGGTTGCAGGAAATGAAATGATGAAAGATAACATTCCTAATATTGAGTCTATCTCTGGCTAGATGGCTTCTCTCAGTGAGTTTTTTTTAATAAAAGAGTCAATTCATATATCAGATGCTCTGATGAATATTTAATAACACTGTTCATCTACTTTTTCAACAAATAGTAATGTGCCTATTAAATAAATGCAGGTACCATGCTAGGTACTGAGCAGCGTGGTAAGAAAATCAGAATTCCTGGCATCACGAAGCTTCCAGGGTAGGAGACAGATATTAAATAAAAAATTACATAAACAAAATAGCACAACTATTACACCTCAAAAGAGGATCTGACTTAAGTGGGGATAGGACTGGTGTATGGAACTGTTGAAAGACAAAGTTACTAGAGGACCTCCCTAACATTACAGGTACATTGTTCCTACTCGTCTGCCAATATCTTAACTATAGGAAGGAAGCCCTGGCATAGGAATGAGGAGACTCGCCGCTAATATCATGCGCATGTCCACTGATAAATCATGTGACCTCTCTGGACATCATCAAGGATTTTCACCAAAAACTTGGGAAACTTCTTTACGATCCTTTAGCCATTATTATGAAAAACGATATTCTACTTCAAAATTATTATTTATTCTAAATATTTTAACAAGGTTGAGCAAACATCAAAAAAAGCTACTTTAAAGGTGAGTAAATACTAAACAGTGTTAATAAGAGAAATAAGATTATTTAGTGACTTATTTATTTTTTAAAGATTTTATTTTTTTATTCCAGAGAGAAAGAGAGCGAGCGAGCGTTGGGGGAGGAGCAGAGGGAGAGAGACAAGCAGACTCTGTGCTGAGAACAGAGCCCGATGCTGGGCTTGATCTCAGGACACTAAGATCCTCACTTGAGCCAAAACCAAGAGTCAGACGCTTCACTGAGTGAGCCACCGAGGTGCCCCAGAGAAATAAGATTATTTTAAAGGATTTTTTTTTTTTTTTTTTAAAAGTAAGCTCTATCCCCAACTTGGGGCTTGAACTCACAACCCTGAGATCAAGAGTTGCATGGTCTACTGAATGAGCCAGCCAGGTGCCCCAGGATTCTTAATGAAATGTGGTAAGGACAAGAGAGAATAAAATATAAATATAAATATAAATATAAATATAAATATAAATATAAATACTACCTCTGGGGTGAAGGTGAAGTTCTGAGATGCCTGCTTTAAGATCTCTATTGCTTCAGTGTAAGAAATGCTGGAAAGGAACGGGGTAAAAGCAGAGAAAGGTTAATACAATGGTATGTTGCTAATTAGTCCATCTGAAAAACTGTAAAAGGTCTATTCCCATAAAATCTTTGAGATCACAAATGAGTACTAAATGATGACTAAGTAATCAGGAATGACTATAAATAAATCATCACTGAGTAATCAGGAATTAAGGCTGATCTAATCGTACGAGAGTCTGAGCAGTATGAAGAGAAGTGGCTATTCAGTAATCCCATTCCCGATCTACTTGCAGTATATACAGAAGAACCAGTCACTTAAGCAAGTAAAGATTTTCTCTGAATTCATGTTATGTTAATGCCCTAATAAAAGGTGTGAAATACTGAGGCTGAAAGAGCAAAAGGTTTTCCATGAAATCATCATTCATTCCTTCATTCATTCAATACACATTTGTTGTGCACCTATTAAGTGCTAGGATTTATTCTAGGCACTGGAGAGAGAGTAAATAAAAACAAAGCCTGTATGGAGGTGATACTTTTGCATGTGAGTGATGGGAGTTGGTGGTGGTGGGGGAAGATAAACAGGTAAACAGAAAGAACATAATGCTGGAAACCATTGGTGCTATAAAAAAAAAAGCAAGGTAAGGGGCGCCTGAGTGGCTCAGTCGTTAAGCGTCTGCCTTTGGCTCAGGTCATGATCCCAAAACCATGGGATCGAGCCCCGCATCGGGCTCCCTGCTCAGCAGGAAGCCTGCTTCTCCCGCTACCATTCCCTCTGCTTGTGTTCCCTCTCTCGCTGTGTTTCTGTCAAGTAAATAAAATCTTAAAAAAAAAAAAAAAGGTAAGAAGACAGAGGCTGTTTAGGGGTGTTATTTTAGGTAAGATGGTCAAGAAAGGACTCACTGAGTTGGGGACATGTGAAGTAAGGAAAATATCTGAGGGTACATATTCTAGGCAAAAGGAACAATTAAGTACAAAGGCCTGAAGTGAAGAACAGTTTGATTCATTCCAGGAACAAAAGAGTCAATGTGCCTGTAGCTTACTGAACAGGGGAAGGACGCCAGGAAATTAGGTAAGACAGTCAGAGGTCAGATCTTACAGATTCTTTCAGGCCACAGTCAGGGCTTTGTAATATATGCTAAGCATGGTAAGACTATTTAGGAAAAATATCGTTGGTTACCTCGGTAAGAAACTCTCAGGTCTAAAGCAAGCCAAGCCAAGCATTTGTTTTAATTAAACTGAATAGGTAATACGTGAACGTAGTTTAAAAAAAAAAAAAAGTATAAAAGAATGTACATCTTCCTTCCACCCTGTCCCATAGCCACGTAGCTCCTCTCCTCACACAGTTACTGTCGTTGGATTTTTGTGTATCCTTCCAGAGGGTTTTTTACTTCTATAAGCAAAAATTAATATATCATCCTTTGTTTAGTAGACGGCAGCCATAGTATACCGACCATATACACTCTTTTCCATCTTTTTTGACTCAGTAATATACCTTGCAGGTCTTTCCATGTCAGTATAAAAAGAAAGAGCTTCTTCATTTTTTGAACTATTATAAAATATCCCATTTTGTGGCTGTATCCTCATCAGTTTACCCACTCATCCTCTGATGAATATTTGTTTCTAATATTTTGCTATTATAAATCATGACTACATACATCTATCACAAATAATTCTTATATATTAATTTTGCATATGGAAAAATGGAATTGCTGGAACACAGTGCATTTAAATTTAGAGTTTTTAGATATTTTGATACTTCCAAAAATACTGCTTCCCTTTTATATACAGTGTTATACCAAATTATGCCCACTGATAATATATGAAAATGTCAGTTTTCCTATGCCCTTTGCAACAGTACTTTGAACAATTTTTTTTTAAGATTTTATTTATTTATTAGAGCAAGAGAGAGCATGAGTAGGGGGAGGGGCAGAGGGAAAAGCAGACTCCCTGTGGAGAAGGAGCCCAACACGGGGCTCAATCCCAGGACCCTGGGGAGATGCTTAACTGATGAAGTCACCCGGGTGTCCTGCAACAGTACTTTGCATGATTAAAAACAAAAATCTATTAGCCATTTGTATGTCTTCTTTGGAGAAGTGTCTGTTCATGTCTTCTGCCCATTTTTTGATGTGATTATCTGTTCTGTAAGTGTTGAGTTCGAGGAGATCTTTATAGATCTTAGATATCAGACCTTTGTCTGTAGTGTCATTTGCGATTTTCTTCTCCCATTCCATGGATTGCCTGTTTGTTTTGTTGACTGTTTCCTTTGCTGTGCAGAAGCTTTTTATCTCGATGAAGTCCCAAAAGTTCATTTTCGCTTTTGTTTCCTTTGCCTTTGGAGACATGTCCTGAAAGAAGTTGCTGCAGCTGATGTCGAAGAGGTTACTGCCTATGTTCTTCTCTAGGGTTTTGATAGATTCCTGCGTCACATTGAGGTCTTTTATCCATTTCGAGTTTATCTTTGTGTATGGTGTAAGAGAATGGTCAAGTTTCATTCTTCTACACATAGCTGTCCAATTTTCCCAGCACCATTTATTAGAGACTGTCTTTTTTCCACTGGATATTTTTTCCCCATTTTTTTTTTTTTTAAGAATTTATTTATTAATTTGACAGAGAGAGAGAGATCACAAGTCGGCAGAGGCAGGTTGAGAGAGGAGGAAGCAGGCTCCCTGCTGAGCAGAGAGCCCGATGCGGGGCTCGATCCCAGGACCCTGAGATCATGACCTGAGCCGAAGGCAGAGGCTTTAACCCACTGAGCCACCCAGGCGCACCATTTTTTCCTGTTTTGTCAAAGATTATTTGACCATAGAGTTGCAGGTCCATATCTGGGCTCTCTATTCTGTTCCACTGGTCTATGTGTCTGTTTTTGTGCCAGTACCATGCTGTCTTAGTGATCACCGCTTTGTAGTAAAGCTTGAAATCAGGCAATGTGATGCCCCCAGCTTGGTTTTTCTTTTTCAGCATTTGCTTAGCAATTCGGGGTCTTTTCTGGTTCCATACAAATTTTAGGATTGTTTGTTCCAGGCCTTTGAAAAAATCCAGTGGAATTCTGATTGGGATGGCGTTGAAAGTATAGATTACTCTGGGCAGTAGAGACATTTTAACAATGTTTATTCTTCTGATCCATGAGCATGGAATGCTTTTCCACCTTTTTGTGTCTTCAATTTCTTTTGTGAGTGTTCTGTAGTATAGGAGTACAGGTCTTGAGTACAGGAGTACAGGTCTTTACCTCTTTGGTTAGGTTTATTCCAAGGTATCTTATGGTTCTTGGTGCTTACAGTAAATGGAATCAATTCTCTAATTTCCCTTTCCATATTTTCTTTTTTTTTTTAAGATTTTATTTATTTGACAGAGAGAGAGAGAGACCACAAGTAGGCAGAGAGGCAAGCAGAGAGAGAGGAGGAAGCAGGCTCCCCACTGAGCAGAGAGCCTGAGGTGGGGCTCCATCCGAGGACCCTGAGATCATGACCTGAGCCGAAGGTCGAGGCTTTAACCCACTGAGCCACCCAGGCGCCCCTCCCTTTCCATATTTTCATTGTTAGTGTATAGGAAAGCAACTGATTTCTGTGCATTGATTTTTGTATCCTGCCACATTACTGAATTGCTGTAATAGTTCTAGTAATTTGAGGGTGGAGTCTTTTGGGTTTTCCACATAAAGTATCATGTCATCTGTGAAGAGAGAAAGTTTGACTTCTTCATTGCCAGTTTGAATACCTTTTATTTCTTTTTGTTGTCTGATTGCTGTCGCTAGGACTTCTAGCACTATGTTGAACAAGAGTGGTGACAGTGGACATCCTTGTCGTGTTCCTGATCTCAAAGGGAAGGCTGTCAGCTTTTCCCTATTGAGAAT
>CM053613.1:47452888-47479620 GCA_028646535.1 Procyon lotor
CCATCAGAAAGGATGAATACTCAACTTTTGCATCAACATGGACAGGACTGGAAGAGATTATGTGGAGTAAAATAAGTCAAGCGGAGAGAGTCAATTATCTTATGGTCTCACTTACGTGTGGAGCATAAGGAAAAACATGGAGGGCATTGTGAGAAGGAAAGGAAGGGTGAATGGGGGGAAATTGGAGGGGGAGATGAACCATGAGAGACTGTGGACTCTGAGCAACAGACTCAGGTTTTTGGAGGGGACAAGGTGGGGGATTGGGCGAGCCTGGTGGTGGATATTGAAGAGGGCACATATTGCATGGAGCACTGGGTGTGGTGCATGAACAATTAATCTTGTAACACTGAAAAAATAAAAGTATTTGGGGAAAAAAAACCTACAATAAAACATCCAAAAAACCCTACCCCAAAACCCCCCCAAAACTCCAAAGCAAAACAAACCCCCCAAATGTACAAGCTTTCTGTAGGACTATAAACTCAAAAAATAAGTTACCCAACACAAACTTACTCTTTGAAGGAAAAATTAAATTCATACCTATAATCACCAACTAGAAGGAATTGCATATATAGCACAAATGAAGCCTTTAAAATTATGTTTTGAGTGATATTTTTCCAAGATGAAAATCTTATTAAAATCTAAACTTAGGGGCACCTGGGTGGCTCAGTTGGTTAAGCAACTGTCTTTGGCCCAGGTCATGATCCTGGATCCCAGGATCGAGTCCCACATCGGGCTCCCAACTCCATAGGGAGTCTGCTTCTCTCTCTGACCTTTGTTCCTCTCATGCTCTCATTTTCTCTCTCTCAAATAAATAAATAAAAATCTTAAAAAAAAAAAAATCTAAACCTAGTATTAAGTAACAATTTCAAAGGCAAGAATGATAGTGGTGTTGGTGGTACTAGTCATTTTTAACACATTCTACAGAAGGGAAAAGGGAGGTAGAAGGGACAGTAACTTGCCCAAAATCACTCATGTAAGTAAATAGTAAACCTGATGTGCTGACCTCAAAGCTGAAGCTTTTAACTACTGACATAATGCCTAAAACACTTGGGAGTTTAATATGCTCAATCAAAACAAAGACAATGGGCTCTGAGTTCTCCCTCTGCCTCTACCTCTAACTGGCTACTACATAAATCACTTCACCTTAATGAAATCATTTTATATGCTTTTGTAATGTTTTACACAACCATTTAAAAAATTAAGTATTTGTACTTATAAAATAAGGAGACTGGACTATATTGTCTACAGTTCTTTTCTGCTTAGACATTCTATTGTTTTATTTCATCACTTACTTGATATGATTTACTCCTCATACTGAGAAATGTAAGAGCAGTCAAAGGGGAAAGCACAGGGATTTTGTGCCATTGATACGTTACTGCTACATTATTTTAAAAAATGACTTTCTGTGTATTTTTTGTTATTCTGGATCTTCTGCCCTACTCCGCCCACACCTGAAGCTGAGGCAGAGCTTCTCAGCTCAAATTATAGTTCTGACAGTGGATATCCTTAATGGCCTCTATCAACTCTCTTTCCTAATTCTTTTTTATATGTACAGAGAATAATCTCTCTTCTTCCCAGAAGCTATTTCTAAAGTACTTTGAGGAAAGGAGGAAACATAGTGAAACAACATGATGCAGGACCAAACAACCTTCATGTTTAAATTTTTTTTATGGTTTAAGAAAACTATTCTCGAGCTGTTGGGTTAGAACTGCTAAGCTAAAATCATTAGCATCCCTTGACTCAAATTAACAGATAAATGAAGAGTAAAAAAAGGTAAGTACTTTATTTTAAAAACCTTAAAAGCTACAAAGGAGACAAAAATAATTGAATTCTATTTCTGCTTGGTAGAGACTAAACTCAGTTATTATACAAGTTCTTTAAGTAATTTATCTTCATATAAAACAATTACAGGTAGTCAGGAATACAATGAAATCTATGCAAAGAAATATAAGTCACATGGTATCTTCTGTGTGTGCATGTGTGTGTACGCACATGTGTGCATATGTATACTTCGGGGAGTATCTTGATTCTAACTCATCAAACTTAGGTCTACGATCATGTCCTCTTATGGCTGGTCAAATCTCTGGTTTCAAAGACTGGCAACCCCCTCCCACCACCCATTGCCCTGCCCTCACCATCCAGTGTCCCCTCCACCTTGAGAAACCTCAGTGCCATGCCATTTATGTATTCTCCTCTGGTGCTCAGTTCCCTCTTCCTTTGTAGCTCCCAGCACTTCTCTTACTTTCTAGTGAACTGAACAATGTATTTAAAAGGATTTTTGTAATTTTTAACAAGCATTTTTAGATGTTTTATAGGAGGAATCTTAAGTTATATAGTCTGGCACACTGCTTAAGCAGTATGGCCAATTGATCCTTTCAATGATAAGACAGACAAGTTATAACTTTGTAGATGTGGAAACTCGAGTTCAGAAAGGTTAAAGATGTACTATTAATCAAGTTCATAGTTGTAATTAAATAATCACTTATGCAAGCAGTTTACTATTCATCTTTTTCTCTAGATTTTAAATTCCATAAAAGGGCCAATCCATGCTTATATCATGGATCATCAATGTCTAGCACAGTGCCTAACTCATAGTAGACAGTCGAAAAGTACTAACATTCATTAAGAGCGGATAAGAAGTATAGTCAGAATTAGAATCGAGGTCCTCTGAGTCATAGCTCACTATACTCAGTGCCCAAAGTAAACAGGGATAGGAATTAACAGGAAACCTCAGGGAGAGGACCTAGCCTAAAGGAGAATACTCTCACCCCCATGGCTACTCAAACGTCATTTACTCATTCATTCGGTTATTCAATAAATATGTACTGAGTTCCTGTTAGAGGCACTAAGCACTGGGGGTGTAACAGTAAACAAAGTAAACAAGTCCGAGTGACAATACTAAACAAATCATCACAGGTATACATTTAAACCCCAGTTATGAACTGCACTGTAGAATGGACGATGATGCTGGCAATGACCCACATGTGGCACAGCTCATGAGGTCATTTCCCAAGCTCAGTATTTTACAGACCTGGACTCCAGAGCACAAGTGTATGTGAGGGTCATAAGGACAGTGAAGAGCTACGACTACTCCAGCATTAATTCCAGTGCCCTTTTCAAGTGTAGTGAGTGGCTGAAAGCATGAGCTTTGAAATCAGGTGAGTTTGAATTTCTATTTCATCTTTTACTTGCTTAATCTCTTTGAATTGGATTCTTCATCCACAGAAGAGCAATAATAACTACTTACAGAGTTGTGAAGATAAAATGAACTGTTTTTTTACATTTAGGTATGTAATGTTTATCACTGTCTGGCACAGAGCAAATATTCAATAAATGGCGGATATTTTTTTCCTATCTTAGATCTTATTCACTATATAGGATGTGGATAACTTCACTTAAGATGTTCTCCTTGGTTTTCTGTCACCAGCACAGATTCCTTAGGATGCCCAAATTAATTATTTACTATCTTTATCAATATGCAATATCCAGAGCTCTTCTGTAAACTCCACATCTGTACATTAAACTGCCTACCAAACATCTATAACTGGATGTCTGAAAAGCATCTCAATCTTAACATGACACAGGATGATAATGATCCTGATACCACTCCCATTTCCCCCCAAACCTCTTGCTACTCTAATGGCTTTCCCAATTTCAGTTAACGGCAACTCCATTTTTACAGCTGTATAAGACAAAAGACTTGAAGTCACACTTGACTTCTCCCTCTTTCCCAATCTCTACAATTCCTGTCTGGTCTATCTTTAAAATATATCAAGAACAGAACAACTTCTCTGTATCTCTATTGCCACCGTCCTGGCCTATGATGGTTAACTTTATGTGTTCACTTGGCTGGGCTATGGAATTCAGATATTTGGTCAAACATTCAGATGTTTCTGTGAAGGTGTTTCGGGATGAGATTAACATTTAAATCAGTGGACTTTGAGTAAAGCATGTGACCCTCCATAATGTGAGTGGGCCATGTCCAATTAGTTGGAGGCCTTAAGAGGACAAAGATTGGCCTCTTAAAAAGAGAGAATTCTGCTAGCAGAATGCCTTCTGACCCCAGGTGCCAACTCTTCCCTGAGTCTCTAGCCTGCTGAACTACTCCATCAAATTTTGAACTTGACAAGCCTCCACATTGTGTGAGATGATTCCCTAAAAATAAATCTTTCTCTTTATATACAGCATGTTGGTTTTGTTTCTCTGTATGAATCTAATACATGGTCCAAATCATCATTCATTCTCACCCAGATGACTGTAATCATCTCCCGGTTGTTTTTCTGCTCTCACTCTGAAGCCTGTTCTCAACTAGCAGCCAGAGTGATCCTGATAAATCCCATTCAGATCTTATCAGTCCTCTATAAAGAACCCTTCAGTGGCTTCCCCACATCGCTCAAGCAAAAACCCAAACTCTTCACAGTGACCTACATGAGGTCACTCATGTACATGAGTGAGATACATGACATAAGTACATGACATGAGGTCACATGTACAAAGGCCCTACATGATTTTTCCACCTCTCACCTCCTTTCTTTATCTTCTATTATCCTTTTCCCTTATCCACTCCTATTACTTGAATACACCATGCACACTCCAACCTAGAGGCCTTTGTACTTGCTATTCCCTCTGCCTAGAATATTCTTTTCCCACATATCCATACAGCTAGTTCTCTCCCTTTCTTTAAATCTTTACTCAAAAATGATCTCAGTGAAATCTTCTCTGTCACACTAAAACTTCTACGTCCTCACTCTTTTGTCTTCTCTTCTTTCTTTTCTCTGGGTTTCTTCCCCCTTAGTATAACTCATTCTCACAGACTATAGGTTTTACTTATTATTCCCATTTCTTGTTTCTTATTACCGCCCCCAGAAATGTAAGCTCAACGAAGACAGGGAATTTTTGTCTGCTATTTTCACTGTTTTTGGACAATTTGTTTAGATTCTAGAACAAGCTTGGCACATTGTAGAATATTCAATATACACTTTCTTTTCTTTTTTTCAAGTTTTTATTTAAATTCCAGTTAGTAAACATACTCAATATACACTACGGTAAAAGAAAAAAAAAAACAAACAATACCTCAAAAGCCTTCAGATGTATTTCACTACCTTTCGAATCTCTATCATGGGGCTCCTATTTCCTCTTTCTCTGATCTCACATCTGCTGCCTTGCTGTTCATGCAGGCTTCAGGTCTCACCACTTTTAACTTGTAGCCTAAAGGTCTTCAGTGATATCTGAAACTCTCAGCTCAGTGAAGTCTGCCAAGTTTTTCTTATTACCCTCCTCTAGGACAGGTTGAAGTCTTTGTTCTCTTAGAACAAAAACTTCCTAAACCTACTGATAGTAAGTGGAGAATGATATCAAATTATGCTCAGAAACAATTTTTTATTCTTCCCAGTATCAAACTTACCTCCTATACACACTGGAAATACAGTGAATACTAAGTCTTATATAAATTGTTTGTACTATTTATGAAGAGATTGCGTATTGTTCTTTTTCCATATCAAGTATATGTTTGTTTTATAATAAACTGTAAAATGGAACAGACTATCTGATTCGTGTGCTTAGTGGAATAAATAATCAGTCTAGTATCACATACTACTTGCATAGGATTATAGGGGATATGAAGGAATAACATAATACTTAAAACACAGATTTTTAGGTTTAAAAAAGTGGCTGGGGCACCTGGGTGGCTCAGTTGGTTAAGCATCTGCCTTCGGCTTGGGTCATGATCCCCACAGGTCCTGGGATCGAGCCGCATGTTGGGCTCCCTGCTCATTGGAGAGTCTGTTTCTCCCTCTCTTTCTACCCTGCTTGTGCTCTCTCTCTCTGAAATAAATAAATAAACTATTTTTAAAAAAGTGACTAAAAACAGTTTAGAACATATTACCAGATTTGTGCAATTGAAAGTAAATAAAAAGAAGACTGAAGTGGAGAAAACCTGATGGGCAGACATTACATGTAAGTATTTTATAAGTTTGTGTTTTAGATGACACAAACAAATGAAAAGATATTCCATGCTCATGGATTGGAAAAACAACTATTTACTATTAAAATGTCCATACTACCCAAAGCAATCTACAGATTTAAAGTAATCCCTATTAAATAACCAATAGCATTTTTCACAGAACTAGACCAAACAATCCTACAAAAGATCCCAAAGAGCCAAAGCAATACTGAAAAGAGGAACAAAACTGGAAGTATCACAATCCTAGATTTCAAGATATACTACAAAGCTGTAGTACTCAAAATATATAGTATTTGCACAAATATAGACACATAGGTCAATGGAACAGAACAGAGATCCCAGAAATAAACACAGAATAGTATGGTCAATTAATCTTGGCAAAGCAAGAAAGAATATCCGCTGGGAAAAAGACAGTGTCTTCAACAAATGGTGTTGGGAAAACTAGACTGCTACATGTGAAAGAATGAAACTGGATTACAATCTTACACCACAGACAAAAATAAATTCAAAATGGGTTAAGAACCTAAATGTGAGACCTAAAACCATGAAAATCCTAGAGGAGAACACAGGCAGTAATTTCTCTCACCTCAGCCACAGCAACGCATTTTTAGATACGTCTTCTGAGGCAAGGGAAACATAAACAAAAATAAACTATTGGGACAACACCAAAATAAAAAGCTTCAGCACAGCAAAGAAAACAATCAACAAAACTAAAAGACAACTTACTGAATAGAAGAAGATATTTGCAAATAACACAACCAATAAAGGGTTAGTATCTATAATATATAAAGAATTGACACAACTCAACACCCGAAAAACAAATAATGTTTGTTTTTCATTATTATTAAATCCCATTTAATAATAATGAAAATTATTTTTCATTAAAAATAATTTAAATTATTAAATTTAATCCCATTAAAAATGGGCAGAAGACACAAATAGACATTTCTCCAAAGAAGACATCCAGACATCCAACAGACACATGAAAAGATGCTCAACATCACTAATCAGGGAAATGCAAATCCAAACTACAATGAGATATCATCTCACACCCTTCAGAATGGCTAAAATCAAGTACACGAGAAAAAGTAAGTGTTGGTGAGTATGTGGAGAAGAAAGGACTCTTGTGCACTATCAGTGGGAATGCAAACTGGTGCAGCCACTGAGGAAAACAGTATGGAGGTTCTTCAAAAACTTAAAAACAGAACTACCTATATGATCCAGTAATTCTACTACTGGGTATTCACCCAAAAAAAATACAAAAACATTCATTTGAAAAAAATAATGCACTCCTATGTTTACTGCAGCATTATTTACAATATTCAGACTATGGAAGCAGTCCAAGTGTCCACTGATAGATGAATGGGCCAAGATGTGGTACATATACACAATGAAATATTACTCAGCCATAAAAGAGAACAAAATTTTGCCATTTGCAACAACAGGGATGAATCTAGGGAGTTTAACCCTAAGTGAAGTCAGTCAGTCAGGGAAATACCCCATGATTTCACTTATGTGAACTTAAAAAATAAAACAAAGAAAAAACCAGACAAGCAAAAAAACCAAACCAAATCAAAATCAGACTCTTAACTACAGAGAACAGAAAGATGGTTACCAGAGGGGAAGTGAGTGGGAGAATGGGTGAAACAGGAGAAGGGGATTAGGTGTATGCTTATCGTGATAAGCACTGAATAACATATAGCAGTGCTGAATCACTACATTGTACACCTGAAACTAATATAACACCCTATGTTAATTATACTGGACTTAAGGTTTTTATTTTTTTTTTTAATTTTTTTAAAGATTTTATTTATTTGACAGAGAGAAACACAGCGAGAGAGGGAACACAAGCAGAGGGAAAGGTAGCAGGAGAAGCAGGCTTCCTGCTGAGCAAGGAGCCCGACGTGGGGCTCTATCCCAGGATTCTGGGATCATGACCTGAGCCGAAGGCAGATGCTTAACGACTGAGCCACCCAGGCGCCCCTGGACTTAAGGTTTTAAAAAAGATTTTATTTATTTATTTGAGAGAGAGAGAGAGAGTGGGTGCACGAGTAGGAGAGCCAGTGTGAGTGGGGGAGGAACCGAGGGGGAAGGAGAGGGACAAGTAGACTCTGCACTGAGCCTGGAGCCCAAGGTAGGGCTTGATCTCACAATTCTGAGATCATGAGCTGAGCCGAAACCAAGAGTCAGACGCTTAACTGACTGAACCACCCAGGCGCCCCAAAATAAGCTTTTTACTTGATCCAAATTTTTATTACTAAAGTTAATATCAGTTTGAATTGCATTAATTCAGTTAATAATTACTGTGTTCATTTATTTTGCTATGATTTATTCATTTATTCATGAAACACTGATTATCAACTATGAACCAGATATAAGAGCTACAAAAATATTTAAAACATGGGCCTTCCTTGTGATAAGCAGATATACAAACAAAAAACTTTAAGTGTGATAAATACTATGATAAAGTACAAATAAAGTTCAGAGGAAGTATAATATTTACTTACATTAAAAAGTTGTTTTTCAACATATGTTCTAATCTGTCCTTGGTAAGAAAAGAGAAAAACATTATTAAATGTATTTACATTTATTATATGTAATTAACATATTTAAAGAGTAGATGTATTGGACTTCATCCACAAAACTAATTACCTTTTGGCCAGGAGCTATGAACTTGTGACAGAGTTCAACATCTTCGGGACAGTTTGAGAGAACCATCATTGTCACAGTCTTGAAGAGTCCCTCCATAACCTAAGAGAAATCACAGACAAGTTGCCTGACAAGTAAGCTACTTTATATAAAACTTATTTAGGGGTCCTGTAAGAACTCCTCTCCAGGTTTTAGCAACCATAAATCCATTAGGCCTCTTAATCCCTGAATATACTGCAGCATGTTAATTCAGTTTTCCAGACTGATTACGGGAGGCAGTGCAATTTCTTCCCAGAGTGGGTAAAAAAAGGAAAGAAAAATGTATGAATCTTTAAATTGTTCCAATACTAGAAGTGGGATGTCAAATGAACAGCCAAAACCGACCGATGCCTCTCTCAAGTGCAATATACTTACTTGTAGAATCAGGGCAATAACAGTACCTAGCTTCTAGGATTGTTGCGATAATTAAATGAGATAATCCATGTATAAGACTTTGAATATCTGGCTCAGAGAAGGACACAACAAACATTAGTTGTTGTGAAGAATGAGACACTGAAAAGTGCTTCATTCAGTCACTGGTAAATGAAAGCTGACTTTAAAATTACAGGAGCAGTGAGACAGATCTACATCTAAATAAGTATATTTTTGCTTTGCCAAAGCATGCAGTGAAAATAACACAAATCATGATATAACACAAATCAGTACGTAAGAATGCATTCCACCAGGGGTATCCATATACATCCCACAGAAAAAACTTGTTGTTAGGAGAAATAAAGTGATTGGAATGGAAAATATTTGTAATCAAAACTAAAATGTTTGGTTTGAAGTCAGTGAGATCCTAGTAGGCCCTCCCAATGTTGTACTCAGAAAGAGAGACACACTGGGTAAGTTCAGGCTGCCCCAGGGGCAGGATCTTCCCTCCTTCTCCTGCATCCCTGGTGCACCCTATCAGGGCTGGAGATACAGGGCGGGGTGCAAGCTTCCACTGCACTAACTCTGTATGATCAGATACCGGAACATACTTGATTACCAAGGAACAACCAGATACATTTATATATATGCGTATATATGTGTGTGTGTATTTATTTTTTTATATATTTTGTATTTTTATATTTACATATATATTTTGTATAAGAGTAAAGAATAACTTGATGAAAGAAGAGCAAAAGGAGGCTAAAGATCTTTTACCTTGAGGCTATATTACCTTTGATCTAGGAGTAGGGAGATAAAGAAATCACTAAGCAACTGAATGATTTATGAAGGGTCATATACCTCAATCACTAAAAAATGCTGACACATGGGGAGTAAACAAAAACAGATTAGATACTAAGCCTGCACTGTTGAGGGGCACAACACACCCATCTGTAAGATAAGGACTTTGACCACTGGGGATGTTAAACTGGTGTCTTTTGTATGAGCAGTAAATTTCCATTTGAAGAAGAAAATCATTGGCTTTTCTAACCTTGACTTTCAGACTATGCTCTATAAATATATTTGAAGAAAACAGAAACTTAACCAAAGGGTTAGCATAACCTTCAGATGTTTTTAAAAATATATTACTCAATGGCACTAAAATAGGAATATTTGTTTATACCTTATGAGGGGAAAAATCCTTTGTTACGGTATTCTGATTTAAAATTTTTATCAAGATAATAATTTCCAGAGAATGCAATTTATAAAAGGAAAAAATTAAGAAAAGTAGAAGATCACTTTTGGGGGAAGCATACTTTTTTTCTATCTTTAAGAAAAAGTTTGTATTTCAATTAATTAAAAATCATTGAACAGTGAATGTCGAGTACCACTCAGTAGAATAGTAAATAGGAATTATTAGGTATAGCATATATAATTATAATGTTTAATAATTTCTAACATAGTTTATGTCTTTGGAACTTTTCTCTGGTATTTGTGGGAGGAGGGCAGGAGAGACAGGGTCAAGACAGAAACAGGGAGGTAAAGGGTGTGATTCTGTGGCTTACTATACTCTCACTGCCTAAGTGAGAGAGTAACACTGAATTGGGTGGTGGGTGGAACCAAAAGCCACTTAAGGGTTTTACTGACTCCTTGTGAGGGTCAGATCTTGAAACCCTATATTTTAGAAAAGAATTAGTTGACAATGTTACCATACGAGAGTTACAGATAACTCTTTGTTGAGGGGGAGGGACCTGGGCATGTTAGCATGTTGAACAGCATCCCTAGCCCTTACCCAATGGGTGCCAGGAGCAACCACTCTCCCCTCTCCTCCACCTACTTCCTAAGGACAACCAAAAACAGCCCCTGGGGAACACTGATCTACAACAATCAGTGGGAGATGTTAAAGTGGTATATAAATAGATACTGTGTGTGGTCAAAACACCCCTTCGGGACCAAGAGCTTTAACCACTGGGAATATTAATGCTGATGGCTCCTAGTTGAGTCCCTCTTCAGGAACTGGCCAGGCCAGGAGTGCTATCTTACCTAAGAGTACACCTCTTGCCAAGGCTAGCCCAATTGCTTGATGGGGGAAGAACAAAGGTACACCTCCCCCTTGCCTTTCTATGGGACAACTATGAAGGATCATTCCAGCTCCAAAGTTCCTCAAAGATTTAGCTAAGGCCTCTGTACATGCATCGTAGTTCAACTTTTCCCTCTGCCCGATGCTGCTTTCTTCCTTTCCTTACAGATGTTGTTCTCTAGACCATTCCCCATTAACCCCCCACCCCCCAAATCTCTGCTTTAGAGTTTATTTACTAGGAAATCCAACCAAGAAAGGATAAATGAAATAGTAACTCCATTCTATTTGATGATATATGTGGTATTTATGTCTTCAGTGGAATTGGGTCATTTACTGGATAAGAGTAGAAAGATATAAAATAAACAGAAGTGAGAGGTGACAAAAATTGTTAAACAATTTGTGATTACAAATCCAAACTAAGATATTAATGGTACTCAATAGAGAATTCATAGTAATAGTCAATAATTTCTGGGTACAAAGTTCCATGAACTATTCTATGTGTCTTATGTATATAATCTACGTGATTCTCTGAACTACCCTATAAAGTAGGAAACATTATTCTTATTTTACAGGTGAGGAAATTGAGGCTCAGAAAATTAAGCCCCTTGTCTAAGATCACATAGCAAGTGGTGGAGCTAAAAATCAGTTCCTTGTCCATCCACCTTCAGAACATATGTGCTCTATCTGGAGTATGGTCACAGCCTCCTAAAAGGACTCCCACCCTCATTTTTATCCTCCTCTGAATCATTCTTTATACTGTTACTAGAGAGGTGTTGCTAAACTATAATTGACCATGGCCTTTCCCAACTGAGAACTCTCTCTTTTAGCTTCTTAACTACTTAGCATGGCATTTACGAAGTCTTTCTCTCAAGATCTGACTCTTTACTATCTTTCTGGACTTACCTCTTGCCCCTAAAATAGAGCTCTGATGGTTCCTGTAGATGTTTCTCTAACTATGAAGATATTTTATTTATCTGCCTAACAAATAAGAAGAGCTATTACTTACTGAGCTTGCTATATGCTAAGCCCAATACTAGATGCTTTACATTATACATACATTATTTCATTTACTCCTCCTGATAACCTCATGAAATAGCTACTATTTTTTATCATTTTATAGCTGAGGAAGCTAAAGATCACCAAGTTCTTGTAGCATCAAAACAAAATTAATGGCAGAACTGGGATATGAACTTAAATCTGTCCGACTCTTGTACTTTAAAGGGATTCAGTAGATGTTTATTAAGTAGTCCCCCATCTTCTTCACTCCATCAACATCTGCAAGGTGTTGTCCAAGATGTCCAAGGTGAAAATGTATACAGAAGCATTTTAATGTCAGAGACATCTGTTATTTAGAAACTGTCTTAAAACTTGTGTACCTACCTGCAGGAGATCTTGAAGACTCTCAACAAAAGAAATCTCTGCTTCTACCATATAAAACTCTGCTAGGTGTCTCCGGCTCTGAGAATTCTCTGCTCGGAATGTTGGACCAAAGGTAAATACTTGAGTAAAAGCTCTGCAATTCAAGATTAAAAGTACAAAAATAGGATTTACATGATTACTTTTAAGTATTTAAAATACTCACTGTACTCTTAAGAAAAAAAAAGTTTTGTGCCTGCCTCTGTCTTGTCCATAAATCCACACATACTAGCTGCTGTATTTCTCTAATGGGTGATAATAATAGTTTCATTAAAAATGTTACATATATAGAAACCATTTTATCCCGAAGGAATCTGCAAATGCTTTACAAACCCTATGGCTTACTAAATATAGCATTATAACCACTTCTGGGTGCACTCTACTGCAGCTGCCTTAAGCAGTAGGCAACTACATTTCACAGCAATCAAGAACAAAGTAAAGGAAAAATACCACAGCCCAAGGAGCTTCAGAGAGAAATCTATAAAGTAACAGTTAAAACTAGAATTTCATATGGATAAAGATGCTAATTAGTTTTTTAAATATGTGAAAAAAGAGTGTCAGATGTGTACAATGACCTGCCTTGTTTGGATCCTACTCAAAACCTTTACAACCACCCCAGTGTTTCAGTGAACACGGTGACCCCTGAAACTTGGGGGTGAGGTTAGATTTTGAAGAACTATCTACTTTATGCTCTGGTGTTCAAGAGAACAGCTCATAGATCAACAATCCAAGTAGTGGGAAGAAATTTTACTTTTCCATTCCTGCTGAAAAGTGGACACTAACACCTTCATTCTTCAACACTTTTCATTTCCTTCATTTGGAGTCAGAGCAACAACTGGGATTAGATCAAACATATGTGAAACAATGAATATTTCCTGAGGACTATCTAATCTCTGAATTTTAAGGTTTTGTTAGAACAAAACAAGAGGTTTGGGGTCTTCAGCTATTACCCTGAGCCCTCTTCATCTGACTGGCATTAGTCAAAAAACATTAAGATCAGAAAACAGTGTAGAAAATAGATTGTGGATACATATATACACACCAGTTGGGCTTTGTTTTTTGTTTTTGTTTTGTTTTTAAGTAAAGATACTCTGGGAAATGAAATAGTAAAACGATTAGAGTGGAAATCAATAATTTTGTTCCCCCCCACTGCCCTCCGACAAAGGGCTATTTTAGTTAAGGCCTAGTTGGTAAGAAGCTTAGGAATTCATGTTTTGGTTCTACAGCCACCTTCCTGAGACCATAATCAGTTAACCTCTGAGAACTTTAGTTTTTAATGGAAAAATAAACAGTAAGAACTCAAATATATTACTATGGTAACCTCTCTGCTGAGATTCAGATCCAGACGTGTGTGCTAGAATGTTCCTGAAAACACTGATCCTACCTTATGCAAAATGAAAACCCTTGCCTGCTCCCAAAACAGACAAAAAATAAAACAAGGAATAATCCTTCCTGTCCTTTTTCACTTTCCCCAGTTCTATTAATTTCAGTTACTCTACCCCATCACCCAGACTAGATCTCCTCCTGCCACACTTTGCATATCATATCAATCACAAAATCATACTGTTTATACCTAGGAAAATGCTCTCAAATCTAGAGACACACCCCTGTCCTTTTTTTTCTTCTTCTTTAAACCTACACACATACGGTCTTAGTGTAAACTCTTGTGTCTTGCTTGGAGAACCACAACGTTTTACCTGGTATCTGCCACTTGTCTTTCTTCCGCCCTAAACTATTAGGAGTTTTCAAACTCAAGCCTGATTATATCAGCCATAATTCGAAAATCTTCAATGATTTCCTACTGCTCAGATGATAAAATTCAAACTCCTAACTCTGACTCACTTTCCTTCACGAAGCCTTTTCTCTAGCTACACTGGAGACACTCCCCTCACATGGCTTGCCAGGGGAAGCCTCTGGCCTTTGCTAGGCTACTCTCTGCCTCTAATGACCCTTCCTGGCCCCTCTCTCTCCAAATGGCAAATTCCCATCTATCATTCAAGATTTGGCTCAAATGCCACCTTCTCTGTAACCTTACCATACACCCCTAAATTTACTGTTCTCTCCTTTATATGACTATGGGATTTTGGTCATATATTCATTATACAGAACATATCACTTTGAAATGCAATTATGTATGTCTGTATCTTTCTCCCCCAATAAAGTATGAAATTTTCCAGAGCAGGAATCATGTTTTATTCATACTTACATCTCCAGTGCCTAAGATAAAACAGGTGCTCATGCTGAATGAATGAGTACTAATGATGATGACAGGCTTCCTCAGTTGTAAACTGGAAAAGTACAGCATCCTCACCAACAGTAACATTACAAATAATATACAGAAAAATACTCAGATGTTTTACTCTGGCTGTTACTTACTACCTAAAATAGGTCAAATGATCTAGGCCTGTCCCAAACAATATATTTAAAAATTATAAGGCCCTGAGTTTCTAACCTGGGACTATGCAATCTCTAGGTAGGTCAGCAATAGTATATCTTCACAGATGAAATCACATTTTTTTCTGGGACTGCATCACAAAAAATTATGTATACAGATGTTTACTAACGATGAAGGATATTTTTACCAAGATTTTCCTGGGACAAAACAGAATCTAGGGGGCATAGGTGAAATTTGCTTTGGGGGCTCTGAGGGAGACTTTCGAGAAATGGGCAGTAATTTTCCTGAAATACAAGGAAAGCCAAGACTGCTGTTCAAAAGAGACATATTATTTGAATTAAGATACCCGTGACAGTGAAAACAGTGGTTTCCAAAAAGAATTGCAAATTCAAGTCACAAGGGCATCTGCTTCTCACATGGCAATTCTATGTAGGGTGCTCACAGATGAGTAGCAACAGGGATTTTTAATTTAACAATGGTTAATAATTTCTCCTGGCAATGCAGGATAAGCTCTCTAGTATAAAATAATAAAGAGGGTCAGAGATTTTTATTTTAATCATAATAAGGATGAGGCTCTGATTGAGGTATCCAAGAGTTAAGTATTATTCTAATAGGGTAAGTAAAAACCAATGATCATGGTGCTTTCTCTGAATTAACAGAAAGATAAAATGAACTGGAAGGTATGTTAATATGTTAAACAAAACAAAACAAAACAACTGCCTCATTCAGCATATGGTCTTTAGGCAGATGAATACTTAAATCATTTGAAAATGGACATCCCACTGCCCCAGATTCGATGAGAAAAGCAGGGACAGCAGCAGCAGTAGCAGTGATGGTCGCTCCATCAAAGTGCTCCTTGTGGGCCAGGCGCTAACTGCAGGAACCTCAGAGTTAACTCCTTCATAGTTAACTCCACAAAATCTGGATTGTTACTTCTATTTTTCAGTATAAGACACGGAAGGTCAGAGAGGTTGAGAAGCTTTTCTCACAGTCACAGAGTCACAGCCCAGGAAGGGATAGAGGCCAGATTCAAATCCAGATGTGGTCACAGCCTTTATCATGAGATGAAAATACTGATGTTTGTCAATGAACACTGACAAACCTGGAGAATTAGGAAGAAAACTTTGTAATGCACCACTCACACTTCTCAAAGATAGGGTAAACAGTTGGTATAGTCACCTTCCTGATGAATAGCTTATTTGTCTTATGTGTTAAAATTACAGCTCACTAGGGTATATGTAAATAATCATGTAAATAAGGAGAATGATAAATTTTCATCAACATTTTATAATCTTGAGCAAGTCACTTAGCCTTTCTGGTCTTCAAATTCTAACATGAGTGGGAAACAGGGGCAGCTTAGCATTAATCTCTACTGTCTTTTACAACAATTTTGTTTCTAGGTCCATGTGAAATTGTTCTCATTTTAATTTATGCTGACTTCTTTTCTGTCTTCCACAGACATGAAAGCCATTTGCAGCAAGGCTTGGACTTGGACATTTAAAATAAGATCCGAGAACAAGGTCACTTCTAAAATAAGATACAAAACCAGGTGAAAGGCCAGGACTGCTGTGAGAAGTGACCAGCAGAAAAGAAAACACTCAGCACTAAAAAGCATGCTTGTGCCAGATTACAGAGAGAGGCAAGCTATATAAGGAAAGTCCATGAGCTTGGAGTAGATGTTTAAGATAACAAAAGTACATTGAATACACATCAACCAAGTTAACTACAAAAATGGATCTTTAAAAATAAAAAATAAAGTTACCCTCCCTCCCCAAATAAAGATCTACAAAGGGCATTTTCTTCTTTCTGTGGAGTTTTATGAAACCCTAAATTGTCAAGTGGATTTTTATAAAACAGTCACTGATATCTTGGCCATTTATTCTGTCTGGCCCTGAAATTCAAGAGCTAACCTTTATATTCTGAAAGAGTAGAGGAATTACTGTTCTTCAGCCAGGGAAGGACTTACTCAGCATAAGGTCGATCAGCAACTTTCCCTAAGGCCCCACTCCCAACTTCCTATTACTTCTCTGCGGTCGTTCAGTAAACATTCATTGAACTGAAGTGAACTCACAGCTTTAAACTAGCTTTTGAAACAGTCTTTGTCAAATGGAATTCCCATCTTTCAAAAAATAATCATACATTTGCTACTGCTTTGAATCCACTGGATTATCAATACTGTCACATAAATTTGTCATTCATTATTTCTACAGAGCGGACTCCAGGCATCTCCTTTTCAGTTTCCCCCTATTCTTCTAACCATCCTGCAATGCACTTGGTGGAAGGGGAGAAGACATAGCTCTCACCATTTCAACAATTTGTGTCAAGAGTCCTTATAAGGGGAGGATGCACTCTAAAATCTAAAAATCATTCTCCACCAACATTGTTAACCATCTCTGAAAAATTAATTTTCTTTAACATGTCCTAAGTATTGATCTGGAACTGAGTCTGAGGCCCAAACAAAATATAATCTTAACTGTATAATGAGATTCAAAGGTCAATAGAGTCTGACAACAATTCTGCTAAAGGAGTAGAGTGTTGGCTACTCTTCTCTGAGGAGATAAAGTCTGAACTGGGGGAAGGACATTCCAGAAAAGGGAACATTAAGCATATAGGTCCTAAGATAGGAAATGAGCCTGACATGTTTAAAGAACAAAAGTAGGCCAGCAGCAAGATGAATGGCAAGAGGTCAAAGAGGTGGAAAGGGATCATGTACAGCATTCCTTGTAAGCCATGGTAATAAGGAGAGTCTGGATTTTATTTGATTCTCCTTAGAAGATTCTCTCCTCCTGAAACATTTAACACTGTATTCTCCTAGTTTTCCTATTTATTTGATGTCCACCTCTGTCTCCTACTACATTCTACTCTGTTTAGTACACACTAGAATTCCTCAAAAGTAAGTCCTTAGGCCCTCTTCTCTCACTGTACATATTCTCCTTAGATGATCTCACCCCAGTCAACAATTTCAAGTAACTAACTACCGACACACAATTCACACATTTCTATCTCCTGCCCAGATTTCTTCTCTAAGCTCCAGAAGCATTTATCATGTAATCTGATAGATCCTTTCACTTGTCACAAATGGAGCTCAGGCCTTCCCTGAGCCCCCACTTCGGCTTCAGTCTTCTTCTAACCTTCTTAGGTCAATCCTCCCATTAGGCTTTTTTTAATAACACCATGTACTACTGTTCACAGTACCTTTTAAAATTTAAAAAAAAAAAAAAAGAAAAGAAATATGTGAAACTTTGTTTAATGTCTGTCCATCTCCTTCATTAGACTGTAGATTTCAAGACCTTGTCTGTGTTTTGGTTCATTACAGTATCCTCGGTATTAACACAGCACCCAACAAACACTAGACAATTACTATTTGTCAAATAAGCAAATAACTCATTTTCTATAAAATATGCTGATCTCCAAAATGAATCTTTGAAAAAGCATTGGAATGGAGGGTGAGGATAGAGGGGAAAGAAGAGGAAGATGGCAAACAGAATATAAATTACTAAGCAAAAAATTCTGCCATTCTTTGAAATAATTCACAGAAGGTACTAGGAGATACAGAATCATATTTTTTAAAAGTGCCCGCATAATTAGTTTTTACTCTGTAGGCAGCAAGTAAATTTTTGAAAAGGACAAGATCTGATGAACTTTCCTAATTAGCAAAGATTTTATTTCTTGATGAACTGAAATATCATCACATGAAAAAAATGACCCTAAGTCTTACTCTATGTAAAAAAAGCAGCACCTGATTTTTGGGATCTGGTAAGAGAAGATACCAATACCTTAAAACAATTATTCCACTTTATCATTCCTGCAATGACGGACTCTTCAGAGGACTAACTGGATATGAAGTCTCAGAAAATAAGATTTTTGTAAAGGGCCACAATTTGTGGACTGTTCTTATAATATTTATCTTCATGTTTTAATAAGATGCTAAAATCACTTTTCCAAAAGAGGTAAGCATTTTGTCAACTGCATCTATTCAAGCCTAGATATCCTTCTTATATTTCTCCCATTTAATAGTCCTTATACTGAGGACCACTAAAGAGAACAACAGGCCAGTAAGTGCATCACATGGTATTTACGCATTATTTAAGTCTACAAAGATTTCAAAGGTTATCTTTCTAAGACCTGATGCGAGAGAGTAGATGAGTCATTATGGCACTGAACTATCAACAATTTCTGTACAGATGACCCTTACCTTTTTTAGGTTATGGTAATGATTAAAAACATGTACTTTCAAGACTTAAATTGAAATCCTGGCTCCTCCACTTATGAACTAGCCAAGTTAACTTCTTTGAGACTGAATTTCTCCATGCGAGAATAGGGTTAAATAGACACATGTCATGGAGTTATTATACAGACAAAATGAAACAAAATATGTGAAAAGAGTAACCTAGTATTAACTAAATGGTAAGTGTTCAACACAAGGGTAGTAGCTGTTTTATTTAAATAAGTTTCTTTTTCCCCCAAAAGTCTACAGTTTCCATTTGGCTGATCTTAGGATCTCTTTATACTTTGAATTATGGAAGATTTCAAAGAGATTTCATATTTGTAGGTATGTCTACCAGTGTGTACCATTAAAACTGAGAAATTTTAAAAACTGTATTAACTGATTTAAAAACAATGATAAACCCATTATCAGTCAGAAAGAACAATTTTTAAATAAAAATTTGTATGAGTGGTACTGTTTTCCTTTTTTATAAATCTCGTATCTGGCTTAATAGAAGACAGCTAGATTCTCATATCTGCTTATGCATTTAATCTGCTATGCTATCACATGTCATGAAGACTTTAGAAAACTCCAACGTGCACTCAAGAGAGAATGAGAATGAAAAACACAAATACTATTTTATTATGATGATGAAATAGTTTTAATCTCAAAGGACTCCCCTAAAAGGATCTCATGGGGCCTCAGGTATCCCCAGACCAAACTTTGAGAACAACTATCTCAGGCAATGGTTCTTAATGAGGAGTATTAATTCTGGACTTTACCTCTGGAGACCTCCATTCAGCAAATCTAGGGAAGATACTAGTCATGAGTATTTCTAAAAGTTCCACAGGTAATTATGTGAACCCCTGATTAAGAACCACTACTCTAAAAATTGTTTAGATTCTCTTATCAATATCCCTTTTACAAAGTTTCTTGATAACTAAAATTTTTACATGAATAATAATGTTGTTTTGGTGAGGATGTAGAGAAACTCCTCACACACTGCTGGTGGGAATGTAAAATTGTGCAGTTCCTGTGGAAAGGTTTGGTGATCCCTCAAAAAGTGAAACACAGAACTATCATATGACCCAGCAATTCCACTTCTGAGTATAAACCCCAAAGAAATGAAAACAGTGTTCAAACAAAACCTTGTATATGAATGTTCATACCAGCATTATGATGCATCGATATTTTTTAAAAGGCTCCCGAGACATTCTAATGCACAGGTAGAGTTGAGAACCACTGACCTAGACCCTCTAATTTCCAATTACAATGCAAAGTAAAAGGGACAAATTATTGATATAAGAGGAGTTATTTCACAAAAGGTACCATTTGCAAAGAGCTACAGATTGAATAAATAAGACATTTCTAATATTTTTGACTGACTCCCAATCTGAGATTGTTCTATGAACACAAAAGCATAAAAGCATAAATGGCAGACTAGAAGAAACAGGCAAGATGCTCTTAAAGGAGCACTGAGTTTATCAGAAATAAGGAAAAAAAAAATCTCTATTTCTCTGCATTTGTTTTCCCTGAATTCTAGAAGAGGAAGAAGAGAGGCGGGGGGAGAAGAGGGAGGCAGGAGAGAAGAAAAGAAAGGAGAAGAAGAGGAGGAAGACACAGAATAGAAAAATACTCATTTGGACCCTACAGTAAGTCTTTCACATGTGTGGCAAGTGATATACACAGGGATTTCACAGCTGCACATAGTACATTACTATGTACTAGCTAAACACTAGGAAAAAATGCCCATCAGTAATAAAATAGATGATTTGTGGCATAGTCATACAAAGGAATATCCCATGATAGAGAAAATGAGTAGACTATGAAACATGAATATAATGTAACAACAGGGATGTTATTGGGAATATAATGTTAAATGAATAAAGGAAGTCATAGAAGAATACATATAAAGGATTCCATTTATATAAAACTCAAAAACTTGTAAAACTAAAAAATGAGTTGTTTGTGAATATATGTGATAAAACTATAAAGAAAAAAATGATAAACACAAAATTGAGGCTAGCTCTCACAGGGAGGCAAGGGGAAAGTGCATATAGGAGACTAAAGAAATGAAATGAAAATGAAAATAAAAATTGAAAATGAAGAAGAAAATGAAACATTTTGAAAAGATAAGGGTATATATCTGTTTAAAATTTTGTGTGTATGCAATATTTACATATCGAAAAAGATATAGAATGGACAAGCTAATGGAACACAATAAAAAGTAAAATGACAAAATTAGACAAAAACTAAAGGTCAGGCATTGGTTTTGATTTTTATTACACAACACAGGATGATTCTGTTCTCTTAAAATCACAGGAAATAGGATTTCCACCTTCCCCCTTTTTTGTTGTCAGAGTTCCATTTTGAATTATTTTGGGATTAGTTTAGGGTGAAGTCAAAGAAACCATGGAAGGCAGTGTATAAATGACATAATTATGAAGCTTCTTTTGGAAGCCAGTAGTAACTTGTTGATTGAGACTAAGAAGGCTGTCGTATTCACAATACTATTACTCAGTTACTTCTATATTGAACATCTATTTACTGAATACCAGAGAAAGTTCAAAGTGGTCCCTAAGAATCCTCAATTCCTTTCAGCTTCCTATGATCCAGTAACTTCCCAAAGGCTTTGAAGAGAGTACAAGTCCTTGCTTCCTAGAAATCTTTCCTTTGCACCCGGAAAATGTAGACAGTGCAGTCACAAGGTCAGGCATTGGCATCAGAGCCCAAAACACTTTACCAGGACACCACTCAGTTCTTCATGCTTCCTACCTTTCCCTTCTCTATGTATATCCATTTAGTTTAACTCAACAAACATTAATAGACCCCGAGTACCTACATTTGCCCAGCATTATTACTATGCTAAGGGCAACAGAAACCTCCTAACAGCATATGACTTGAATGACTTCAGTGCTTTATGATCTGGACAGAGGGCAACTAAATCTTCAGTGTTCAATATAGTGGCTGCTAGCCACATATGGCTACTTAAAGCCACACTATTTAAAATTAAATAAAATGACTACAAATTCAGCTAATCAGTCAAACTAGCCACATTTCAAGTGCTCAACAGCTACATACAGCTAGTGGCTATCACACTGGACAGTGCAGGTACAGAATACTTGCGTCACTCCAGTACCTACTGTCCAGCACCAAAGTAGACTGCTGAAATCCCAGGACCTACAGAAAATAATCGACTGCAAAAAACACATGCTCAGACAGTGCATGCAACATGAAGGAAGAGATCAACGGAGGACAGAACTCTGGGTACAGCTTCTGAATTTGTCCCTGTGCCTAGTCACACATATTTTTCCCAGGCTACTGATCTGCTATGTCAGGTCCCTGTGGCTCTCCTCCCATATCATATCTGCTGCTTTATAAAACTTATGTCCTACTTTTTTGTGTTTGCAGGCATAGCTCCCTTCTTCTGATAAAATGGCTATCTTTCTGAAAGGCACTGACACACAACCTAAGACTTACTCACTAATCAACATTTCTAGCTTCTTCTAACTTTCCAACTGTGTGCATGCCTAACTCTGAGAATCAGGCTTTGATAGGCTATTAAGTCATCCTGTGGGCATATGATAAGCCATTTTATTCATCATCTTCTAAAGATGAGGATGAACTAATTCTCCAATGGAATATTAAAAACATACATGATGCAATGGATAGTTCTTCCTTTTTTTGATTCGGTTTCACTCAAAAATATGGTAATCAATGCCAGGAAGAAAGAGTGAGTGCTATAAAAGTACTAAAAACAAATACTTTTAATGATATGGGTTATGGTATGATCTACACAAAATGTAGAGAGACTTTGAATTGAACTATTTTGAGCAGTTATCTTCAAATTCCCATGCCATAACCAACTCTCAAGAGCTACATATAAAATGCCCATATTGACAAATAAAACACATATTTTGGCTAGAAGGGACGTGCTTGTAAATTCTGAGGTCATTTTTCATACAGTAGTCCCTAAAATACTGTCTGCCTAGCTTTAGATGTTGTCACTGAATCTTATACTATACTGTCCAAAAGTAGAATCATGAGGAAAGCAGAATAATTACCGAGCTGAAGAAACTACGTAAAGGCACTAAAAGATATTCCACAAACAAAAACATTTAGTTTTTCATCTCCCAACCTCTATCATAATTCACACATAAAATCTTCCTCTTAATGTGAAATACAGCTGGTTCAGGCTTTGCATATTCTCCAAGTTGTAGAGATTTGTATGACACATGTATGTTCATCTGTCCTATGCACCTGTTCCACGTGGCAAAATATGGGCTTTATTTTTTCAGTGTAGGGTTATATCACAGGAGATAAAGTGGGGATTGACATCAAGAGATATAAAAAGAATAAGATTATCAGTCAACGTATATGAATGAGCTTATTTTTTTTACTAATTTCTACTGTGAGAGAGAAGCAAAAACCATGGCTGCTTGAGTTTCTTTATTACCACTTTCTTCTACAGGAGCAAAAATGAAGTTCCATTTTGTAAAAAAGGAGGCAAATTTGTCTTACTAAACTAAAATACACACAAGTGTTTCAGTGGTTTCTAGAATTCATGCATACAGTTTACAGGTGATTTAAAAAAATGTTTTTAAATATTTTATTTATTTAATTGACAGAAGAGAGAGCGAGCACAAGCAGCAGGAGTGGCAGAGGGAGAGGGAAAAGCAGGCCTCCCACTGAGCAGGAAGCCCAATGTGGGGCTTGATCCCAGGACTCTGGGATCATGACATGGGTCAATGGCAGACATTTAACTGACTGAGCCACCAGTGCCCCCTCAAACTTTTTTTTATTAACACTCAATTTTCCAAATTCATTTTTCATTACAGATTTTATTTATTTATATATGAGAGAGGGAAAGAGAGAGAGAGAGAGAGAGAGTGCATGTGCACAAGCAGGGGGAGCAGCAGGCAGAGGAAGAAACAGGCTCTCCGCTGAGCAAGGAGCCCAATGTAGGACTCAATCCCAGTACCCTGGGATCATGAACTGAGCCAAATGCAGACACTTAATGAACAGAGCCACCCAGGCATCCCAAATTCATACAAAGAGAAATTCATAGCGACAACATAGGAAACTAAAATGAAATTTTACTTTCATGTAATAAAGTTACTTTAAAATACTAACAAGGTGGGCACCTGGGTGGCTCAGTGGGTTAAGCCTCTGCCTTGGGCTCAGGTCATGATCTCAGGGTCCTGGGATCGAGCCCCGCATCGGGTTCTCTGCTACCTCTCTGCCTACTTGTGATCTCTCTCTCTCTCTCAATAAATAAATAAATAAATAAATAAAATAAAATAAAATAAATAATATCTTATAGTATTTATTTTCAAATAAATAAAATCTTAAAAATTAATAAATAAAATAAATAAAATCTTAAAAAAAAATACTGACTAGGTCCAATACAATATTATTCCAAGTTCCAAGTTTATTAATGCATTTTCTGATGGAATTTTTTTTTCTTAACCATAACAGATTGGTGAAATAAGCCAAAAGCAAAAAGTAATTCAGGCCCACAGGTCAGAGCAGCCAAGAAGAAACAGATAAAGCAGCTTTAGGCCTAGCTATCTGTTCTTATCTTACAATTGACATTACGTATCATGAAATCATATTCATTTATTTCTTCATTAAACTTTTATTAGACAACTAACCACTATGGAAAATACAGACCTAAATCAGGCACAGCCTTTTGCCTTCAAGGAGCTTATATAGACTAATAGGGGAGATCACAGACCTAAATGTACAAGCTACAATGACAAAATTCCTAGGGAAAAAACCAGAAAATCTTTGTAATCTTTTGAATAAAACATAAAAATCATGAATCATATAAGAAAAAAGTGATAAAGTACATACCAACAAAATACTCTGGTCTTCAAAAGGTACTGTAAAATGATGGAAAAGCAAGGCACACTGGGATAAAGTATCTACAATACATCAGATAAAGGTCTAGTATCCAGAACATATAAAGAACTCTTATAACTAAATAATAAGACAAATAACCTAACAAAAATGGGGTAGTTCACAAAAGAAGATATTTATATGGTCAATAAGCACATGAGAAAAGAAATTTCAACAATATTAGTCATCATAGAAATGCAAATTAAGACTGTAATGAGACATATACATACCAGAATGACTAAAAAAATACTGAAAACACCAATTTTTGTCAAACACGGGGAACAAACAAAACTCTCCTTCTTTGTTGGTGGGCATACAAAATAGTACAAGTACTCTGAAAAACTGTTTGGCAGTTTCTTATAAAGTTAATCATACATTTGCTATACAACCCAGCAATTCCTAGGTATTTACCCAAAGGAAATGAAAACATGTGCACACAAAGACTTGTGCATAAAAAAAATTTTCATAAAGCTTCATTTGTAACAGCCTCAAACTGGAAACAACCCAAATGTCCACCAAAAGATAAATTAATCCCCTCAAATTTATGGTCAACTAATCTTTGAGAAAACAGGAAAGAATATCCAATGGAAAAGAGAGTCTCTTCAACAAATGGTGTTGGGAAAATTGGACAGCCACATGCAGAGTAATGAAACTGGACTATTTTACTTACTTCCTCTCCCTCCCTCTCTCTCTCTCCTTAAGATTTTCTTTTTTTGACTAAGAGAGAGAAACAGCGAGAGAGGAAACACATGCAGGGGGAGTGGGAGAGGGAGAAGCAGGCTTCCTGCTGAGCAGGGAGCCTGATGTGGGCCTCAATCCCAGGATTCTGGGATCATGACCTGAGCCAAAGGCAGACACTTTTAACAACTGAGCCACCTAGGTGTCCCTGCACCATTTTCTTACAACATACACAAAAATGAAGTCAAAATGGATGTAAGACTTCAGTTTAAGACAGAAATCCATCAAAATCCTAGAGGAGAAGATAGGCAGCAACCTCTGTGACCTCAGCCACAGCAACTTCTTGCTAGACACATCAAAGGCAAAAATAAACTATTGGGAGTTCATCAAGAGAAAAAGGTTTTACACAGCAAAGGAAAGAGGTGACAAAACCAAAAGACAACGGAGAGAATAGATGATATTATTTGCAAATGTCTTCTCAGATAAAGGGCTAGTATCCAAAATCTATGAACTTAAAATAAGTGTCTACTTTTGATGAATGGGTAAAGAAGATGTGGTATACACTGAGATACCACCTTACACCAGTTAGAATGGCCAAAATCAACAAGACAGTAAACAACGAATGTTGGAGAGGATGTGCAGAAAGGGGAACCTTCTTCCACTGTTGATGGGAATGCAAGTTGGTGCAACCAATTTGGAAAACAGTGTGGAGATTCCTCAAGAAATTAAAAATAGAGCTACCCTATGACCCTGCAATTGCACTACTGGGTATTTACCCCAAAGAAGCAAATGCATTACAAAGAAGGGCCACATGTACCCCAATGTTCATAGCAGCAATGGCCACAATCACCAAACTGTGGAAAGAACCAAGATGCCCTTCAACAGATGAATGGATAAAGAAGATATGGTCCATATATACAATGGAATATTATGCCTCCATCAAAAAGGATGAATACCCAACTTTTGTATCAACATGGACAGGACTGGAAGAGATTATGTGGAGTAAAATAAGTCAAGCGGAAAGAGTCAATTT
>CM053613.1:47480120-47521570 GCA_028646535.1 Procyon lotor
GCAACGACGTGGATGGAACTGGAGGGTATTATGCTAAGCGAAATAAGTCAGTCAGAGAAAGACATGATCTCATGATCTCTCTGATATGAAGAATTTGAGAGACAAGGCGGGAGTTTGGGGGGGTGGGGGAGAGAAATGAAACAGGAAGGGATGGGGAGGGAGACAAACCATAAGAGACTCCTAGACTCAAGAAATGAACTAAGGGTGGCCGGGGGCGGGGGGTGTGGGTGGGTAGGGATAGGGTGGCTGGGTTGTGGACATTGGGGAGGGTATGTGCTGTTAAGTGCTGTGAAATGTGTAAGCCCGACAATTCACAGACATGTACCCTGGGGCAAATAATACATTATATGTTAATAAAAATTAAAAAAAAAATAAATAACAAGAGACTCTCAAAACTCCCATAACCAGCAAAGTAGAATGCAGCTTATTGAACCTGTTTCCCCTGGCTTTAGTTTTTATAGTGAGATGCAGTCTGTGGCATGTCAGGGCGATTCCTACAGCATGATAGCAGCCCCCTTTGAGACAGAGCTTGACAGGAACATAAAACTATGAAACCACCAATCTTTGGAAACTGTATGAAAGATTTAGTTTCTGTGTTTTGTTTTATATAATCCAAATCCCATACTTAGGAGAGGCTTACATACTTTAAAAAAAAAAAAAAAAGCATTTTGAATCCTGTTGTGTTATTTCTACTGCACAGGAGAAAAAGTACAGGGAAGCAACTTGGTATATTATATAATCATACTAGAAGTAGAAGCTGAGAAATCTGGGTTTTACTACAAGTCTTGCCAAAAAGTGGTTTGTTATGACATTTGACTTAACATTTAACACAACAGGGGCGCCTGGGTGGCTCAGTGGGTTAAAGCCTCTGCTTTCAGCTCAGGTCATGATCTCAGGGTCCTGGGATCGAGCCCCGAGCCCCGAGCCCTGTGCCCCGCTTCGGGCTCTCTGCTAAGCAGGGAGCCTGCTTCCCTCTCCCGCTCTGCCTGCCTCTGTGCCTACTTGTGATCTCTCTCTCTCTGTCAAATAAATAAATAAAATCTTAAAAAAAAAAAAAAAAAAAAAATTTAACATTTTTAAGCTTTAGGGTGCTTTTTTTTTTCCCATTAAAAAAGAAGTTATATTAAGGTCTCATGTAACTCCAGATTCTTTGATTATTTATTATCTGTATCCCGAAAGGCATAGCCTCTCAATAAACCCTTAATTGGGGTAAACAAAGAAAATAGGATATTCACTGTTTTCATGGAGCTTACAGATGCTAAGTACTCTCTCTTTCGTGTTCTTTAAAGGAAATTGTGGATTAGGGTAAACAGGGCAGCTGCATACTGTTTTGATTTTCGACCTTTGGTTTCTCTGCTATGCTTCATCTTGATACATTCTGTTGTTGACTTTTCCTCCCTGGGATTATCAGTAAAGTAAATGGGGGAAAATGTGGGGGATGCAGGAAGGGGGGATACAAACTAGAAGATGGAAAAAGGGTCCAAGGGGGTAAAATAGGGTGTGGGTGCTTCCTAACCTAGGAAGTTAAATATATTTTCCATTTTGATTGCATTCTTTCCCACTATTCAGTTTACGGTTCCTTACTCTCTCCTTGCTATGTATTTTACATGGAGGCAGAGTCAGATTTGTGTGGGTTTTTCTGTTTCAGTCCCTTGAGATTTTGAAACTCCTGAGCTATATTTGTTCTGCTATGAGAACCGATAACTAGAGGGCAATTCAAAGTACTTAATATTTCCTTGGAAATCCTCAAACAGAGAAATGTACACACACACACACACACACACACACACACACCGTGATATGAGACTCCCTGAGATACCCACATTTAAAAAATTTTGGTAGTTCTTTGTTTCTCATTTCTTGTCTTTGTATTTTATGTCTTCCAATGGCAGAATGACCTAGCAAAAGAAAATTTCCTGTTGTGCAGAATAGAGAAAGACTGGATTAATTTGTGTTGCACTAATAAACCTTGTGTGATCAGGGCAAAGTTAGTTGAATCAAAGCCTATTTGAGTGGGAGGAACTTTAAAATCACCCATTGTCACTTTCAAATGTTTTGCTCATAAGTCGTTTCCAGATAACATCTTTTTACTGTGACCCAATATATAAGGGAGATAAAGGTAATAAGTGTTTATCAGGCAGCTCAAATCTGCATTTTTTGTTCATTTTACGCTGACCACCTATATGAATATCTAGCAGAAAGTTGAGAGATTGCCAGAAAAATCTTAATTATGTAGGATTCTGTACATATTGTAGGCCAACCTTGACTCCTGTCCACTAAATCCTCCTACAAGTTTCCAAAATATTTGCTAGGAAACATTATCATCACTACTGAGAGGTACGAATCTATGATCTCTCCTCCAGTAATCTTACCCAGTTTCAAGGCTTTGTGTACTGTCTACGTCCTGATTACTACAAACTGTTCTCTCCAGCCCTCCCCACTCTTGAGGAGCCTCAGATTTGTAGAAACAACTACCTTCTTGATGTTTTTCCTATGATGTCTAACATACACTCAAACATAACATGGCTTAAATATAACTCTTGACTTCTTCTCTCCAAAGCCTCTGCCTCTTCCTCTAGTCTTTTCCATATCAGTAAAAGTTACTGCTATCCATTCAGTTGCTTATTAAGTAAACAGCCTAGAAGTGAAACTTAATCTGTGCTGTTCCTGCCTGTCTTCCTCAGTCCCCCATCTAATGTATCAGGAGATTCTGTGGGTTTACTTCAATGTAAATTCTCATTATCTCCATTTCTATTTCCAGTGTTACCTGTCTAACTCAAGCCACTCTCTTTTCTTACCTGTGATTAGTCTTCCCATTTATACTCTCGTTCCCCTGTTATCATCTCTCCTCTCAGACTAGTTTGAGAGGACTATTACACTAGATTACTAGTGTAATCTTAATACACATCATGCCAAAACCCTGCTTAAAATATTTCAGTGGTTACTCTGTGTTCTTAAAATCGAAACTTCTCATCACGATTTATGAAGGCGCTACAGTGATCTCACTCCTACCTGCCTCTCCAGTTGAATCTTTTAGCACTTTCTCTAATCCTTAATCTTCTCAAACTTACAGTAACCTGCCTTCTACTCCTCAAATATATGAAGCCCTTTCCTACTTCCTGAGCTCTCCACTGGATGGATATTCAACAGCCTAGAATATTCCTCCCCCATAGAGCAGACACATTCTCATCCTTCAGTTCCCTGCTGGCATGTTGCTGCCTCAGGGCACTGCCCTCCCCACCCCTAACCCTGACTCACTTATTACAATTTGTAGTTATCTTGAATCTTTATTATTTTACATCTTCATTTTCTTTCTTCCCCATTAGGCAGTATAAGCTCTCAGAGAGGACTTTTAGTCATTACTTTGTCTTTTTGTTTAGCACAGTGCCTGGATAAAGGAATGGCTAGTATATACAGGTTGTTATAGGAAGTACACAGAAATGTCCTCTTCCTAGCCTAGGCTCGGAGTGAGCATTAGAGGTGGCTGTTAGTAGTAAGAGACCTCATGGATGAGTGATTTATGAGCTGAATCTTGAAGAACTAGTAAGTTGTCCAGTTAGAGTGTCTGGATAGAGAGAGCAATGTACTGTGTACAAAGGCCCAGAGATTAGCGAGGACATTTGCAATTAAACTTGACTACAGTGCACAAAGTGAGTATGAATTAGAACAAGAAAGCTTTAGAAGGTCACTGCCAGAGAAGGAAGTTTCTTTTCTTTGCATTTTTTTAAATAAGGAAGTTTCTTTTATGCTAGTTCAAGGGAGACTTTGGGGAACCATCAAAGGATTTTTGTATTGTTTTCAGAGTAATCAAAATTTCAGTTTTATGAAGATTATTCTGTCAGGAGGCTTGGGGTTTGATTGGAGGTTTTCAAAATTGGAGACTGTGAGACTTCTGCCTATAATTCTTTTTGGACATCTTCTATTTATTAAAGCTTTCTTTTAGGCCATGATTAAGAAACTCACTTTGTTTCCTGTTGGGGGAGACAAATTGTTTTGGTATAGCATTCCCTAAACCCCTTTACACTAAAAAGTCTAATTTGTCACATTAGAAATCAAAGGTGAGAATCATTTTAAATTTTTATTGCTTTATTTAAAATTAATTATAATAGACTCACCGTTTTAGCATAACTAAAATATTTCTATGAAAAATACATATATTTTCTAAAACAAAAAGAATTTGTCAAAAGAGTGGTATTTTATATTTCTGTACATCTCATTAATGTCTGACTGACAATGTCTGGATTCTCTTACTTGTGTCTGTGTTCATTCTGTTGCAATGTGTCATTTCAGCTGAAATCCATTAAGTAAATCTAGCCTCATATAGATACGTGGTTGGAAAAGGAGTATTCTAATGGCCTTTTCATATCATTGTTGCTCTTCTTCTTTGATACCACAATTCAACAAGTGGTAGTTGTTTGAATATTAGTTATCTTGTAGAATCTATACTGATCTATTCCCTGGCTTTTGCTTGTGCCTGGAATACCCTGCCCAGTTCATACTACGGGCACACCTTTGAGATACTGCAGGTTCAGTTCCAGACCACTGCAATAAAGTGACTATCACAACTGAGCAAGTCAAATGAACTTTCTGACTTTGTGTGCATGTAAAAATTCGTTTACACTACATTGTAGTCTATTAAGTGTGCATTAGTATTATGTCTTAAAAAACAATATATACACTTAATTTAAATATACTTTATTGCTGGGGCATCAGGGTAGCTTAGTCCATTAAGCATCTGACTCCTGATCTCTGCTTAGGTCTTGATCTCAGGGTTGCGAGCTCAAGTCCCTCCCCACCCTGTGTGGAGCTTACTTAAAACAACAGCAACAACAAACGTTATTGTTAAAAAATGCTAACCATTATTTGAGCTTTCAGTGAATTGTAATCTGTTTTTGCTAGTGAAGGGTCTTACCTTGATGTTGGCAAGTGCTGACTGATCACAGTGGTGGTTGCTGAAGTTTGGGGTGGCTGAAGCAATTTCTTAAACTGCTACATCAGTTGACTCTTTCTTTCATGAACAGTTTCTATGTAGCATGCCGCGCTGTTTGTGAGCATTTTACCCTCTGTAGAACTTCTTTGAGAATTGGAGTCAGTCTTCCACAATTCTGCTGCTGCTTTATCAAATAAGTTTATGTCATATTCTAAATCCTTTGTGGCCGTGTCAACAGTCTTCACAGCAGCTTCACTGGTAGATTCTCTCAGGAAATCACTTTCTGTGCTCATCCATGAAAAGCAACTCCTCATCTGTTCAGGGTTTATGAGATTGCAGCAGTTCAGTCATATCCTCAGACCCCATTTGTAATTCTGGTTCTCTTGCTCTTTCTACCACATCTGCATTTACTTCCTCTACTGAAATCTTGAACCCCTCACTGTCACCCTTGAGGGTTGGAATCCATTCTTCTAAACTCCTTTTCATGTTGATATTTTGACTTCTTCCCATGAATCCAAATGTTCTTCCTGGCATCTAGAATGGTGAATCCTTTCCAGAAGGTTCTCTGTTTACTTTGCCCACATCCAGCTGAGGAATCACTATCCACGGCAGCTATAGCCTTATGAAATGGATGTCTTACATAATAAGACTTGAAAATCAAAGTGAACTCCCTGGCTGCAGAATGGATGCTGTGTTAGCAAGCACGAAAACATTGACTTTGTTGTACAACTCCATCAGAGCTCTTGGGTGACCAGGTGCATTGTCAATGAGTAGTAATATTTTAAAAGGAATCTGTTTTTCTGAGCAGTAGGTCTCAACACTGGGCTTAAAATACTCAAGGAACCATGTTGTAAGCAGATGTGCTGTCATACAGGCTTTGTTCCATTTATAGAGCACAGACAGAATAGACTTAGCATAATTCTTAAGGGCCCTAGGATTTTAGGAATGGTAGATGAGCACTGGCTTCAACTTAAAGTCACCAGCTGTGTTAGCCCCTAACAAGAGAGTCAGCTTGTCCTTTGAAGCTTTGAAGACAGACATTGACTTCTCTCTAGCCCTGAAAATCCTAGATGGTGTCTTCTTCCAATAGAAGGACTATTTTATCTGCATTGAAAATCTGTTGTTTACTGTAGCCACCATCATGATTTATCTCAGCTAGATCTTCTTGATAACTTGCTACAGCTTCTACCTCAGCACTTACTGCTTTACCTTGCAGTTTTACGTTGTGAAGATGACTTTTTTTTTAATGATTTTATTTATTTATTTATTTGACAGAGAGATCACAAGTAGGCAGAGGCAGGCAGAGGGAGAGGGGGAAGCAGGCTCCCTGCTGAGCAGAGAGCCCGACACAGGGCTCAATCCCAGGACCCTGAGATCATGACCTGAGCCGAAGGCAGAGGCTTTAACCCACTCAGCCACCCAGGCGCCCCTGAAGATGACTTCTTTACTTAAACCTCATGAACCAACCTCTGCTAGCGTCACACTTTTCTTCTGCAGCTTCCTCAGCCTCTCTCAGACTTCATAGAATTGAAGACAGTTAGGGCCTTGCTCTGAATTAGGCTTTAGCTTGAGGGAATGTTGTGACTAGTTTGATCTTCTATCCAGACCGCTCAGACTTTCTCCATATTGGAAATAAGGCTCTTTGGCTTTCCTGTCATTATGTGTTCACTGGAGTAGCACTTTTCATTTTATTCAAGAACTTTTCCTTTACACACAAAGGCTAACTGGTGCAAGAGGCCTGATATGAACGAGACACCAATAGTATTATCCACTATGACTTTATTATCAGTGCGAATATCAACAGAGTGGCAAAGACAGAGAACTCATTACTAATATTAGGACAATAGTTTTGACCTCATGAGCCTCCTGAAAGGCTCTTGGGAAACCCTCTGTGAGCACAAACTACCCATTGAGAATCACTGTTTTGATACAATGCAGTGTGAAATCTTACACATTGCTGGTGGCAGAGGACATTGGTGTAACCCCTTTGGCAAACAGTTTGGCATAATCTGCTAATGTTAAAGATAGGCATACCCAATAACTCAACAGTTTTCCGTACAAATGCATATCACTAGACATTTAAAAAAAAAGTACATAATAACATTATTCATATTAGCTTCAAATGGAAGCAGTTCAAATGTATGTGAATAGCAGAATAAATTGTCATAAAATTAGACAATAGAATATTCAAAACACACAACATGGGTAAGTCTCAGAAGTATAATTCTGAGTGACGAAGTCAAACGTAGTATGATTGCCTTTATGTTGTCAGAAACAAAAAAGTAATAGAAAAGTTTTTTCTCAACTTTACTGAGGTATAATTGACAACTAAAATTGTAAGATATTTAAAGTGTGCATGATGATTTGATATACTTACACACTGTGAAAGGATTCCACCCCCCATCAAGTGAATTAGCACATCCACCACCTTACCTATTTACCTTTCTTGGTGGGAGAACATTTAAGTTCTATTCTCTTAGTAAATGTCAATTATATAATATAGTCTTATCAACTGTAGTCATCATACTATACATTAGATCTTCAGATTTTCTTTCTCTTGTAACTGAAAGTTTGTACCCCATTTACCAACCTTTCCCTATTTTCCCCATTTGCTAGCCATCACTTTTGTACTCTCTGTTCTGTGAGTTTGCATTTTTATTCACTTATTTAAAGATTGATTGATTGATTGATTGATTGATTTGACAGAGAGAGGGATCACAAGTAGACAGAGAGGCAGGCGGTGGGGGGGGGGGGCGGGAAGCAAACTCCCCACTGAGCAGAGAGCCCAAAGTGGGGCTTAATCCCAGGACCCTGAGATTATGACCTGAGCCGAAGGCAGAGGCTTTAACCCACTGAGCCACCCAGGTGCCTCTGCATTTTTATTTTTGTTTTTGCTTTTAAGATTCCACATTTAAGTGATTCCATGAAGTATTTATCTTTCTCTGGCTTTTTCCCTTAGCATGTTGCCTTCTAGGTTCATCCATGTTGTTGCAAATGAAAGGATTTCCTTCTTTTTTTAAACACTCAATATTCCTGTGTATGTGTATAAATACACACATCTCACATTTTTTTTTAACTGTTCATCTGTTGACACTTAGGTTATTTCCAGATCTTGGCTATTGTGAATAATGCTGTGAGGATACTGATATCTCTTTGAGATAATGATTTTATATCCTTTGGATATAGACCCAGTAGCAGGATTATTGTATTGTAGGGTTAGTTGTATTTTTAATTTCTTGAGGAGTCTCCATACGGTTTTCTATAGTGGCTTTGCCAGTTTACATTTCCACCAACAAATGTATAAGGATTTCCTTTTCTCCACATTCTTCCTGACATTTGTTATCTTTTATCTTTTTGGTAATAGGGTCCTAATAGATATGAGGTAGTATTTCATTGTGGTTTTGATTTGTATTTCTCTGATGGTTAATGATGTGGAGTGCCTTTTCCTGTATGTGTTGGCTATTTGTATATCTTCTTTAGAACAATGTCTGCTTAGGTCCTTTGCCCATTTTTTATTGGGTTATTTATTTTATTTATTTTGCTTTTGAGTTATATTGAATTCCTTATATATTTTGGATATTAATCCCTTAGCAGATACATGATTTGCAAATATTTTCTCCTATTCCATAGGTTTCCTTTTCATTTTGTTGATGGTTTCCTTTGCTGTGCGGAAGCATTTGTTTGATGTCAAATCCAAAAATTCATTGTCATGACCAGTGTCAAGGAGCTTACCCACTGTGTTGAAGTTCTAGAAGTTTTATGGTTTCAGGTCTGATGTTCAAATCTTCAATCCATTTTGAGTTAATTTTTTGTGTCTGGTGTAAGAAAGGCTCCAGTTTCATTCTTTTGCATGTAGCTGTCCAGTTTTCCCAACACAATTTATTGAAGAGACTGTCCTTTTTCCATTGTATAATTCTTGACTCCTTTGTTATAAATTAATTGACCATTCATACATGAGTTTATTTCTGGACTCTATTCTGTTCCATTTACCTATGTGTCTGTTTTTATGCCTGTAGCATACTGTTTTGATAGCTTCATAATATAGTTTGAAATCAGGAAGTATGATGCCTCCAACTTTGTCTTTCTTTCTCAAGTTTGCTTTGGCTAACTTGAGTTCAATAGAAAAGACTATTCAGAGTCTTTTGTGGTTCTATGTTGGGATTGGTTTTTCAATTTCTGTGAAAAATGCCATTGGAATTCTGATAGGGATTTCATTCATTCTATAGATCACTTTAGGTAGTATGGACATTTTAACAATATTAATCCTTCTGATCCATGATCATGGAATACTTTTTATTTGTGTCTTCAGTTTTTTTCATCAATGTGTTAATTTTCATGGTACAGATTTTTTACTGCCTTAGTTAAATTTTATTTCTTCCTTTCCAGTTTGAATGCCTTCTGTTTTTTCTTTTCTTTTTTTTTTTTTCTTTTGGCCTAATTCCTCTGGCTAAGACTTCCAGTACAATGTTGTTTAAAAGTGGTAAGAGTGAGCATCCTTGTCTTTTTCCTCATCTTAGAGGAAAGGCTTTCCACATTTCATCATTGAGTATGATGTTAGCTGTGGGCTTGCCATAGATGGCCTTGTGTTGAGGTACATTCCTTCTTTACCAAAGTTATTGAGAATTTTTATCATGAAAGAATGGTGAATTTTGTCAAGTGCTTTCTCTGCGTCAGTTGAGATGATTATATGATTTTTATCCTTCATCTTGTTCATGTGGTGTATTGCAATGATGTTGGTATTAAACCATCTTGGCATTCCTGGGATAAATCCCACTTGATCATAGTATATGACCTTTTAATATATTGTTGAATTTAATTTGCTAACATTTTATTAAATATTTTTATATCCATGTTCGTCAGGGATATTGGCCTATTGTTTTCTTTTCTAGGGTCCATGCCTGGCTTTGGCATTGGTAGGGTAATGCTGCCCTTATAAAATGAGTTTGGGGGTAGTCCTTCTTCTCCTTTTTTGGATGAGTTTGAGAAGGATTGGTATTGGTTATTTAAATGTGTGGTAGAATTCACCAGTGAAGACCTCTGGTCCAGGACTTTTCTTTGTTGGAAGGTTTTTTATTACTTTTCTTCAGGGTATGTGTATGTTTCTAGGAATTTATCCATTCTAGGCTGTTCAACTGTGGGGCATATAACTGTTCATAGTAATCTCACAATCCTTTGTATTTATGTGTTATCAGTTATAGTGTATTCTCTTTCATTTATAATTTTACTTGTTGAGCCCTCTCTTTTTTTCTTGGTTAAATTCAGCTTATGGCTTGTCTCTTGTTTATCTTCTCAAAAAACTACCTCTCGGTTTTATGGATCTTTCCTATTGTCTTTTTCATTTCTATTTAATTTACTTCCACTCTGATCTTTATTTCCTTCCTTCTGCTAATTTTGGGCTTAGTTTGTTCTTCTTGGGAAAGTAATATAATGTTTTGAGGGTCAGGTTAACAGTTTGGGGAGAAAAGATGAGTTACTGGAAACAGGGTTACTAGAGTTTTGTCATATGTTGTTACTTTTGTGTTTTGTGTTCTGGGCAGTAGTCACCAAGGCATGTATTTTGTGATAAATCATTGGAGCTGTACTTTTCTGCATGTGTGTTACATGTACAAAACTTAAAAAAAAAAATTAATACGTTTTTAATGTTCTTTCAGCAAATACTTTTAGTAGAAGCATGCTATTTTTATTTCATAATTAAATTATTACCAATTTTTGAGTACGTTAAACCATGCTATCCTGGCATCAAAAGCTGTCTTTTCTAAAGCTTTAACATGTTTACAAATTAATTTTTTTTTGTTTTTATCAAATGAGATTATATTCCCTATTGTGAGTATAGTAAACTTAAAAGTTCCTAATAAGAAATGTTTTAAATAATAAGGTGATAAATAAGTCAGTTCTGTTCCTCCATATTTATTTAAATAATGGTTTTATCACCTGATTCTGAAACCTTTGGGTTTCATTTACAAAGGGTAAAAAAATAAACACATTCCTATTTCTGAGTCTTATCTTTGTGATAAAAAAAACCAGAGTAAAGATCAAGATGTCCCCTATATAAATACAAACAATCTCCTCAGCTTCCTGGTGCTACATGTATTCTGTGTGAGGAGTCTTTTATCTCTTTGTTCACATTTGCTAGGAGTGATAGAAATGATAGGCATTAAGGAGGGCACGTGATGTAATGAGCACTGGATGTCATACACAACTGATGAATTATTCAACACTACATCTGAAACTATGATGTACTATATGTTGGCTAATTGAATTTAAATTAAAAAAAATGAGACCATCTCTCTTGGCAAATGAAGGATATAGCATGTTGATCATAGGGATCCATGCGTATGTTGATGGGAGTTTTTTTAAAATCGACTTTCCTTTTTAGAGCACTTTCAGATTGAAAGGAAAATTGAGCAAAGACATAAATACTCACCATAAACTCCCTTCACCACACATGCACAGACTCCCCATATCAGTGTCCCCCACCAGAGTGGTACATTTGTTAAATTGTTGCCTCTGTATTGACACATCATTATCACCCAAAGTTCTTAGTTTACATTAGGATTCATTCTTTGTGTTCTACATTGTGTTTGGACAAATGTATAAGACATATCTACCATTATAATATCATACAGAGTAGTTTCACTGCTTTAAAAATCCTCTGTGTTGTACCTATTCATCCCCCTCTCCACCCTTCCCCCTCGCAAACACAGAACTTTTTTATTGTCTCAGTGGTTTTGCCTCCTCCAAAATACCATATAGTTGGAACCATACAGTATGTAGCCTTTTGTATTGAGTTTTTTCACTGGGTAATATCCATTTGTAATATGACTTTTCATGGCTTGATAGCTCATTTCTTTTTAGCTGAATAATATTCTTGTATCTGGATGCACCACAGTTTATCCATTCAGGTAGTGAAGAACATCTTGGTTGCTTCCAAGTTTTGGCAATTGTGAATAAAGCTGTTATAAACATATGTGTGCAGATTTTGATAAGTTTTCAAGCCCTTTGGGCAGTCAATCAGTGCAGTTGCTCAAGAGTGTATTTAGTTTTGTAAGAAACTACCAAATTTTCTTCCAAAGTGACTGAGCCATTTTGATTCACACCAGCAATGACTGAGAGTTCCTATTGCTCTGTATCTTTGCCAGCATTTGGTGTTGTCAGTATTCTGGATTTTGGCCATTCTAATAGGTTTGTAGTGGTATTGACTAGCTTTTCAGCATGCTTGGCCGAGACAATGGCTGTGAGTCGTTTGCTATGGATCACGTGGTTTCAGTACCCCCACCCTCAGCCGTTTTTTTAGCAATCTATGAGCCAGGTTTTGTGGGGTTTTTTGTTTTTAATTTTGGACACTCAGAGGAATAAGAAACTTGGGGAAAGTTCTGTAAGTTCCTTCGGGGTGTTAGATGAATTGATAAATGATTGACTAATTAGGATTTTATGGATATAGCCTCTTCCAGACATACTCATAACTTACCCAAACTCAAGATTAGTGCTTCATATTAAATAAGATTTGTTTCACAGTGTTAACCTATGAAATTGAAAAATATTGGAGTTCCTCAGGGACATTGTCTATTATTCATCACAGTATCCCTACAGTTACCCTAATACCTGGCACATAGTAGACACTCTCTAAGTATTTGTTCAGTTGAAAAATGAATCAAAATAGGGCCTGAGAATAAAGGGATATCTCTATTTGAGCTGAGACACAAATTTATTTTTCAGTGGAGAGACTTTAAAGCCTTCATTTATGTTAATGCTAAGGAATGCAGTGATCAAAAATGGTGGGCTGTAGTAGCTTCTTTCTAGATAGGTATTATGGAGCAAGGGAAACAAAATAAAAAACTACTGGGACTATATCAAAATAAAAAGCTTCTGAACAGTGAAGGAAACAATCAACAAAACTAACAGGCAACTTACTGAATAGGAGAAGATATTTGCAAATTGATTATCCTATATAGGGTTAGTATCTAAAATATATAAAGAACTATAAAACTCAACACCCAAAAAATGAGTAACCCTATTAAACAGGGGGCAGAAGACTCAAACAGACATTTCTCCAAAGAAGACATTCAGATATCCAACAGACAAATGAAGAGATGCTCAACATCACTCATCATCATGGAAATACAAATGAAAACTACAATGAGATATCACCTCACATCTGTCAGAATGGCTAAAATCAACAACACAAGAAACAGCAGGTGCTGGTGAGGATGTGGAGAAAAAGAAAATCCTCTCTTGCACTGTTGGGAATGCAGACTGGTGCAGACACTGTGGAAGACAGTATGGAAATTCCTCAAAAAGTTAAAAACAGAACTACCCTATGATCCAGGAATCTCATTACTGGGTATTTACCCAGAGAATACAAAAATACTAATTCAAAGGTATACATGCACCCAGATGTTTATAGCAGCATTATCTACAATAACCAAATTATGGAAACAGCCCACATGTTCATTGATTGATGAATGGATAAAGAAAATGTGTGTGGGGGTGTGTATTTTCTTGTACATACACAATGGAATATTGTGGGGTGTATATACGTATATGCATGTACATACACAATGGAATATTACTCAGCCGTACATACACAATGGAATATTACTCAGCCATAAAAAAGGATGAAATCTTGCCATTTGTAGTGATATGAATGGAACAAGAGAGTATGATTGTAAATGATATAAGTCAAAGAGAGGCAAATACCATATGATCTCACTCCTGTGGATTTTAAGAAACAAAACAGGGGCGCCTGGGTGGCTCAGTGGGTTAAAGCCTCTGCCTTCAGCTCAGGTCATGATCTCAGTGTCCTGGGATCAAGCCCTGCATCGGGCTCTCTGCTCAGCGGGGAGCCTGCGATCTCTCTCTGTCTGTCAAATAAATAAATAAAATCTGTAAGAAACAAAACAAATGAGCAAAGGGGGAAAAAGAGAGGCAAACCAAGAAACAGACTCTTAGCTATAGAGAACAAACTGATGGTTACCAGAAGGAAAGTGGGTAGGGGGTTTCTTAAATAGGTGATGAGGAGTGCACTTGCTGTGATGAGCACTGGTTGATGTATGGAACTGTCGAATCACTACATTGTACATCTAAAACTAATATTACACTGTTAACTAATTGGAATATAAATAAAAACTTTAAAAAGTCTAAAAAATGATGGAATAACCAGAAATTAAAATATGCTATAAAGCCTCTAAATTAATGTGTTTGGGGCACCTGGATGATTCAGTCAATTGAGCAGCCAACTCTTGATTTTGGCTCTATTCATGATCTCAGGGTCCTGGAATTAAGCCCCATATCAGGCTCTGTGCTTGGTGGGGAGTCTGCTTGAAATGCTCTTTTTCCCTCTACCTCCCCCCACTCATGCTCACATGTCCTCTCTCGAGCGCGCTCTCTCGCTCTGTCTCTATCTCTAAAGTAAATACATAAATCTATATTTCATTTTTAAAAAAGTTTAAAAGATAGTGTTATTGGTGCATGAATAAGCCAGAGGATAGAACTTAAAGCTCAGAGATAGACCCAAGTTATACTACAAAGATACCATCTCAGATCATTGAAGTTAACTAGGTCAACTTCATAGCCATATAATTATATTAACCAAAAGTAAGTTTTAGAATTTTACTTACATTGTGGCAGATGGTATGATGTGAATATATGTTTTTCCCCTGGGAATTTTGGGATGGTATTGCTGTGGTAATTTCTAGTGTTTCCAGCACATCAGTAGTAATTTCCATGATTCTTAGAATTATGGTACATAATCCATCTCGTCTTAACATATTTCTTTCAACCTCTGAGTATTTTATTTGAGAGAAGTAATAAAATATAAGAGAATATAAAGACATTTATTTATTATTTTTTTTATATTCCTCTCTAAATACTTTTAATTTTTTCAACCTACTGTATGTGAAATTTTTATAATTTCAGAATTTTAGAAATGTTTAGAATTAGAGCATTCATTCATTGTGAAAAGTATTTCTGAACATAAACCAGGAAGAGTGCTTGGTATCTTGTTACTTGCCTCGCATATACTGATTTTCTATTAAGATATTTTGGTAGTGCATAAGATACTTTACTTTCTATCTTATTTCTTTAATTACATTTAATTTAGTTATTTTACTTTCTTTTTTAAGGTAAAGCAGAAATATATTCAGAGATTTAGCATGTTTATTTTTAAGGTGGTTATTTGGATTTTAGAGCTTTTTTCCTTTACAGAAATATGTAATAATTATATTCACAGGGTAGTCATAAGACAATTTAATGCATCATGTAGGTAAAATACTGTAACTTTTATTTTAATTTATTTATTTTTAAAGATTTTATTTATTTATCCAACAGAGAAGAGAAAGATCACAAGGAGACAGAGAGGCAGGCAGAGAGAGGGGGTGGGAAGCAGGCTCTCTGCTGAGCACAGAGCCCCATGCAGGGTCAATCCCAGGACCCTGAGATCATGACCCGAGCTGAACGCAGAGGCTTTAACCCACTGAGCCACCCAGGCGCCCCAAAATACTGTAACTTTTAAAGACAACTTATAAAACACTGGTAATTAAGCAAAATAGAAATGGCAAAATTGAATAAGAAACTATTTTATCCTTGAAGAAAATAAGAGAATGAGAAGTATTGACACAGGGATCCTGCAGTCATATGCTGGACATTTTTAAGAGCTGTAAATATTGATTTGTGGTTTTTTATAATGTTAAACATACAGGAAAAGCATAGAAAATAACAACCAAATGTCACCCAGCTCAATATTTTGCTTCAGGAACTTTAAAAAATAAAACCTGTAATTTTTAGGGATACGTTTAATTTTCATTTTAAACCTTACGACTCTCAAAGTGCTGGATGTAAATTTGAGTACTTTTAAGACTTACAAGCATAGGGGCTCCTGGGTGGCTCAGTGTGTTAAAGCCTCTGCCTTCGGCTCAGGTCGTGATCTCAGGGTCCTGGAATCGAGCCCCGCATGGCGCTCTCCGCTCAGCGAGGAGCCTACTTCCCCCCCTCTCTCTACCTGCCTCTCTGCCCACTTGTGGTCTCTTTCTCTGTCAAATAAATAAATAAAATCTTAAATAAAAAAAAAAGACTTACAAGCATAAAGAAAGAAGAAATAAGTAAGCAGTCCCGGTCCCAGAGGTGACTGGGGGTGACCGGTTTAGAGAGTGAAGTTTGTATAAGAGAGTATATGGATATATACCTTCTTTGGAACTGAGTGAGCCACATCCATGAGAATGCAGAAACAGATCTAGAAATAGAAGAGATTTTTTTTTTTTCAGTGATCAGAAGATTATATTGATGACACTATTTTATACTTTCCAAATTTTCCTGTCTGAATAGATGTCAGAATTAGATCGTGTTCGAAAGGTGGGTGAGAGCGCATATATGCCTTTTTATATTTAGCCAAAAATGGTATTTGATTCTATAGGATGTCTGCAAAGTATATGTTTGTGAGTGGGGGTGAATAGAAGGAAGATAGAGTCCTAGTAGACATACAACTTAACTTCTGTGAGGAAAATGAAAAATCTTCTCTAAGCTACTTTCAACTTATAACCATATATTCAAAATACATTCCCTACCTTTTGTATTTTTAAAAATTATTGCAGATGTTAAGATGATGGTTACATTAAAGAAACAGTAAACATCTATTTACAGGTCTACCAGGAAAATGACAGAATATTGATTATAAGCAGTATAGTTATAAGAATTATGTAAGAAATACTTTCTGCAATACTATCTGCTTGTCACTACGTATGTTAGAAAACAAACATACCCCTAAAAGTGCTTTTAGACCAGCAAAGCCATGACACTGCTTAAAGCTTTTACAGCTAAACGTGCTACATATGCTTTTTGTGCTTTCCTTGCTTCTTTATCAGACTTTGTCTCTTCTGATTTCTGATGGCTAGCTCCCTCTGTTCACCGTTGACTCACTCTTGGTCAACAAGCATTTATGGAACAATTACTAGTCTCTGGCACTGTGATAGGTGCTTAGCATACCAAGATATATAAACTCATTCCCTACTCAAAGAATTCAGTGATCATTTGGCCTTCTCTTCCCTGGCTTTCCCCCAACTGTGTTATTATTACAGGTAGCGCAGTAAAACCATCTATATTGTCTTGGTATTTGACTTTGTTCCATACTTTGTTCTTGGTTTTAAATTTTTTATTGCTGCCGATCAAAGAAATCTGCACCACTGTAGGACAAAAGATAAAATCATGAGTGTTTATGTGGTAAAGAATATGTGGGGAGGGAGACAAACCATGAGACTCCTAGACTCACAAAATGAACTGAGGGTGGCTGGGAGGCAGGGGGGTAGGGATAGGGTGGTTGGGTTGTGGACATTGGGGAGGGTATGTGCTATGGTAAGTGCTGTGAAATGTGTAAGCCTGGCGATTCACAGACATGTACCCTGGGGCAAATAATACATTATATGTTAACAAAAATTAAAAAAAAAAAATACATGGGGAATGGGGCACCTGGCTGGCTCAGTCAGTAAAGCACACAACTCTTGATCTCAGGGTCATGAGTCCAAGCCCCATGTTAGGCGTAAGCTTACTTTTAAAAAATTAATAATTATAATAAGTGAAATCTGCTTGTGTCAACAAACACATTTTTTGAAAAAGAATACATGAGGGGCGTCTGGGTGGCTCAGTCGGTTAACCGTCTGCCTTCAGCTCAGATCAGGATCCCAGGGCCCTGGGATCGAGCGCCACATCAGGCTCTCTGCTCAGCGGGGAGTCTGCTTATCCCTGTCCCTTCCCCACAACTTGTCCTCTCTCTTTCTCATTCTCCCTCTCAAATAAATAAAATCTTTAAAATTAAAATAAAATAAATAAGAATACATGGAATAAAACCCATATACCATTTGAGTATTTGCTAATAGTACCTCAGATTGTACTTAAAATATATATATATATTGTTTTAAATGTATTTTTTGAACAGAAAATATAGTTCACAGTTCAAAAGTTTACTAATTTAAAAGTACAGAAGGATTCTATCCCACCTTTGTTCCCTAATGGTCTGCTGTCTTTCCCCAGAATCAACCATTATTTCTTGTGAATCCTCAAAATATTATGTGGCACTGTCACATTGTGGTAGTGAGATTCTGGCCAGACCATTCATACTGTGCATCACATTAGGCAAGTTAAATAAATAACCTCTTTGTCTCAATTTTCTCCTCTATAAATGGGAATACTAATAGTTTATTAGGTTGCTCGTAAACTCTTTAGCACAACGCATGGCACTTAGTATGTGTTTAGTGCATATTGGGTATGATTGTTTCTGTAAATCTGTATATATCTGAATGTGTATTCTTTTAACCTCACGAATATAAAGTTGAATTAAACATAATTTTCATTCATGGTACACTGTTATTGTTCTTTGCAAGGCACTCATATCATGTTACTGTGTAACAAAACCATTTATTCTTTCCCATGAGTCTACAGGTCATTTGGGTGATTCTGATCTCTGTTGGACCTAGTCGAGGATGGCCTCACATGTCTCTCAGTTTTCTCTGTCATGTTAATCAGGGCATGATCCCTTTGGTGGCATAGGTCCAAGAAAGAATATGGAAATGCACAAGCATCCTTTTCAAGCCACTATTTTTGTCTATTTTTAGACAAAAATGTCTATTTTTGTCTATTTTATTTATCATATCATTGGTCAAAACAAGTCACATAGCCAAACCCAGATTTAGCATGCAATATGCCACGGGGTGCTGATACAGAAAGGTGTGAAAAACTGAAGCCATTAATGCATTTAATCTAATCTAATCTACTCTGTAGTAATTGCAGTGCAGCACTTGGTGGTTGTCTTAAAGCAGGATAGTCAGTGGTATGGAAAACCAGCTAGAAACTAGAGATGACCAGGCACCTCGGTATATGTGTGTCATCAGATCAGACTGCCACAGTCTTCTGAGAGTCATGCCGTTAACTTTATTTTCTCCTCTCGAATCTTTTGCACATTGCCTCTCAACAGTAGATGGCCAAGTATAACCTAGAACCAAGCAGGAAGGGGAATTTTAGGAAACATAGTCCCCCGTTTCAATGGGAGTAGTAATGCCAAGCTGACAAAGCACAATTCATCACAGCCCCTTTCTTGTTTTATTTTTTTCCTCTTTATCCCACTCTCTGCTCCCATTCTTTTTTCTTCTCTCTCAGAGGTACTCACTTTAATGTTGTTGAAATATCTTCTATTGTGTATGTAGCCTCATAAAATATGAATGACCTTTTGTATGTGATTTTAGTTTACATTAATGAGATCATATTATGTATCTTGTTCTGTTTCCTACTTTTTCCCATTTAACTCTGTTGAAATTCTGTCCATGTAGGTACATTTATTTGTTGCTTCTCATTGCTACGAAATATTCAATGGTATTTGCTGCATTTTACTTATTCTTCTAGTTAAGGACTCTTAAGTTGTCCACTTCTAAGTTACACCCAGAAAAAAGGACTGCAATAAATAGTCTTCAACATATTCCCTAATGGACTTGTATAAGAATTTTTCTGGAATATACACCTAGGAGTGGAATTCCTAGGTCATAGGGTATGTGTATTCTTAACTTTGTGAAGTTCTCCGGAATAGTAGTGCCAGTGTACACTATATGACTTTATGAGACAGCTCCGGTTTTCCTATGAATTAGTTCTCTATGACTTTGTCAGAAATTTTTTTTTTTTTTTAAGATTTTGTATTCATTTGAGAGAGAGAGGGATAGGGCAAGTGCACTAGGGCATGAGCAGGGGGAGCAGCAGAGGGAGACGGAGAAGCAAGGAGCCTGATGCGGGGCTCAGTCCCAGGACCCTGAGATCATGACCTGAGCTGAAGGCAGATGCTTAACCAGCTGATCCACCCGGCTGCCCCAGGTTTTCTACGACTTTGTAACAAATTGCTTCAAACCTAGTGACGTCAAACAACACCTGTTATTACTCAGTTCTGTATATCATTAGCCCAGGATGGTATAGCTGAGTTCTCCACTCACAGTCTCACAAGGCTGAAAGCAATATGTGTGCCAGTTGTATTCTCCTCTGGAATTTGACTTTCTCTCTCAAACTCATTTCTGCCCTCAGCCCAATTTGGTTCCTTGCAGTTCTAGGATTAAAGTTACCATCTTGTTGCTGACTGTTGGCCAGTTTGCTCTCAGCTCCTGGGGACTGTCCTAAGCACTTTTTGCATGTGGCCTTCTCCATCTTCAAGCCAAGGACAGCTTCTTGAATCCTTCCTTCTCCTGCTTCAAAGCTCTGACTTCCTCTTCTGCAAACAGCTGTAGAAAACATTTCTCCTTTTAAAGGGCTCATGTGGTTAGGTTGGGAATACCCAGAAAATCTCCAAATCTTGAGACCATCTGATTTGGAACTTTATTTTTTCATTTTTTGCATCTTTTGATAAATAAACTATAAGGCAGGACAAATAAATATAATTTTTTTTTCATTTTTTGCTCATTTATATTTTTCATCATGATAAGTATGCTCTTTAATCCCCATCACCTACTTCACCCATTCCCCTCCACACATCTCCCCTCTAGTAACCATCAGTTTGTTCTCTATAGTTAAGAGTCTGTTTCTTGATTTACCTCTCTCTTTTTTTTTCTTTTCCTTTTCTTGTTTGTTTTGTTTCTTCAGTTCTGCATGTGAGTGAGATCATATGGTATTTGTCTTTCTCTGGCTGACTTATTTCACTTAGCATTATACTCTCTAACTCCATCCATGCCATTGCAAATGGCAAGATTTCATTCTTTTTTAGGGCCGAATAATATTCTCATATACATAGATATATTTGTATATCTCAACGTTTTCTATATCCTTGAGTTTATCGATGAACAGGGGTGCCTGGGTGGCTCATTGGGGTAAAGCCTCTGCCTTCGGCTCGGGTCATGATCTCAGGGTCCTGGGATCGAGCCCCACATCAGACCCTCTGCTCAGCAGGGAGCCTGTTTCTCCCTCTCTCTCTCTGCCTGCCTCTCTGCCAACTTGTGATCTCTCTTTCTGTCAAATAAATAAAAAATAAAATCTTTAAAAAAAAATTTATCGATGAACACTTGGGCTGCTTCCATGGTTTAGCTATTGTAAATAATGCTGCCTAAAACATAGGGATGCATGTATCCCTTTGAATTAGTATTTTTGTGTGTTTTGGAGGTAAATACCTGGTGGCCCAAATGCTGCATCATAGAGTAGTTCTCTTTTTAGTTTTTTGGGGGAACCTCCATACTCTTTTCCACAGTGGCTATTCCAGTTTGCATTCCTAAGAGAGAGTTTCCTTTTTCTCCACATCATCACCAGGACCTATTGTTTCTTGTGTTTTTTATTTTAAACATTCTGACAGTGTGAGGTGATATCTCATTGTAGTTTTGATTTGCATTTCCCTGATTAGTGACGTTGAGCATCTTTTCATGTGTCCATTGGCCATCTGATTGTCTTCTTTGGAGAAATGTCTGTTTGTGTCTTCCGCCCATTTTTTAATCGGCTTATTCGTTTTTTGGGTGCTGAGTTAATGTAAGTCCTTTATATATTTTAGATACTAACCCTTTATTGGATACATCAGTTGCAAATGTCTTCTCCCATTCAGTAGGTTGCCTTTTAGTTTTGTGTTTCCTTCATTGTTCAGAAGCTTTTTATTTTGATATCGTCCCAAGAGTCTATTTTTGCTTATTTCCTTTGCCTCAGGAAACATATGTAGAAAAATGTTACTACAGCTGATATCAGAGAGATTACTGCCTGTGCTCACTGATTTGGAACTTTAGTTTCAAAGTCCTTCATGGCAGTTCCTGGCTTAGTGGTTGATTGAATAAACCAGGGGCTGAGAATCTTGGGCACATCTTAGATATCTGCGTACCATACCCTGAATCTGTACCTACACATGACATTAAATAACTTTGTAATTTTTGTCAATCTGGTATATGTAATGAATTCTTCTTAAAGTGCCTTATTTTCATTTGCATTTCTTTAGTTTGTAGTGAATGTAGCTCATACATCTTAGCCATTTGAATTTTCCTTTTTTGTAAATCTCTTTTCAAATCCCTTGCCCAGTTGGGGAGCAACTTATTTTCTTTCTTGTTTTCTTGTCAGGAGGTCCTTATATGTCCTGTCCATTAATCACTTGTCAGTTTTAGGTGCTAAAAATACCTTATTCTTTTTTTTTAACACTTTATTTTTTAATATTCTCTCCAACCAACATTGAGTTCAAACTCTAAACCCCAAGATCAAGAGTCACATTATCTCCTGACTGAGCCAGCCAGGTGCACTGAAAATATTTTCTCCTTAATCTGTCATTCTTCTTCTAACTTTGCCTATATTTTCCTTTACTAAATAGAAATCCTTAATTTTAATGTCAAATTTGTCCATTTTTCAGTTTATTATTTGCAGTGTGGTCCTATGCACTGGCAAGGTCGCAAAATTGAATGCATAATCGGTATTTTTTTATTCTTCATTCCTAAGAAGTTTTTAAGATTACAGATCTTGAATTTGCAATCCTATATTGGTTTTTGAACCTGTCACATCCAATAGTTACTTGTTTATATATGCTTTTTTAAAAATTGCGGTGAAATTCATATAAAATTAACCATTTTGAAGGGTACATTTTGTGGCATTTGGTGCATTTATCATGTTACTCAACTACCACCTGTATCAAGTTTAAAACATTTCATTATTCCAAAACAAACCTCGTGCCCCATTCCTATATCTCCTACTCCCCCCAGACCCATGGCTCTTATCCATTCAGTCTCATGGATTTACCTTATAGACATTTCATATAAATGGGATCATACAATATGTGGCCTTTTATGTCTTACTTTCACTCAACAAAACATGTTCAAGATTTAGTCATATTTTAATGTGTATATAAGTACTTTATTCCATCTTATGGCTGAATATTATTCCATTGTTTATATATATTACATTTTGTTTGTTTATCTGTTAATGGACATTTGAATTGTTTTCACCTTTGGCTATTATGAATAGTGCTCTTATGAATATGAAGGTATATATATGTATTTGAGTACTTGGCTTTAATTCTTTCAGTTATATACCTAGGAGTAGAATTGGTAGGTTATATAGGAATTCTTTATTTTTTTTAAGGAACCACCAAACTGTTTTCCTAAGCAACTGCACCACCTAACATTTTTAGTTTCATTCTATTGCAGTCAAAGAAAAGAACTTGTATGATTTCAGTCTTTTTTAATTTATTGAGACTTGTTTTATGTCCTGGCATATGGTCTATCCTGAACAATATTGTATGTGTTCTTGAGACAATATGCAGTCTGCTGTTGTTGGGTGAAGTCTAAAATTTTTACATTTTCTCTCTCAATTCAGCATTTCGTTATTAGAAACCTTTAACTGTTTTCCAGAGTCCCCACAGTTGATTCTGACAGTTTTTACTCATTTTCAATTTTTCTGTGGAGGGACAGCTCTTCAGAGCTATCTGTCCCTCCATGTTTACCTACACCACTCCCAGCAGTTACTTTTTAAAGTATTTCATAATGTCCCTTTTAATATTCTGAAATAAAATGTATAAGTAATATAATTTAATTCTTTCAGAAATTTTAAAAAATCAATGTAATGCATAAATTATAATATAAAGGAGAAATAAGAGGAAGTAATTTTTAAAAATGTAGTAGGAATTTTAGTATATAAGTATGTATGACATTGGAAGGCATGATCAAGTAGTGATATGTGTATACCTATTTAAATAAGTTGGGTTTAAGAGATGTAAGAGGATGATCAGATTCCATTTTGTACAAATGCTAATAAATGAAAGACTAAAATGTAGTCATAAAGACTAGACTTTTTTATATGTACAGGAAATGAGAGAAATTGCTTTAGAAGTCAAGATAGAACACAAATACAAATTATAGACTAAAGAGGTGAAGGAAAGGAGAAAATATAGTATTCTTATAAATACGCTGGGCCTTATTTGAGACATAATTATTTATTAAACAGGAACTACAGAAAACATATTTTTTTATTTTGGAAATCCAAGCACAGATCAGGGCAAATATTTTAGTGTTGTATACTTGAGTCCTTGGAAACAGCATCCTTTCAGTGAATATGGGATTCAAAGATGGATTTTTAAAAAGCAGTGATAGGACATTTAGGACCAGTATCAAAGTAAGTTTGAAAAGTAAAAGGCAATTACAAAATAAATGAATGATTTCAATTGGTAATTTTTACATTAGATTTCTCATTCATACACATATACACTTGTATCTGATATGCAATATTTTTAAAACCAACGGAATTAAGATGTCTTCATTTCATGTGTTTCTATAATTCGGTACTTGATACTAAGTCTTAAGAGGAGTCTCATATTCTCTATTGTTTATTTAAAATTGGCTTTATTGCTTTTATAGTAACTGTACTATTATACTAAAACACTTTCAAATAAATGCACAATTTGAAATACAAGAGTAAAAAAGTTAACTTTTATCCAAAAGAGTGAGTAAAATAGTCATATTTGAATCCAGAAGCTTTCTTAGTTATGCTATTTAAATTGTGTTTATGGGGTGATGGAGTGGCTCAGTCTGTTAGGTGACTACCTTCGACTCGAGTATTAATCCTTCTCCCTCTGCTGCTTCCCTTGCTTCTCCCTCTCTCTCTGTTGCTCCCCCTGCTTGTGCTCTCATGCTCTCTCTCTCTCTCTCTCTCTCTGTGTCAGATAAATAAATAAGCGGTCTTTTTAAAAAAGTAAAATAAATTGCTTTTGACCCTCAGATAATTTTTTAGTTTGTTATAAATGGTGACTGACCTGTTTCCTACCTGTTTTAACTTGAATAATCACCTTATCTATATTGTAAGTTTATAAAATCTATAATTGCTCCCCATATCTTTTAGAGTTCTGCTCCTCTGAGTTGTAGTGGAAGTTAAATTAATATATGTAAAAGTTTATAATGTATTTATAAAAATCTGCATTAAAAATACTATTATTAAAAATTTAGGGGCGCCTGGGTGGCTCAGTCGTTAAGTGTCTGCCTTCGGCCCAGGTCAGATCCCAGGGGTCTGGGATCGAGCCCCACATTGGGCTCCTTGCTCCGCGGGAAGCCTGCTTCTCCCTCTTCCACTCCCTCTGCTTGTGTTCCCTCTCTCGCTGTGTTTCTCACTGTCAAATAAATAAAATCTTTAAAAAAAAAAAATTTTAATAACATGACAACACATGTTCTAGAGGCTATTCCCTTGAGAAAATCAAATTTCAGTCATAGGTCAGAATTTTAAGAGATTATGTAATTCTTCAAATTTAAAAAAAAAATTTTTTTTTAAGATTTTATTTATTTATTTGACGGAGAGAGAGATCACAAGTAGGCAGAGAGGCAGGCAGAGAGAGAGGGGGAAGCAGGCTCCCTGCTGAGCAGAGAGCCCGATGTGGGGCTCGATCCCAGGACCCTGAGATCATGACCTGAGCCGAAGGCAAAGACTTTAACCCACTGAGCCACCCAGGCGCCCCCAAATTTAAAAATTTTAATTCACAATCTGTTTCCTTGCCTTGTCTCTCAATCAGAATCACTTTTTAGGGAAAACTGTATCTTGTGACAAAAATACTTTGTCCTTTGGTTTTATGCTTGAGAAATGTGGAGCAAATGTCCTTGACCTTAGCACTTTCTAAGCAGGCATTTTCTCTTTTAGGAGCCTACTGAGAACTGCCTTTATTTTCATGAAAATGACCTGTCCTCACATATATTGAATTGCATTGTGATTTTTAGTTGTGGCATGTATGTGAATGTGAAAGCAGAGCAAAATATCTCATAGCTTTTTGTGGCTCATGTTTTTCTTTTGCAGCCTTCAAGCAAAATTAAGATGCCTGAGGAAAATTTCTTCAATGTTCCTGCTTTCTTAACTGTTTCAGGACAACTTCACCTAGAAGTGATGTCAGGGTACAGAATTTTCTTTTCTCTTTTGCTTTAATGGACTACTGATTATGGGTTGGGTGGGAGTGAAATAATGCTTTCTTTCCCAATGCTAAAACCTAAAAATTGAAATTAGTGTTTACAATTAATCCACTTGAAATCACCAAAGTACATTTAGACTTGAGGATAACCAGGTTTCTTCCTAAAACCATGTTAGTCTAGATTTTTGATGGTAGTGAAAAATGTAACACTGGAAAGATGAAGTTGTGATTTTTTTTTTCTTTTTGCTAACCTTTTTCTTTTCTCATAAATCTCAAAATATGTAATAAAAATTTAAGTGTAATTACTCATGTTTATGAAAGTAAAGGCAGTTATATATAAGTTCACATCTGAACCAGGTATTGGCTCCTTGCATTTAAAAAAAAATAGGTACCTGGAACAGATGGAAGAAAAAATTTTTTTAATTTTTTAGCTTAAATAAAGAAAATGAACTCTCAGAACCATCAGGAGTGACATGTAACAAATTAGAAAGTCTTAGAAGTCAGATCACATGGTCTTGAAAATAATGTGCACTTAGATTCTTTTCTGATTTATCTTTGAGACAGAAAGTGTTATTTGATAATTCCAATAACAAGTTAATTAACAATATTTTCAGAATACTGTGCAAAAAACTTATTGTAATAGCCCTGTGAGACTATAGGATTTGCAGAGCAGTGGGTGGAAAAGGTCATGTCAGGCATGTCATGGAAAGTTCCTTATGCCTTTCAACCCATAATTTTAAGAAATTAAAATCATGACTCATAAAATATGAAGTGAACATGTATCAAATATTTTATTCAATCCATAAATTACTAAGGGAACAAAAATAGTAAGGCTAATTCAGAAAGCATTTGAAGAGCTGTGTATTCATATAGGCAATTTAATGAAGGAATTTTGGAATAAGATTGCGAGGTCAGTTATAAACTGGTTAATGTCCTACAGACCAATAAACCTTAACCTTTGGAATTTTCTCTTTTACCTGACAAAAATGATTTGTAACTCTACTAGACAGAAATCTACAAGTTAACATGTAACTTTACTTAATCTGGGATATTTAATTCAGTAGTAAATAGAATAATGGAGCAAAGTACATTCTCATAAGTAATTAACCTTTGAATGAATCTGTGTCCCCAGTATTCCATTGGAAGGGCATGCTGTCTACCTTTTGGCCTTATATCCAAGTTTTAGATGATCTTTCTTAAATTTTTGGTATTCATTTTTTTAATGTATAAAGTTAGAGGCAGGGGCACCTGGGTGGCTCAGTTGGTTAAGCAGCTGCCTTCGGCCCAGGTCATGATCCCGGAGTCCTGGGATCGAGTCCCACATCGGGCTCCCAGCTCCACGGGGAGTCTGCTTCTCTCTCTGACCTTCACTCCTCTCATCCTCTCACTTTCTCTCTATCAAATAAATAAATAAAATCTTTAAAAAAAAAAAAAAAGTTAGAGGCAATGTTCCTTCCTCTCAGAAGTGTCATAATATGTGAAAGGTCTAAGTTTACCAAGGGTCTGCCATTATAATACCACTAGTGGCTTAAATATGTTCCTTCTTTCTCAGTAAAGTACAGTGAATCACAGAACACAGTGTACAGTGAAACTTGACAGAAGATTAAATTGACAGGATATAAGGTTCTATATTTTTTTAATGTGTTTTGAAGTATTTCTAATAATGTCAGTCAAATAATGCCTAGTTGAATATGCATAGTTCTAGGATTATTAATACGCAGTACCTCATGTTTTGGATTAATGCCTGATTTAATCTCCAGTAAGAAATTGTTAGTCTTCCCTCAGCCTTTTCTTTAATTGTATTTAACAGACTTTCAAAATAGAGTGAATGTAGTTAAATTTAGAAGTTTAACATTTTCCAAAAGGATATCTGTGTTGGTTTTGTTGTTTTAAATGGCTCCATTTTAAAGCTTATTTTGGTAGTTATTGTTGTTTTTAATAAACTTTCTATTTTTGAGTAATTTTTAAATATATAAAAGTTGCAAAGACAGTGCCGACTTTTTATGTGCACCTCTTGCCCAGTATCCCCCGTTGTAAATATTGTACATTGCCATGGTACATCTTGTCAAAACTAAGAACCCATTGTTAGTACATTACTGTTAACTACATTCCAGACTTTATTTGGATTTCACGTTTTCCACCAGTGCCTTCTTTCTTCTTCCAAGATCCCATTCAGCATACCACATTACTTTTAGTTGTCTTGTTTCCCCCAATCTCTTCTAGTCTGTAACAGTTTCTCAGTCTGCCCTTGTTTTTCATGACTTGTAGAATGCATCCCAATCTGGATTTTTCTGATGTTTTTCTCATGTTTCAACTGGAGGCATATGGGCTTTTGGAAAGAATACTGTAGAGGTCAAGTGCTCTTACCATCATCAGGGAGTATGTGATATCCATATGGTGACATTAACCTCTATTACTTGGATTAGATAGTGTTTGCTCATTTTCTCCACTGAAAATGTACTATTTTTCCCTTTCTTTGTCCTTTGGAAGTAAGTCACTATGTCTAGCCCACCTTCACTGGAGATGGGAGTGAGGGGTTGGGAAGCACAGGATTGAATTAATAAGCATCACCTCCTGGAGGAGAGTATTTGGAATTTTTCTGTTTTGAAGATTTGTAGTCTCTTCACCCTTATTTATTTTTATAATCATTTATATCAGGATAGACTCATATATTTATTTTATAGGTTGGGTTATACTCTCATTCTATGTTATATATTTTCTTGCTCCAACTGTTTTAGTTTTAGCTATTGGGAATTCATTCAGATTGACTCTTGTAGTATCCCTTTTTTTTTTTTTTTTTAAGATTTTTTTATTTATTTACTTGACAGAGAGAGAGAGATCACAAGTAGGCAGAGAGAGAGGGGAAGCAGGCTCCCTGCTGAGCAGAGAGCCCAATGTGGGGTTCAATCCCAGGACTCTGAGATCATGGCCTGAACCAAAGGCAGAGCCACTGAGCCATCCAGGTGCCCTTGTAGTATCCTTTGACATGCCCTTATCCTTTTGTTTTTTATCCTTATTCTCTGGTACTGTGAAGTAGCCCATATTTATGTATTTGTTTTATGTATATATTTTTTATGATCAGTGAACCTACACTGACACATGTTAATACTCAAAATCCATAGTTTACATTAGGGTTCTCTTTTGGTGATGTACGTTCTGTAGTTTTGGACAAATGTATAATAATGACGCATATCCACCATTATGGTATCGCATAGAATATTTTCACTGCCCTAAAAATCCTCTGTGCTCCTCCTGTTCCTCACTCCTTCCCTCTTAACCCCTTGCAGACACTGATATTTTTACTGTCTCCAGCGTTTTGCCTTTTTCAGAAGATCATATAGTTGGAATCACACAGCATGTAATCTTTTCAGATTGGCTTCTTCCACTTAGTAATATGCATTTAAGGTTCCACCACATCTTTTCATGACTTGGTAGCTCATTTCTGAATAATATTCCATTATCTGGATGTACCACAGTTTATCCATTCACCTTCTGACGGACACCTCGGTTGTTTCCAAGTTTTGGCAGTTATCCTAGGCTTATTTTTTATTTGTCCTACCCTGGCCCTTGATGGAGCCATTTCTCCAAAGAGACTTGGTTCCTTATATTGGAAAGTGTTATTTAGAAACCAAGACTCACTCATTGGGTATCTTGCAACTGGTGGTGGATTATTGCTTCTAAACCCTCTGGGCATACAGAGCTATACATTTTTTAAAAGAAAGCTAAGTGTTTTTATTACATTCTGCCTATAAATATAATTTAAAAGTGACATGTTTATTCTGAGAGAATTGGAAATATACTGAATTGCAAAACCTACATTCAGAAATGTCATATAATAAAATTTTCATTTCTTGTTAGAGCCAGAATTGGAGGAGGTAATACAGCCTATATATTTGAAAGAGTTTTTGATGATTATTGTTTTTCTTTTTTTGTTCATTGTGTTTTGCTTTTTGCTTTTGGTGTTTTGTTAACAGGTGTTTTTCCTTATTTATTTTTTTTAGTAAGCTACGAAGGCAAGCATATTTCAGGATAAAACATGCTTTCCTCTTAAACATTGCTCTTGGAAATAGAAATTGGTACAGCCTTTCTAGAGAAATACCTTTTACCAAGAATTTCATTTCTAGGAATTTTTCTTAAGGGAGTGATCTTACAACTCTGTAAGAGTGTATAAACAGAAATCTTGAAAACAACTTTGTTTATACTAGGGGAAAAGTACTAACAATCTAAATGGCCATTTAGGAAGATTGATTAACCCTTAGTATACCAAAAAAAATAGTCATCACCATTTACCATCTAGGGGTAATGGACTTTATTTATAATATATATTTTTATTCCATCTTATGAATAGTTTGCAGAAGTAAAAATAAGGGGTCAGTAAAAATCAACTTTATTAGAATTTTAATGAGAATGTAAACATAGCAAATCCAAATTTTTTAAAACTGCTTATTGAGAGATTATTTATTTACCATAAAATTCACCAGTTTTAAAGTATACAGTTCAATAGGTTTTGGTATATTTTCACAGTTCAAATAGCACCATGATCTAATTTAAGAATATTTCTATTAGGGGCACCTGGGTGACTCAGTTGGTTAAGCATCTGCCTTCAGCTCAGGTCATGATCCCAGAGTCCTGGGATGGAGCCCTAGTTCCCTGCTCATCAGGGAGTCTGCTGCTCCCTCTTCCCCTTGCCCCAGGTTGTTCTCTCTTTTTCTCAGAAAATAAATAAAATCTTTTTTTAAAAAAAGAATATTTTTATCACCCAAAAAGAAACTTTTTCCCATTAGCAGTCACTCCCCATTCTCCCTCCCATTCTGGGCAACCACTTATCTACTTTATGTCTCTATGAATTTGCCCATTCTGGGTATTTCATATAAATGGAATATGTAGTGTGTCATTTTTTGTTCTACTTTGCATAATATTTTCTCTCTGCCTACTTGTGATTTCTCTGTCAAATAAATAAATAAAATCTTTTTTAAAAAAAGGGGGGCACCTGGGTGGCTCAGTGGGTTACTTTGCATAATATTTTCAGTTTCTTTCCGTGTTGTAGCATGTGTATTTCATTTGATCTTATTGCCAAATAACATTATATGTGTGAGTGTAACACATTTTTTTATTCATTCAGCAGGTGGTAATGGATATTTGGGTTGTTTCTACTTTTTGGCCATTATTAGTAATGTTACTATGAATATTTGAATACAAGTATTTGTGTGAACATGTTTGCATTTCTCTTGGGTAGGTACTTAGGAATGGAACCTATGCGTCACATGGTAATTTTAACTCTGTGAGAAATTGCAGGTTATTTTCCACAGTGCCTATACCATTTTACAGCAATCCCACCAACAATGTATAAAAGTTCCAATTTCTCCACTTTCTTGTCAACACTTATTACATGTCTTTTTCATTGTGCCATTTTAGTGAGTGTGAACTAGCCATCTCATTATGGTTTTGATTTGCATTTCCTTAATGACTACTGATGAACATCTTTTGGTGTACCTGTTGGCCATTTAGGTATCTGTCTGGGAACTATGTCTGTTTAAATATTTGGTTCATTTTTTGTTTAGTTGGGTTGTCTTTTATTTAGTTGTAAGGGTTCTTTCTATACTCTGGATACGAGTCTCTTATCAGATACAAGGTTTACAGTTTGCTTTTCCCATTCTGTAGTTTGTTTTTTCATTTTCTTGATGATGATGGTCAAGCCCAATTTTTATCCCCCCTTTTCTGTGTTTTGATAGTACCCCATATAGATACAGCTCTTTGAACATAGCTAATTATTTATCAACTGCCATGGCATGAACCAGGAATATATCAATACTTAATACAGATTCTGGATTTCGAATACCTCTTTAGTAGTTTCAAGCTTATTATTACCTCTGGTTCTTGCACTCACATCATCAGAGAACAATACTTTCGAGAACTTGATAGTTCATAATTTTGATATTTTCAAAAAATATCTTTTTTGATTCATAATTGCAAAACATTTTTATTTATAATTTGTAAACACCAATGATCAAATAACTTAATTTTTCATTTCTTCATCATATATTTTCTTCCAGACGCTTTTGTATACATACTTGCCTTCAGCCTTTGTTCATTTGTTAACCATATCAGATAAATTTTGGTACACAAATGTAGATGATGAAAGGACATTGTTACTTATCCTTCCAACAGAATGGTATGATCCAATTTCCTGTTGCATGTTATTGCATGATGAAGTCCTAACTGTAGAGTAACTAATTGGATAGAAATATCATATTTTCGGGGCACCTGGGTGGCTCAGTGGGTTAAGGCCTCTGCCTTTGGCTCGGGTCATGGTCTCAGAGTCCTGGATCGAGCCCCACATGGGGCTCTCTGCTCAGCAGGGAGTCTGCTTCCCCCTCCCTCTCTGCCTGCCTCTCAGCCTACTTGTGATCTCTGTCAGATAAATAAAATCTTTAAAAAAAAAAAACACGCCATATTTCCTTTGTGCCCTTAGAAATGTATTATTCACTTATCAGTTCTTGGGTTTGAGAAAATTCATTTAAGATACTGTTATCTGTAGGCTCATAGTCTGAGATTTCACTTACACCAATTATACCATTATTATTGGAGACTAGATTCTTACTATCTGTCTCTTTGCATTCGTTTCCTGGCTTGTCTAATATTTATGAAGCATTTTTATCATTTTTCTTCTCTTTGTCATTGTGAGTGAAAAATAAAATATTTCAATTCTCAACTGTGTTTTCTAAAAACTACAAAAAAACCACAACATTTGTGTCCCCAGGCTTTTCGTAGGCCTGTTCTAAAGATGACAACACTTTGTGTACTGCAGTAAGAAAATGTAAGATGAAGTAATGGTGATGATTTATCTCACTCTGCATCTTCCTCTTACCCACTATGCATCCAAGGCACCCATCATTTTCTATTTTCAATGTTTTACACTTTTTAACTTAATTAGGAGTAATTGATGAGTAAGGATGAAATAATTTCTGGGATAAAACAGCAAAATGTTTAAATATACAGCAAAAATAAAATCACTAAACCCTATGTATATCTTAGATTCATGAAAGGATTCAATGAGTTTTATTCTATTCAAATAAAATGCTACAAATTTCTCTCGGTAGTAGCTTCTGAATAACCTTGGTAGTAGCTTGAATTATTTATGTTCCCCCAAAAGACAGTTCCTGCAAATACAACCTTTTTTTTAAATAAGGCCTTTGCAGATAAAATCCAATTAAAATAGTGAATTAGGGTGGGCCTAAATTCAATGACTGTTATCCTTATAAAAGAAAGAAGAAGGAGATTTGGATTCAAGATGTGGAGGAGGTAGGTACAGAAAGAAGGAAGACCATGTGAAGAAGAAGGGAAAGATAGGTGTCATGCTGAGGAATGAATGCTAAGGATTGCTGAGAGCCACTGGAAACTAGGCAGAGTTCTTCCCTAGAACCTTAGAAAGAGCATGGTCCTGCCAGCACCTTGATTTCAGACATTTGGCCTTTCTGCATGTGAGAGGATACATTTCTGTGCTAAAAACCACCCAGTGCATGGCAATTTGTTATGGCTACCTTAGGAAAGTAGTACAACCTTTTAAGAAAGTATAAATAATGAGATACTAATTTTAAGAAATAATTAAAACTGCTCAACAACAGACTCTTAACTACACAGAACAAACTGATGGTTATCAGGCAGAGACGAGTGAGGGGATGGGTTAAATAGGGATAGTGATTAAGGGGTGCACTTGTGATGAGCATGGATGATGTATGGAAGTGTTGAGTCACCGTATTGTACACCTGACACTAATATAACTATTAATTATGCTGGAATTAATTCTTTTAATTCTTTGTGTTTTAAAAAACAAGGACAAAAACTATTCAACAAAGAAACGTAAAAATTAAAACTGGGTGTAATGGGCCCTAGCGATAAACTGAGGGTGAAATTAATTATGAAATCATCCAAACAGTGGATTACTATTCAGCCATTAAAATTGATGGTAAAGCTTTATAACATGTTACAAGAAAAACATTGGTTATGAAAAAGGAGGTAGAATGTGTCTCAAGGTTTTGCAGTGTGGGCATGTGTGTGTGTGTGTGTAAGCATGTGTATGTGTGTAGGAAAGACTCTGGAAAAATATACACCAGTGTTCAACTAATAAGCAATGACTGTCTCTACTAACTTTTATTTTCTTCTTTAAACTTGCCTTTTATTCAGAGTCAAAAAAGTAGCTGTCCAAAAAGTCAGTTGTTTCCATGGTGGGGAGGGGGCAGGTAATCAGCTCGGGCTTCTAGTTGATTTTATTCCAGTTTGATTATTTGTTTGCTTTGGGTTTGGTATGAGCAATCTAGAACTCATTCCCCTGCGTCATCTCAGCACAGATGCTGAGCTCAGAAGCCATGAAACATTCATACTGAGGATATACTCACCCTCGTTAAGTGGCTGTGGTAACGATGTCAACATGTGAACCTGAGTTAGACTGAGGTATTCTTTATAACTGAGTGTGAAACTGTCTTCCCAACCCATATAACTTTCTCATTCTTCATCCACTTGATGCTTATCTAAACTTTGTTAATTTATGCTCATTTGATTTTCAGGATTTTTTTTTGGTAATGGCTATTTGTGCTGTGCATATTTACACACCTCTGTGTTTCTAACACCCCTCCCTGTAGCATTAGACTGCTTTTCCATATCTCATTCCTCCAGGGCTCACCTGAAAGAGGGCTTTCTCCTTGACTCCTTCTCTGTTGTTCTTAATAGAAATTATTTTTCTCTTTTTCTCCTCTCTTACAGTACTCACCTATCTCATGTCCTAAAGAAAAAGAGTTCCTCCTATTTTTTAATGTTTAGCCAGTTCGTAGTTCTTCTCATGTCTGTCTCTTAGGTTATATACATTCTAAATATCTGCGTCTACTAAAAATCGTAGATATTCAGTAAGTATTGTTAAACTGAATTTGTGAAGCACAAATTCTCATTCTTCTCATATTTTCTGTATAATTTCTACTATAAAATTAAGCCTACAACAGAGTTAAATATATTAATCACTTTTTTTTTACTCCATTTCATGGAAAAGATATCACCATGAAACTTTGAGATCTTTATTTCCTGAGTATATGTGAATAATGGTGGTTCTTTATGCTAGTCTCTTATAGTGGGACCTTAAAACAAAGAGATTTCTTATTTTAGTGTATTATGTTTGTTAAAAAATAACTATATTGATCGAAATATGAATTAGCAGAATATTGGTATAAAAAGCTCAGGAATTTGATTATCACTTTACCCGTTTGCTCACTTTTACAATTTGCTAGGGAATGAGTGTTTCAGGCAAATTAAGCGCGAGTGGAGAGGGTATAGTAGGAATATTTAGTTTGTTTGGGTATAATACAGAGAATGTGAGTATTTGGATTAACTAGGAGTTGGGTGTTGCCAAGTGCAATTGCTGGAAATAGGTACCAAAGGTCATGATAGATCAAGGAGGAATGAGGAAATAGGATAAGCAGGTGATGATGGAGAAGTGGTGGACTTAAAGAATTGGAGGTGTTCATGAAGAATTGTGGGTGTGGAAGTGTGAGGGTTAAAACCTGAACAAAATCAAATGAATGGTGAAAGAATGGTGTTGTGAAATTCCTATCTCTGATGTGGAATCTCTGCTCAGCTCCCACCTGCGAAGGGCCAGTGTCTTCTCCAGTGGCTGTTGTATAAACACCTCAACCTGCTCCAAAAAAATTCATCATCGTTCCCTCAATCAGTTGTTTCCTTCTGAATTCCCCGTGCAAGAAATGGCACTACCATCTTTCCAGTGTGTCAAAGCAGCTGTGTGAATACCATCCCCAGGCTTCCTTTTTGCACATTCATTTCATCTTTTCATTCATTTGCATCTACTTTCCTTTGTTTCAGCTATCCTAACCTGTTTCTAAATTTCTGATAACATACAGGTGGTTCTCTGTGGATGGGGAATGTCCTTTCCCCATGTGTTTGTCTAGATAATCCATGCCCATCCATCTAAACTCAGCTTAAGGGATACGTGGGTGACTCAGTCAGTTAAGCGTCTGTGTTTGGCTCAGGTCATGATCCCAGGGTCCTGGGATTGAGTCCCACATCAGGCTCCTTGCTCAGCCAGGAGCCTGTTTCTCCCTCTATCTCCTGCTCTCCCCACTTGTGTGTATGCGTGCGCGCTCTCTCTCTCTCTCTGGCAAATAAATAAATAAAATCTTTAAAAAAATAAAATAAAAAATAAACTCAGCTTAAAAATGATGTCACCCAGAATCCCCAATCCCACCCCCCACATCTTGCTTATTTAAATGTCCTTCTTCTGTATGCCCATGTTGCTTTAGTCTTTCTGTTTTATAACACTGGAATCACTGTTTTTTTCTTTATAGCTTAGACTTTGTGCTTTTAGATTTAGGGACCATTTAATTTTATAACTTATTAATACAGAATAAAGACTTAAATACCCGTTGGAAAGGATTTCTATCAATTCTATTTATAAAAAAAATTGAAATTGGGGCACCTGGGTGGCTCAGTCGTTAAGCGTCTGCCTTCAGCTCAGGTCATGGTCCCAGGGTCCTGGGATCAAGCCCCACATCAGGCTCCCTGCTTGGCAGGAAGCCTGCTTCTCCTGCTACCATTCCCTCTGTTTGTGTTCCCTCTCTCGCTGTGTTTCTCTCTGTCAAATAAATAAAATCTTTTTTAAAAAAATTGAAATTGTCTGTTTATATGCTTATCTTCCCATTAGACCACAAATTCCTCAAACTATATCTTGTTCCTCTTTGTCTTCATAGTTTCTTATACTACCATTTGCCTGATGCAGAGTTCAAAAATCAATCTCAATTTGATTGAACATTTGTTGAGAGTTAACTGTGTGCCAAACACTAGGTTAGGTGCTAGGATACAAAGATGAACTAGATAGATACGATCCCAATCTTCTTGACCTCATACAATCTAGTGAACAAGCTAGGCATTAAATAAGAAATTCACAATGTGGTAGCTTTTGTGCACAAAAGCTGTCCTGAGGCAAGAACAACACATGGCAAGGGAATTTCAACTTTGTCTAGTTGAATTGAATTTAGAAGTAACCCTATCAGTAGAATGATTATATGAGAGTGCATTTTAAAATGTCATTTATATTTGATGACCACTGGCCGGATATATTTAGTTTGGATTCTATTGCTTTTCTCTTCTTAGGACAATAGAAATCTAGTTCATTCAACTTTTCCTCCCTACTGTATAGTATTTTATGATGTACAGTCTTCTCTTTACCCCAGTACATGTTATTTATATTTGGTTGTGAAATGTCTTTTGGTACTTTTATGTCATGTTTGATATATTATCCTTGAATGAATTATATTTAGCCAAATCATGAAAAGCTGGCAGGGTGTCTAGCTTTTCTGTCCTGTTCCTTTATCTACTTCCAAATACTTGGAGTCTTTTTATTAAACTTTATATAAAAAGGTTGTGGTTTTGTATCCTATCTGACTTTAGGACAACAGCCAGAACAAGAGGGATGTAGACATCATGGTCTAAAGAAATGGTTGAAGAAACTAATAGGTTTAACATAGGAAAAACAAAGGGGAGACATGCTTTGAAATTTTCTCAGATCTATTTGTTGGGCTTTGGTGAGAGCCCTGGATGCAGAGGAGTAAATGATTTTTTAAAGAACAACTTGACTGAGATATAACTCACTTACCATAAAAGTCATCCTTCAAAATGTATAATTTGGTAGTTTTTACTATATTCACAAAATTGTGCAACTGTAATTAGGGCCCAGGGGTGCAAGAGCCCCTAGCTCTGGCGGTCCCAGACAGACCAGGTTTTGCCACTCGCTGCTGGCAAAACCCAAAAGCAGAAAGGCAGGTGGTGGTGAAACAAGAAAGGAATTTATTTCAGTGAGGCCAACCCCTGGAAGATAGTGGACTACTGTCCCAAAGACTCTCTCCAAAGTGCTGAAAATACTTTTAGGTTTATAACAAGGAAGATGCAGGACAAAGGTCTGTGAGTGTGTGCAGGTGGGCTGTAAAGGTCAGGTCAGTCATTGTCACATTGTCATAGTCATATGAGGGCTTGCTGATGTCAGGGCAGTCGGTGCTCAAGGGGGTAGTTTTGGTTCCCATTACAGGATGCTTTGTCCACATGTCTTTTCCCCAAGTGAAAAGATACTTTATTAGTTATAAAATACAGTCTGAAGTCAAAATGGTGACAGTTTAAGGCACAGCTGGGTCCTGTTTCACAACCATCACCACTATCTAATTTTATGTTTTCATCGCTTCAGAAAGAATTCCCTTTCACATGGGTAATCACCTCCCATTCCCTTTCTCCGCTGACCGTGTCATGACAAACTTATTAGGTAGTGATGATGCTGAGGACCACTGCCCTAGAGAATGACTCTCTGTTCTCTGTTTGGTGGGGACATCTGGCCTCCAGCCATTCTGGGGGAACTTGGGAGAGGGCTGTCAGTTCCATATGCAAAGTCTATCAATGAATCTCCATTTCCTCCATCTCCAACCTCACCATGGTTCTGTGTGCAGGTCACCTCCTTTCTGCTGCAGCATGCTTACTCTGTATTCTAGATGATGGCCTCCATGCTTTGACACATCAGTCATCACTCAGCCACTGTTTTCTGTCCTCTAAAGGGTCTCCTTCCTCTTTCTTCCTTTTAACTTACCTTAAGATTGTCTCAAGAAGAAGTGAATGTAAGTATCCGATTTTTTTTTTATTTTTTAAAGGTCTAATTGTCTTCATTAAATGATTCATGAATTGGGCATTACCCCATCTAGCAAGTAAAGGGGAGGCTTCTGTAAATATATGTGCTTAATTCACTATTTGAACTTCATTTTTACTAGCTTGAGTGGTAATAGTTTGCTCTTTTGTTAGGCTGTGCATTATTTGCATGACAAGTTAGTGTATTTGTCTAATGTATTAACTCTGCAATATCTGCATACCATCTTGCAAGTCTAAACATAGGGTTGTCTATTTCTAGTCTTGTTTACTTTGTGATGGCAATAACTAATTTCCTTTTTCTCAGCTTCAAGTGTATGATAGAATAATCCTATCTTTGTATCATTTCACTCTGGTCTGGCTGAGCAGAGTATCTGAAGGATTGAATGCCTTTGAAATAAACAAGTTTGGTGTGAGTTTAAAAAAAAAAATTACCAGTCAATCTGTTGAGGAATGATACAAATAGAACGCATTTTGCATAAAATGCAATGCCTGTTGGCATTGTCTAAAAGCAAATGCAGGTTACTATAGTGAGACACCAATTAATCCTTAGTAATTTGACCATTATGGACAGTAATTGGAGCTATAAAAAGCGAAACTGATATTGTTACTTCTTACAATTACTGTGTAATCTTGTCCAAATTCTATTTTGCTCTGGTGGGTTTAATTACTTTTTTAGGAAAGAGGGAAAAAAAATCTGTGTTTGTTACATGTTTGCAGAATTTAGGTTGTGTTGAGAACAGAGAAAATTTATGTCATTTTGACTTTTTTTTTCCTCTAGCTTGTTTTCTTCTACCTAAAAATAACTATGGGTACTCATTTATTCAACAATAATTTTAGTGTTCACCCAAATGGTATGTAACTGCGTTGGACACCAAGGAGGATGTTAAAAATATGGGACAGACTTGTTGATTGACATATAGAGGGTTGCCAGTGCTGTTACGGAGTGAAGTAGCTACTGAGATAATGTTATCCCTGCCAGAAGGCACTGAATTTGTCCAAGTAAACAGTCACATAGTTAGATTTCAGAATTCTCCTTCTATACCTACTAGTTTTAGAAGTTTGATATCTGAGCCCCTACTTCCTGACTATAAAGATGAATAAAAATGGCCACCTTGCCAAGCCAGTGTGAAAATTAGATGCTATGGAAAGCCCAGCGTTTATCACAGTTTGATGCTGAATTGGTGAGTGCTGTGGTGATGGTCCTCACGACAGCTCAGACCTAGAGAGCCCAGGGTGATCATAAGGAGAGAAGCCCAAGCATAGTAACCAGGAAGAATAGCTGGCAGCCAGTAATCCAGGTGTTTCACAAGAGAAGCAACGCTGGAATTGACCCAAAGGGGGGGATTGAGACAAGCAGTGAGTCTGCCAGAATTCAGGTCTCACAAGACGTGTCAGGAGGTACAACTAAACTAGTGCCTTGGGATGAAGGAAGGATTAGGACACAGAAATAAAATACCTGTCAGAATTTGAAGACCAAATCAGAAGTCAGCTCTGAGAGCAGGTCATAATCTACCCTAAGAGCTGTGGTCAGTTATGTTGACAGTGATCGATCACTGTATTCTAGGTTCTTTTGTTCGTTGGAAGTCGATCACTGCTGTGCCCCTTCTATGTTTCCACGTGCCTGACACTTCACCTTTTATAGGTCAGTTGGGGTGTGATTATAATTTAAGTGATTAGGTAGCAGTACAATTGAGTAATTAAGCCAATGTATAAATAAGCTCTTTTTGTTATTGTTGCTTCTCAACTTTATTAAATATCCCTTATATACCAAAAAATGTACCCATTTTAAATGTACAGTTCAATACATTTTGACAAATTTATAAAACCTTATAACCTCTACTGTAATAAAAATAAAAAATACTTCTATCACCAAAAAAAGAAAAAAAATCCCCTTCTCTCTCTTAGCAGTCAGTCTTCCTCCCTGGTCCCAGGTCATAAACAACCAATGATGTACTTTCTGTAGTCACACATTAGAATTTCCTTTTCTAGAATTTCATATAAATGGTTTTTATATAACACTTTATTTAGGTTTGTGTAAATGGTGTCATACAGTATTTACTGTCTTGTGTCTGACTTCTTACACTCAGCATAATGCTTTTGAGATTCATCTAGTAGGTTTGTTCCTTTTTATTACTGAATATTATTCCATTCCATAGATATATAATTTTTAAATTCATTTATCTTTTTTATTTTATATTTTTTAAAGATTTATTTTTTTTATTTTTTAATTCAATTCACATATAATGTATTACTGGTTTTAGAGGTAGAGGTCAGTGATTCATCATTCTTATGTAATACCCTGTGCTTATTACATCACATGCCCTCCTTAATGTCTTTGACCCAGTTACCCCATGCCCCCGCCCTTCTCCCCTCCACCAACTCTCCGTTTGTTTCCTATGATTAAGAGTCCTTTACAATTTGTCTCCTTCTCTGATTTCATCTTGTTTTTATTTGCCCCTCTCTTCCCCTATGTTTTGTTTTTTAAATTCCACATTGAGTGAGATCATATAATTGTCTTTCTCTGGTTGACTTATTTTGCTTAGCATAATACCCTCTAGTTCTGTCCACGTCTTTGCAAATGGCAAGATTTCATTTTTGATGGCGGAGTAGTATTCCATTGTATATATATATTTACTACTACTACTACTATTACTACTACTACTACTACTACTACTACTACTACTACTTCTTCTTCTTCTTCTTCTTCTTCTTCTTCTTCTTCTTCTTCTTCTTCTTCTTCCTCCTCCTCCTCCTCCTCCTCCTCCTCCTCCTCCTCCTCGCCATTTTTTATTTTTTTTATTTTTTTCCCCAAATACTTTTATTTTATTTTTTCAGTGTTACAAGATTAATTGTTCATGCACCATGCAATACGTGCCCTCCTCAATACCCACCACCAGGCTCGTGCAACCTCCCCACCCCTCCCCTTCAGAACCCTCAGTTTGTTGTTCAGAGTCCACAGTCTCTCATGGTTCATCTCCCCCTCCAATT
>CM053613.1:47522070-47539074 GCA_028646535.1 Procyon lotor
TTATTTGTTCTTTGGGTGTTGAGTTTGAGAAGTTCTTTATAGATTTTGGATACTAGCCCTTTATCTGATATGTCATTGGCGAATATCTTCTCCCATTCTGTCAGTTGTCTTTTGGTTTTGTTGACTGTTTCCTTTGCTGTGCAAAAGCTTTTGATCTTGATGAAGTCCCAATAGTTCATTTTGCCCTTGCTTTCCTTGCCTTTGGGGATGTAGAAAGGAAGACGTTGCTCGGCTAAGGTCGAAGAGATTGCTGCCTGTGTTCTCTTCAAGGATTTTGATGGATTCCTGTCTGACGTTGAGGTCTTTGATCCATTTTGAGTCTATTTTTGTGTGCAGTGTAAGGAAATGGTCCAGTTTCATTCTTCTGCATGTGGCTGTCCAGTTTTCACAACACCATTTGTTGAAGAGACTGTCTTTTTTCCACTGGATATTCTTTCCTGAGAGAGTCTCTTGTTATTAACAAGCCATAGAAGCAGGCCTTTCAATGATCTAATAATCTCCAGTAAGTCCAGTTCATGTTTCCATACTTTCCAATCGCCAGGAATGTGTGTGTATCTTGGTATACACTGAACTTCTGGTATAAAAATAATCTTTCTTAAAATAAAGATCCATTTACATTCCAGAACACCCACTAACTAGAACACCCACCCTCAGCCCTGAGAAAGGTTTCACTTTGGCAGCTATCTGATCAGCAGAAAAGGAAGTTGTTAGCTCAGACTGTTTGTAAACAGTCTGCTTTCCTGCTGAGCAGTCTGAGAAAGAACGAACAAAGAAAGAACTGAGAAAAGGGGTCTGGTGTCTTTAAGATCAGAGGGTGAGGCTGGGGCAAAACAAACGGTGAATAAACAATGCTGCCTTACTTTCCCCTCCCAAAGAAACAGTGCTAATTGTAGAAAGTCAAATTTGCTCCCAAATATGAAAAAGAGAAAAATGTACCAATTAGTTTCTCCATTATCATTGAAAAAATATTAATTTTGGCATATTAGTTGTCAGACTGGGGCTATAAAGATGGATATGACATGCTCCCAGCTCCCTATCCTCTCATCCCATCTTCTAGAAGGAAGATCTGTCCAGAGTTAAGTCCCTAAGCCACTTGTATATATCAACTAAATGAACATTTCCTCCCACTTACTGAGATAAAGGAAGAAGTGAGAATCTCAGGAGGAGGAGGTGAGAGGAAAATATTCAAGCAGTGAAGGCAAATTTGGAATACTGCTTATCAGAAAAACTCCCCTTAGTCCTTCCTGATCATAAAAGCATTGGTTCCAAACCCTTTCTTCATCTTAAACACTCAAAAAACTTTTCTTTCAGGGGCACCTGGGTGGCTCAGTTGGTTAAGCAGTTGCCTTCAGCTCAAGTCATGATCTCAGAGTCCTGGGATCAAGCCCCCCGGTCACCTTGCATCAGGATCTCTGCTCGGTGGGGAGTCTGCTTCTCTCTCTCTCTCTCTGCTCTACCCCCACCCAGATCATTTTCTCTCTCTCTTTTTAAAAAACAAAAACAAAAACCTTTTCTTTCGCCCCCTCCTTTCCATGTTTACCACTGCTATCAGGAACTTGTGCATATCATTTCATACCTAGATTTTCGACCATTGACCTACCACCTACTCCTCTCCTATTTCTCCCTCCTTCTAACCAACCTATTCTTGCTTTCATCAGGCTTACAAATCCTCAGTGGTTCTGCAGTGTGTCCTCTACTCTGTTCTAACCTACTTGACCTTTTCAGGGTTCTTTCCCATTATTCTCCATTAAAAACCCTCAAAAACAGAAAAACATGTTGACAACACTCTTTTAACCTAACTGATCTCATTTCCCCAATTTGCCTCAGTCATCCTTACCCTGAGTGTTTGCTTACATTGTAAGTTCCCAAGATATAATTCTTTACCAATCTTTTCCACTTAATCATTCACTACTTTTTAATGTTGTTCAACTTTCTATGAACCCATCTCCTCCCTAGCTCCTTCTTCGTAGGGACTGTTATATTTCTTTTGTCCCTCCTAAAGGATTTGGCTACCACTAAACATAATAAGCACTCAAATCTTTATAAAACAAAATTGCACTAAGCATCTTGAATCATTATCAAATTTCTTTCAATGAAAGCTAGTCCCTATGTTCCATACCTCATCCCAGTATAAAAATTAAATCCAACCAACAATTAAAAGACAACACATTTTCTTGCAGTTACTGTGTGGAACAAAGCAAGATAATGATATTTGGAATATTAGGGCTTAGTCATCATTTATCTCTGGCTGTGGTACTTAAGAAAAAACTATTATAAAGCATATTAATATAAGTTTCATCATTTTGGTGCTATTCAAACACCATATATAAAAAAAAAGATATCATTTTTGGGGGTCAAAGTATCTCCTTAAGTCAACAATGCCATGGAATGCTTCTTTCAAGGATGGTATCCATAAAATAAGTGTCTGACTTTCAACAAAAACCCATCCCTCAAAACATTAAATGACACTGGCCCTACAGAGAATAAGCTCAAAAGGGTCTACTGTTTTCTTTTCATTTATGAGTACTTAACTAAATTCTAATGTATGGACAGTAACATTAAAGTTCACATTAATAAAAAAAAGGAAAAAGAAAAAAATGAAAATCCGCTTTATACTTTATTTAATTTATGCTAATTAATTTTTAAAAGATTTTTATTTATTTGAGTGAGAGAGAGTGAGAGTGATTAGGGGGAGGGGCAGAGGTCGAGGGAGAGGGAGAGAATCTCAAGCAGACACCTCACTGAGAGTGGAGATTGATGCAGGGCTCTAGTTCACAACCCTGACTGAGATCATAACCTGAGACTAAACCAAGAGTCAGACCCTTAACAGACTGAACTACCCAGGTGGACCTAACTATTTAATTAGCAACAACATAGATTGAGCGAGAGAATATTATGCTAAGTGAAATAAGTCAAAGACAAATACCACATGATTTCACTCAAATGTGGAATTTAAGAAACAAAACAAATAAGCAAAGAAAAAAAAGAGAGAGAAACACAAACCAAGAAACAGTCTCTTAACTGTAGAGAACAAACTGATGGTTACTAGAGGGGAGGTGGGGAAAATAGGGGTTAGGGATTAAAGAATATACTTCTGATGAAAAAATAAAAATGATAAAAAAAATTAACAATGGAAACAACCATTCGTAGAAACAAAAAAACCAATCCCCTCCATATAGAAAGTTTAAAAGTCTCTAGCAGATGGGAACTAGCCAATCTAACTAGGAAAATATAAGCCAGGAATAGAGATTATAAAAAACAGTAAGAAAATGTGCCTGGTACTGACATGCATAAACTATTTTCTAAATATATCCAGAATCGAACCACATTTTGGAATCTACCATTTCAACTCTGGTCGAAACCCCTATCATCAGTCCATTTGGATTATTGCAATAGATCTTTTTTTTTTTAAAGGTTTATTTATTTGATAGAGAGAGAGACAGTGAGAGAGGGAATACAAGCAGGGGGAGTGGGAGAGGGAGAAAGAGGCTCCCCACGGAGCAGGGAGCCCAATGTGGGGCTTGATCCCAGCACCCTGGGATCATGACCTGAACAGAAGGCAGATGCTTAACAACTGAGCCACCCAGGTGCCCTACTGCAACAGATTCTTAACTGTTTTTTTCTTTTTCTGTACTTACCCACCTACCATTTATTTTCCATGAAGCAGCCAGAATGATTTCATTAAAACATAAAGTAGTTTATGTTACTCCTTTGTGTAGAACTCTGTAATGACTTTTCTCATTCAGAGTTAAAGTTCTTACAATGGCCTGCAAAGCCTTTTATGTGAGGTTTCTAGTGGGAATGCTGCTGATTATCAGGAGATTAGGGAGAGATATTGGAGTTTAGTGGATACTACCAGAGTTTCAAATATCTTATGAAACATTCATGTGCATTATGTGAATTTTCTTCTTTAAATATACTCTGAATTTTCCAGAAGGCACCCTCCATGCTAATTAATGCATTCCTCCAAGGGAAGTCTGCTTGGTGTAGAATTTGGTTTGCTATAGAACTCTGTCAAGAATTATTCACTATAGGGGCACCTGGGTGGCTCAGTCAAACATCTGACTCTTAGCTCAGGTCACAGTCTCAGGGTTGTGGGATTAAGCCCCAAGTCGGGCTCTGTGCTAGGTGTAGAGCCTGCTTAAGATTCTCTCTCTCCTTCTCCTTTTGCCCCATGTACGTGACTACTTTCTCTCTCTCTCTCTTAAAAAAAAAAAAAAAAGAATTATTTACTAAATCACAAAATCCCATCACCATTAGCAACATTTTTTATGGCATCTGAGTCACTAATACAACAAACCTCCTTAAAACCTAATTTATAGCTCTCAAAGTCAGCAACGCTATTTAATGGCTACTTACATTCTAGACTTGTGATACCACAGCATTCATACAACGAAATATGCAAATTATATTACTTTCAACTCATGTATTCTTTATAAGGAACTTGGGAACACTGTATTCTTTTCTTTTCTTTTTTTTTTTAAGATTTTATTTATTTGATAGAAACACAGCGAGAAGAGGGAACACAAGCAGAGGGAATGGTAGCGGGAGAAGCAGGCTCCCTGCGGAGCAGAGAGCCCGATGCGGGGCTCGATCCCAGGACTCTGGGATCATGACCTGAGCCGAAGGCAGACGCTTAAGGACCGAGCCACCCAGGCGCCCCTGTATACTCCCCCAACCCCTGAGCCAAAGGCAGATGCTCAACCTACTGAGCCACCCAGGCATCCCTCTCCTAACTTTAATTTATTCCACTGTACAAATTACCATTTGTTCTGTTCTGCTGAGTAACACAGCACTCTAAACCTTAATAGCTTAAGACAAATATCTATTGCTATCTTTCATGATTCTGTGGGTTGCCTAGGTTTATCTGGGTGGTTCTTACTTGGGGTGTCTCCTGTGGTTATAGCCAAATGGCCGCTGGCACTGAAGTCATAGTACAAAGGCTCAACAGCGCTGACTTCTTCAACTACAAGGCTGGTAACCTAGCTGGGATGGCTCAAAAAGCTGGGTGCTGAACAGGAATCTTTATGGTACCACTTAGTTTCCCACATAACTAGTATGGGCTAGCTCAAAGCATGATGGTCTCTGGTAGTCAGCCTTCTTACACAGATTCTCCCTTGCCCCAGAGCAAACATTCCAAAAGACCAAAGGCAGAAACTGAGGTTTTGACCTAGTCAAGGAAGCTTCATTTCTATCTTGCTCTATTGGTTACACAGAAACAGCCCAATGAAGTGTGGGAGGGGGCACCAGAGAGGTTTTAATATCGGGAAACAGAGTACAATAGGAAGTTATCTTTAGACAGTTACTACAATACCTAATACACTATATATTTTACTTCCTGTGCTTCCCTTTCTACAAGTACACATATACATTCTAAAGGAAAAAACTTCTGTGTACTTTTTCACCATAATATTTCCAGCACAGGTTATGTACTCAATATTGGTTAAGAATCAATTATTGTATTAAGTAAGTGATAGGCATTACCCTAAATTAACCCTATAGGCATGTTTCTTATATGGGCTTCTCTCCCTTCTCCAAACTCCTACCAATTTAACTTTCTGGAAATAGACCTGAGATGAATCTGGGTTCTTTTGTAAGCAGAAAGTCAAAGACCAAGTTGAGGGTCAATCAAAGACAGAAATATCAAAAAGGGTCACAAGCTGCCTACTTCACCCTGTGGACATCTCTGATCACTCTAGCACCTAATTTCTCCTTGTCAGAGAACTCTCTTAGCAGACTTATAAAACAAAATGTGAAGCACATTTGACATTTAATAATTCTGTACAAATTATTCTGTATAATTATCCTAGAAAATCCATTTCAACATTTAGTTATTCTGCCTACAATTTCATGTGTCAGCTTTATCTCCTGGATAAAAAAAGATTTGAGGAGCAGCTCATTTTATTTTTAAGGATTTTATTTTTAAGTAATCTCTACACCCAATGTGGGGCTTGATCCCAAGATCAAGTAAGAGTCGCATGCTCCACTGACTGGGCCAGCCAGGTGCTCCCCAGCTTATTTTAATTAAAAAACATTTTTTAAGTAATTCTCAACATAGTATACAATATAAATAAGGAAAAAAAAATGAACTAGCTAGTGAAGTCTCCTAGTCGGTAGAGGCAAAAAAGCAATGGGGAGAAAAGGATGTTGACCATAATCACCTAGCTTTTTAAGTCTGTGTCTACATTTAATGTCATATATTTAAGAGTTACTCCAGAGGTTTTTAACCTGTGCCCAGAGCTGCCTAAGGTTTTTAAGAAATGACCATAAAGGCCAGTGTAGACGTAGTGAACGGGGGAAGAATAGCAGGAATTGAGTTCAGACTGGTATAGCAGGTTGGGAGTACTTGTAGATTATATAGGGCTCTGATGATGTACTTCTTTATAACAAACATAGGTTGTAATAATCCCCTTTCTCTCCTGAAGTGCACTATGGATAATAGAAGGTTTTTATGCACTTAATTTTAAAAAGAAAATAATGGCATCTGGTAAGCTTTAAAAATTCCCCATGCCAGGCTATATGTCAGACCAATTAATTTGAATTTCTGGGGGCAGAGCCTAGGCATTCATATTGTTTAAAGTTTCTAGGTGAATTAAATATGTAGTCAAGATTGAGAATCACTTATATATACTCCCTTCTCCTTTACTCCATCAGTCTCTTCTAAATAAGTAGCATAAAAAAATGATATGGAAAAAACATTTAATTTTTTTTTAAAGGCAAAAAAAAAAAAAGGACAAAGGCCCCAAATGTTTTAAAAAACCCAAATGCAGAAGCAATCACAATAAACATTAGTGGACTAAGTTAAACAAGAAAAGGGCAAGACTAAATGATTAAATGTTTTTAAAAACCTAATGTGTATGCTGTTTGCCAGACACATTTTAAACATAAGACCAAAAAAAAAAAAAAGAGGTTAACTGTAAGCGGATGAATGATAGTAAAAAGCACGCCAAACAAACACTGATAAAAACCAAGTTGTATGGTTAAATTATTATCAAACAAAATAGACAATAAGGCAAAAAATGCAGTTAGAAAGAAGATGGCCTGCTACGTTACTACAGATTTACTGTGTCAACAAGTAGGTCTAAATTTGTGTGTATCCAATAACATGGACTGATAAACACATAAAGCAAAAACTAAGAAAAAATGGAAAACCAGAGGATTTTAAATTACTAGCAAATGGCAGACAAAGTATACTAAATATCAATAAGCATATTACATATTTACACATATAATTTAATAATCTTATTCTAATACACATATATTGAACACTGCACCCCGTAACTGAAATATGCACTTTTCAAAGAGAAACATAACATTTATAATACTACAAAAAATATAAAGTGTCTAGGAATAAATATAAAAAGATATTCATGATCTTTAAAAAATTTTTTTAAAGATTTTTTATATATTTATTTGACAGAGAGAGCACAAGCGGGGAGAGCAGCAGGTAGAGAGAGAGGGAGAAACAGGCTCCCTGCAGGAAGACTGATGCAGGGCTCAATTCCAGGACTCTGGGATCAAGACCTGAGCTGAAGGTAGACACTTAATGACTGAGCCACCCAGGCACCCCAACATATTCATGATCTTTATTAAAAAATGATTAAACCCTATTGAAAAGATCTGAAAAACTCCTAAGTATACAGAGTGATATACCATGTCCAGGGACAGAAATTCAAAACCATAAAGATATTAGTTTTTCCAAACTGATCTACAGAATCACTGTTATTCCAGTTAAAGGCCAAAGAGGGTTTTTTCCAAGCTTGTCAAGATGATCGATTAGTTTATATGGAAGAGAAAATTATCACAAACAGCCACGAAACTCCTAAGAAAGGGTAGGGATTGTCTTATTACACAGTAAGATTTCTCAAAGCTCTACAGCAATTGAGAGAATGAGGTAGTGGCACAGAGATAAACCATTGGACTAGAACATACAGAAACACACATTTATATGGAAACCTGACTTATGACAAAGCTGGCAACAGTGATCACAGGAAGATGAATGAACTATTCAATAAATAGTACTGAAATAGTTATCCATTAAAAAAGAATTGGACCCTTACATTACATTCAGAACTCAATTCCAGGTAGATTAAAGACATATATGTGTAAGGCACAAACTATAAAATTTTTAGGAGATAAAGGATTTCTTAAATAAGATTCAAAAGCACAAAGCATAAAGGAAAAGACTGAAACTCAACATTAAAGTTTCGAACTGTTTCTGAAAAGGCAGTATAAAGAAGGCAAGCAACGACCTGAGAGAAAATATCTCCAACGGTACCCTCAAAAAGGGGTAAATACTATCCAGAATATAAAAACACTGATATGAAAAGACAACACAATAGAAAATACTACAGAAGAGGAAATGAGTGGCCAATAACCGTAAGAAAAGATTCCCAGTCTCAATATTTATTAGAGAAAAGTAAATTGAAATCACATCAAGATCCCATTTTACATCCATGAGATTCTTAAAATTTTAGAAGGCTAAAAATATCAAGTGTTGGCAAGGATGTGGAACAGCACAAGCCTACTGGTGGGAGTTTAAACTCATTCTTCTCTACAGGCAAAAATCTGAATTTATGTAGTTATGAAGTTAAAAGCATGCCCTTGTACTGTTTCATATGGGCTCTTGAAGATATACTGGAATCACCCAGAAAGCCTTAAAAAATATTAATGCTTGAATCCTATCTCTCAGCAATTTGGACTGAACTGGAACATAACACTGAGAAAACAAACACCAAAAAAACCCAAAACCTAGCTTATTATAGAACAGTGTGATTCCACTGTATTAAGTTGAAAACCACACAGAAAGAAACAATATTTTGCCTACAGGCACACATTTGTGGTAAAACTAATTTTTTTAAAAGCACAGAAAAAAAGAATTGGCACAATAGTAAAAGGGAGGGAGATGGAATGGGGAAAGAACAAAGTGCGGAATCAAAGGTACTAATAATGTTCTATTTTTTTTTTTTTATGTTCTATTTCTTTTCTTTTTTTTTTAAAGATTTTCTTTATTTGACAGAAACACAGCGAGAGAGGGAACACAAGCAGAGGGAATGGTAGCGGGAGAAGCAGGCTTCCCGCCGAGCAAGGAGCCCGATGCGGGGCTTGATGCGGGGCTCGATCCCAGGACTCTGGGATCATGACCTGAGCTGAAGGCAGACGCTCAACGACTGAGCCACCCAGGCGCCCCTTTATGTTCTATTTCTTAAGTTCAGTAGTGAGTACAGGTGTGTGCTTTATATTGTCTATAGAGCTTATAGAATTTGGTATCTATGTGATAATAAAATGAATTAAGCATTACTAATGGGTTACATACACAAAAAAGAGCAGCACTTGTCGACCGTAGGCTATCCCTAAGTGTTATTACTGTCCTTCCCCCAGGAAAATAAAAGGTTGTCTCAGAAGAGTGGCTGAAAAGGCAAGGATGTTTTACTTTACGGTGGTGCTCATCGTTAACAGTCTGCTACCTCGTAAAGAATCTTTAAACGCAGAATTTTAAAGTTTTGGTATCTTTTCTCAAAAGCCAACTTCAGGAGTCAAAGTGGTGTGTACAAACAGCATTTACTTTATAGCCAAACAGATCTTGTTAAAACTACAACTCTGTGCCTTACTGTGTAGCTTTGGTAAGTTTGTTTGTTTTTATTTTTTTAATGAATTTTTTATTATGTTATGTTAGTCACCACACACTGTATCATTAGTTTTTGATGCAGTGTTTCACTATTCATTGTTTGCACATACTACCCAGTGCTCCAAGCACTACATGTCCTCCTTAACACCCATCACCGGGCTGACCCATCTTCCCACCTGCTCCCTCTCTGAACCCTCAGTTTGTTTCCCGGAGTCCACAGTCTCTCATGGTTCATCTCCCACCCCAATTTCCCCCCTTCTTTTTTCTCTTCCTTCTCCTTATGTCCTCCATCCTATTCCTTATGTTCCACACAGAAGTGAAACCATGTAATTGTCTTTCTCTGCTTGACTTATTTCACTTAGCATAATCCCCTCCAGTTCCATCCATGTCAGTGCAAATGATGGGTATTCATCCTTTCTGATGGCTGAGTAATACTCCATTGTATACATTGTATACATATACATCTTCTTTATCCATTCGCCTGTTGAAGGGCATCTCAGCTCCTTCCACATTTTAGCTATTGTGGACATTGCTGCTCTGAACACTGAGGTGCATGTGACCCTTCTTTTCACTACATGTGTATCTTTGGGGTGAATACCCAGTAGTTTATGGGCTGGGTCATAGGGTAGCTCTATTTTTAACTTTTTGAGGAACCTCCATACTGTTCTCCAAAGTGGCTGTACCAACTTGAATTCCCACCAACAGTGTACAAGTTAGATTGTTAGAAGATTTTTCCACATCCTCTCTGACATTTGTTGCTTCCTGCCTTGCCAATTTTTGCCATTCTAAATGGTGCAAGGTGTTATCTCAATGTGATTTTGATTTTAATTTCCCTGACAGTTAATGATGTCGAACATTTTTTCATGTGTCTGTTAGCCATTCATATGCCTTCTTTGGAGAAGTGTCTGTTCATGTCTTCTGCCCATCTTTTGACTCGACTATTTGGTTTTTTGGTGCTGAGTTTGAAAAGTTCTTTATAGATCCTGGATACCAACCCTTTATCTGTAGTGTCATTTGCAAAACTCTTCTCCTATTCCGTGGGTGCCTCTTTGTTTTTTTGACTGTTTCCTTTGCTGTACAGAAGCTTTTTATCTTGATGAAGTCCCAAAAGTTCATTTTCGCTTTTGTATCCCTTGCCTTTGGAGACATGTCTTGAAAGAAGTTGCTGTGGCCGATGTAGAAGAGGTTACTGCCTAAGTTTTCCTCTAGGATTTTGATGGATTCCTGTCTCACATTGAATTCTTTCATCCGTTTAGAGTGTATCTTTGTATATGGTGTAAGAGAATGGTCACGTTTCATTCTTCTATACATAGCTGTCCAATTTTCCCAGCACCATTTATTAAAGAGACTGTCTTTTTTCCATTGGATATTTTTTCCTGCTTTGTTGAAGCTTAGTTGCCCACGGAGTTGAGGGTTTATACCTGGGCTCTCTATTCTGTTCCATTGTTTACCCATCACAAACACGTGGGATTTACTCCTGGGATGGAAGGGTGGTTCAACATTCACAAATCAATCAATGTGACAGAACATTAATAAGAGAAGGGACAAGAACCATATGATCCTCTCAACTGATGCAGAAAAAGCATTTGACAAAATACAGCATCCTTTCCTGATTAAAACTCTTCAGAGTGTAGGAAGAAAAGGAACATTCCTCAATTTCATAATAACCATCTATGAAAAGCCCACAACGAATACCATTCTCAATGGAGAAAAGCTGAGAGCCTCTCTCTTAAGATCAGGAACATGACAAGGATGCCCATTTTTCACCATTATTGTTCAACATAGTACTAGAAGTCCTAGCAACAGTAACCAGACAACAAAAAGAAATAAAAGATATTCAAATTGGCAAAGAAGTCAAACATTCTATCTTCACAGATGACATGATAATTTATGTGGAAAACCCAAAAGACTCCACCCCCAAATTACTAGAACTCATACAGCAATTCAGTAATGTGGCAGGATACAAAATCAATGCACAGAAATCAGTTGCTTTCTTATACACTAACAATGTAACCGTAGAAAGAGAAATTAGGGAATTGATTCCATTTACAATAGAACCAAAAACTATAAGATACCCTGGAACAAACCTAACCAAAGAGGTATATACTCTTATATACAAAGAGTGTATACACACACACACACACACACTCTATATACATATACAGTATATGTGCGTTTGTGTGTATATATATATATAAATATATATATGTAGATACTCTACATACAAAGGATCTATAGGAACTACAAAAACAGTCATGAAAGAAATTGAAGAAGACAGGGAAAGATGGAAAAACATTCCATGCTCATGAATTGGAAGAATAAACATTGTTAAAACATCTGTGCTGCCCAGAGCAATCTATACTTTTAACACCATCCCTATCAAAATATTAATGGCATTTTTCAAGTGCGGGAACAATCCTAAAATTTGTATGGAACCAGAAAAGACCCCGAATCGCCAAGGAAATGTTGAAAAAGAAAAACAAAGCTGGGGGCATCATGTTGCCTGATTTCAAGCTATATTACAAAGCTGTAATCACCAAGACAGGTTGGTACTGGCACAAAAACAGACACACAGATCGATGGAACAGAACAGAGAGCCCAGATATGTTTGTTTGGTTTTTAATCTGAGCCTAGTTTCCTCATGTAAAAATAAAAGATAATTTATTCAACAAATATTTATGGAGTACCTACCATGTGCCAGAGAATGTATCATGTATTACAAAACGAGGTATAAGAAACAAACACATGGTTTCTGCTCTTCCAAAGGCAAACTAATTCCTACTTCAAAGGGTTGCTGAAAAGATTATGTAACATAAAGTAACTTGACATGGTGCCTGAAATATACTCCGTATTCAATAAATGCTTTTTTTCTTTCTTTTTCTGCTTGGATTACTTAAAGCTAATAAAATGGGATTACTCCTTTTAGAAATCCTGTCTAGAGGTCTAACATTACAAAAAACACCAATGAAATAACATATACGACATTAAAGTACTATACAAATATTATTTGACTTAACATACTATACAAATATTAGATGTTATTAGTCTGATCTATCATATTAAAATGCTGGCACCTGAATCAAAGTAAAACTATTTTAAAATTATGAACCCAAGCATAACTGGCTTCAGATTTCAGTGTTTTTATATTCTTAATGATTTGACTTAAAATCTATCCTTGTAATATCCGCAATAATACAGCTAGCTTTTAGAGTCACATTATTTTGGTGGCATTTATTATTGTAGGATTTTGTTTTTCCTATTTAAAAATACCTTGCAAATTCATGTTGCTGAGAGGCAAAATGGAAATAACTTTGTAAGTCAAACAGCACTAGAACAGTGCTCTTTCCTTTTCATAAGAAAGGAGGATTAACAAATATTTACAGGATGAAGGAAATAGCGCAATTTTAGTCCAGTTGTGTGGCTGATGAGATTAGATCATTTTAAGAATGCACTCCACTTGGTGGATGCTAAAGGATGGAAGAAATCACTCACTCTTCCTAATAAGACCTAGGAGCATCAGGCTGTATTGGTTCATGGTCTGAGGGCTTTTATCCCCCCCCCCCCAAACCACGGTGCTGATTCACAAAATTCTCACTTCACAGTGGAAGCAACAAAAATACGGTTACGAGTCAGTTATCTTCTTGTCCTTGAAAACAGATTTGCTTCTCTTAGTCTAGTGTGGCATTTTCTTTCTCCTCTTTAGTTTTTTAATTGAAAAAATAATATATCTAGTTAAAATTGGAGAAGAAAAGTTAAAACATTTGGTAACACATTCTGACAGATGATTCATAAGAAACAGCACCCACACATATTGCTGACAGAAATAAACGTTGGTACAAACTCTCTAGAGAAAAAGACAACAGCGACTGCCTATGGCAAGGAGAACTAGGCTAGTTGGGAATAAGGGGTGGGACGGAAACTAACTTTCTACTTTATACCCTTTGTAACTTTTGAACAGTGTAACTTTTACATATAATTTTATTTTTAAGCAATACAAGCCGATGATTAAAAATTCACAGTAGGCACTGTGCACAGAGAGCCCGATGCGGGGCTCGAGGGGCGCCTGGGCGGCTCAGTCCACTGAGCATCTGCCTTCGGCTCAGGTCATGATCTCAGGGTCCATCGAGCCCTGCATCGGGCTCTCTCCTCATCAGGGAGCCTGCTTCCCTCTGTCTCTCTGCCTGCCTCTCTGCCTACTTGTGATCTCTCTCCTCTGTCAAACAGATAAAACCTTAAAAAAAAAAATCGATGTGGGGCTTGATCCCAGGACCCTGGGATCATGACCTGAGCTGAAGGCAGACACTTAACAACTGAGCCAACTGGGCACCCCTAAAGAAGCTATTTTTTGATAAGAAGATTGACCTAGGTTAGCTCTCAGAACATCTAAAAAGTTTAAAGGAAACAGGTAAGAATATTAAAAAGTGTAAACATCAAGCAGAACCAGAATGATGTATGCTGTAAATAACTCAGCCATAAAAATTTACAAGCACTGAAATTCCTGAAGTCCAGTAACTTCTAGTTACCATTTCTAGAATGCGTAACAATTTAGAAAAAAGGAATTTTGGTGTTTACATTATATGCACACTAAGTTTTCTTTATTTTTGAATAGCAATTTTAAGTTTTCATACGTGTCATCCCACTTAATTCTTACAACCTGTAAGCACTGTGTCAGTCACATTTTCAAGTAAGGAAATTAAGGATTGTTGTGGTAATAAATAGACCAAAGTGACCAGTCTTTTTCTTTCTTTCTTTTTTTTCCTTTTTAACTCTCACCTCTGGGATGACAGAGGGGAATTCTGCAGACCCACTCCTCAGTAAAATTGATTTATTGAAGTTACAAAATAAAAAATAAAAACACACACACCCTTGCCCCCACCCTAGCCATTTAAAGTCCCTGAAAATGATACTAAGGACCTACAGCAAATGAAGAAACATCTATTCAAGAAAATCTACTAAAACTTGGTAAGGACAAGTGGTGTTTGAATGACAACCCACATCCCTTCCCTTCCCCATCAAAGCTCAGCATGACAGAAACTCCAGACTGCTAAAACAGCCAAAGAGAGAAGGCCCCCCTTCTTTCCCCTAATGTTCAGTTAGCCACCATACAGTACATCATTAGTTTCTGATGTAGTGTTCAGTGATTCATTATTTGTGTGTAACACCCAGTGCTCATTACAACATGTGCCCTCCTTAATACCCATCACAGAACTACCCCATCCTCCTACCTCCCTCCCCTCTTTCCTCTGAAACCCTTGGTTTGTTTTCTGGAGCCCAGAGTCTCTCATGGTTCATCTCCCTCTCTGATTTCTTCCCATTCAGTTTTCTCTCCCTTCCCCTATGGTCTTCTGTGTTATTCCTTATGTTCCATACACGAGTACAACAATATGATAATTGCCTTTCTCTGATCCACTTATTTCACTTAGCATAATCCCCTCCAGTTCCATCCATGTTGATGAGAATGGCGGGTATTCATCCTTTCTGATGGCTGAGTAATATTCCATGGAGCCCAGTCCCCCAGACAAGGTAGTAGGGCCACTCTGCCCAGAGGGCTCTTTTGAACCCCAGCTCCCAGCCAGAGAACTACCTTAGCAGGAGGGGCAGTATGCCAGCATTTATCACCTTGCCCATAACTACCCAGGCTAAAGCTAAGTTCTAGGTAGGTGCAGCCAAGAGGTGGGGGCTCCCTTTTTCTGCCCAGTCGCTGCTGGTCAGAAAATGGCTTTGCCTTGGGCAAGGAACTAAGAATACGAGGCCCTGATTCTCTTGCCTAGGCTCCTGTGGTGGGTGAGGAAAGTCTGGGAAACCTGGGGCTGTAGCCATACATTCCATTGAGCTCAATTCCTATTTCAGCATGTCACTTAGAGAGAAGTGCCCATTGTCCCTGCCTCCGGCACTAGAGCCTTATTCAGAGATTTTGCCTAGGGATAGAAGCAGGCCACAGAATACTTCCCCAAATCCCTTTTTTAAAGGAACTAACTTCATTTGCAATAGAGTGTGGAAAAGGTCAAAACTAAGGGTGTTAAAAAAAAAAAAAAAAAAAGTCATGCTAAAAGGCAAATGGGAGGCTTTGGACATCGGCCATAAAGGACAAACTGTAGACCCTGTGGACTGGCTAATCTGCTGGACAGAAACTGAGAGACAACAGGGAGAAGACCTTTTGGGCTCAGGATAAATTTCAAACACTGACTTTGGGAAGTATACCTTTAAAGGTAGCCTTTGAATTTGACTGGATCAGTCTGTGAATATTGTTGAAACAATAAAGTCATCAACCTAGAATCAGTGGACTTTCAGAGCTGGGTGTGGTCTGGGAAAGAGACAGCCAAAGAGAGCTGGGCCAGAATCAATGCCACCTCTAGGTGATGGTGGGTGTACCCAAGACTGTGCCAGCCAGGGCATAATCAGAGGCTTCACACTGCTAGGGGGATGCAGGGCATAGATTTGTTACTAAAATAGAAAAGGAGCTCCTATTACTCAACAACAAAAAGACAAACAAAATAAAACATTGACAAAAGACTTAGACATTTCTCTAAGGATATACAAATAACCAACAGGCACAAAAAAAGATGCTCAACGTCCTTTGTCATTAAGGAAGTGCAAATCAGACCCACAAGGAGATACTGCATCCATTAGAATGGCTACAATCAGAGACTGAAAATAAGGAGCATTGGCAAGGATGCAAGTGGAACCGTCAGGGCTCCTGGGTGGCTCAGTCAGTTAAACACCTGACTCCTGATTTGGGCTCAGGTCAGGATCTCAGGGTCCTGGGGTTGAGCCCCACATTGGGCTCTGCCCGGTGCAGAGTCTCTTCTTTTCCCAAACCACTCCCCTACCCCAGCTTGCACGCACGTGCTCTCTCAAATAAATAAATAAAATCTTAAAAAAATAAACAAAGTGGAATCCTCATATATAATACGGTGTAGCCACTATGGAGAAAAATTTGGCAGTTTCTCAGTAAGTTAAACATAGAATAACCATATGACCCAGCAATTCCACTCCTTTGAGTATATACTCAAAAGAACTGAAAACAAGTGTTCAAACAAAAACTTGTACACTGATGTTCACAGCAGCATTACCATAATACCAAAAAATGGAAACAACTTAATGTCTATCAATGAATGGTTAAACAAAAGACGGTATATCCACCATCTTTTTATGGTATATCCATAAAAACAACATAATATTATTTAGTAATAAAAAGAAATGAAATTCTGATACATGCTACAACAGAAGCCAGGCACAAAAGGCCAATATCATGTATGATTCCATTTATATGAAATATCCAGAAAAAGAAATCCATAGAGCCAAAAAGTAGATTAGAGGTTACCAGGGGCAAGAGGTAATGGGAATGGAGAGTTTTTTCCATAGAGTTTCTGTTG
>CM053613.1:47539174-47616008 GCA_028646535.1 Procyon lotor
ATCGGGCTCTCTGCTCGGCAGGAAGCCTGCTTCTCCCGCTACCATTCCCTCTGCTTGTGTTCCCTCTCTCGCTGTGTTTCTCGCTGTCAAATAAATAAAAATCTTTAAAAAAAAAAAAAAGAAATAGAGAGTGGTAATGGTCATAAAACACTGTAAATGTAATTAATAGGGCTGAATTGTACACTTAAAAGTGGCTAAAGTAGGAAATTTTATGTTACATATATAACCACACACACATGCAAACAAACCAACCTAATACCAAACTTCAACATAATGAGATGCAGCATGAGAATCTTCGTATGAGACTCTTCACAGTATGAGATTCAGATATAAAATTACATGTCTTCTTGGGTTCCATTTAATAAGGTTACACTTTCAGTTCACTCTCAGCTTTAAAGAGAATTTAAATGTATAAATTTTAAGGCTTGAATAATGTGTTCCTATTATATGAAGTATTACTGTTAGATTTTCTCAGCTTAATTTAATTTCATAATGTGAGACCATTTATCTATCACACTTTGGCATAACAGAACTATAATTTTAAAAGCTCAAATGTGAATTACACATTTACATGTAAGTTGTAAATGTTCGAAAGCAAAAAGCAAGCGGATAATGAGATACAATTTCATACCCTCCAGGTATGGCTATAATACAAAAAAAAAGAAGGGCAATAATAAGGGTTGGCAATGATGTGGGGAAACGAACCCTCACGCATTGCTGGTGGGGCTATAAAATGGTACAGCCACTTTGGAAAATGGTTTGACAGCTTCTCCAAATATTAAACACAGAGCTACCATATGACTCAGCGATTCCACCCAGGAGACATGAAATCATATGCTCATCGAAATATTTTCACAAATGTTCATAGTAACATTATTCATAATAGCCAGAAGGTAGAAACAATCCAAATAGCCATCAACTGCCAAATGGATAAACAAAATGTTGTACATCTACACAAAAGTATACCAGCTGAATATAAAAGGGAATAAAGTACTGATAAATGCTACAACATGAACCTCAAAAACATTGTGCTAAGAAAAAAAAAGCCAAACACAAAAGACCATATGTTGTATGATTCCATTTATATGAAATGCTCCCCAAAAAGGCAAATCTATAGAAAGTAGTTTAGTGGTTACCTAGAACTGGGGATGGGGAGGAGGGGAATGGCAAGGGACTGCTAATGGGTACCAGGTTTCACTTTGGGGTGATGAAAAGGCTCTAAAATTAGATTGTAGTGATTGATGGCTGCACCATCTCATGAATATACTAAAAACCATAGAACTGTATTTTAAGTGGGTAAATTTTATGGCATATAAAATACATCTCAATAAAGTTTTTTTTTTTAAAACCTGCTCCATCTTTTTGTTCCTACAGCCATACAACTTTCTTATCATTCACCAATATGAACCTTCTAATTTGTCCATCCAGAGTCCATTGAAAACCCCACACTTATTTCAATTCAGAGTCAATTGCTTGACTCTGCTCACATAGTTCTCCTACTGGAAATATTCTCCCTAGGTTACACTTCAGTCACAAATTCATTTGGAAGATTTTCCTGCCCAAGTCAATCTTCATGACTTAATTTTCCTCTACATTCCATACCACTTGCAACTGTTAAGACTGTAACCTTAAATATGTATATATACCTAAAGCAATTTCATCTTATGCCCCATCCACAGCTAATTTTTGCCATAATCTCTAATTCTTGCCTTTAATCTCTTATCTTCTCAGAGACAAGCTAGCGTCTTGAACACAGATGGTATATATGTCTGCTATAGAACATATGCATGCCTTAATGCAATTCCTACATATGTGTTCAGTAGTACCCAAGCCTTAACAAATATCCTAAGTCTTAAAGCAGGAAACAGAAATGAAGAAAAAGTTAACTAAAAGGATAGGACATGCTATCACTTCTCAACAGTGCATTAGACAAAGTTTATGTATTTATTGTGCATTTCAATATGGCCTTTTACAGCTGCCCTCAGACCTGGATGTACTAGGCATCCTTGTATTTTTTCTTTTTAAGTAGGCTCTACACTGGGGGCTCAGTCTCAAGACCCTGAGATCATGACCTGAGCAGAAATGAAGAGTCAGACACCTAACCGACTGAGCCATTCACTGTCCCAAGAGAAGGAAGAATTTAAATATGAAACTCCACTTCCTCCTAACTCCAATATTCAAACTCCAATACCTTTAAATGCAGTCAGGACAAAATTAACACAATGAAGAATGGAAATACTGTACAGAGTGTGTGAGGTGGGAATAACAAGGTCCTGCTCTCAAAGGATAGAGGGTTGGCAGGGGCAGAAGACAAATTTTTTTTTTTTTTTTAATTTTTTAAAGATTTTATTTATTTATTTGACAGAGAAAGATCACAAGCAGGCAGAGAGGCAGAAGGGGGGCGGGAAGCAGGCCCCCTGCTGAGCAGAGTGCCCAATGCACCCAATCTCAGGACCTGGAGACAAATGGCCTGAGCCCAAGGCAGAGGCTTTAACCCACTGAGCCACCCAGGCGCCCCAAGACAAATTTTTTTAATTTTTTTTTTTTTAAGATTTTATGTATTTGTTTGAGAGAGAGAGATCACAAGTAGGCAGAGAGAGAGTGGGGGAAGTAGGCTCCCTGCTGAGCAGAGAGCCTGATACGGGGCTTGATCCCATTACTCTGAGATCATGATCTGACCAAAGACATCTAAACCAAACTTTTAAAAGCAACAAAGCAGCTCATAGCAAAAAGCCACAAATTGCTGAGATCTGATCTAGAGCCTAACTACAGAAGCCTAGGACCAACAAATTCAAAAGCATTTCTTTCCAATGCCGTGAATAGACAAGTCTAATTCCACCAATGTGAAATTCCTCAATCTGGTCCTCAAAGGCTACAAACATTGAACACTTCTCATTTGTTTAGCTTCAGAAATACATATTTTTCCTTTCCTCTATATTTATACTTATCTGGTAACTTGCCTTGTGTTGTTTAAAGGCCAAATATACATACTGTAATCATTCAGACTTGCTTATGGGATTTCTCTGGTAGCAAAGTAGTTATCTTGAAATGTATCATTATTTCAGTTTGTTACAGAATTTTTACTTGCTTAATTTGGGTCTCTTTAATAATTCCTTTCTTATTTGTAAAACTCCTTTAAATTATACTTTTCCTTCTCCATCATTTCCTTTTTAATATTCAGTGGTTTAAATTAAGGGATTATGAAATGTATTTAAGGTGGGTTATTTCCCACTTCAATATTCAGAAGACTATTAGGGTGCAAAGAGTAAACAACACAAACGCCTAGAAGAGAACGTTTTTCACAATTCATGTATTGTTATTTTATCATGGGCTGCCTTTTTTGAACTCACATTTACAAATGCTAGCATTCCCAGTTTAAATGTTCAAGAAAGCATTTTTATTCTGCTTTTTGCAGAAGGCTATCAAGATTTCTTCAAACTATGTATGAATACAGACAGCACTTGATTATCATCTTGAATAATGACTTCCACACATCAGGACAACTTCTCCCTGTGAATACTTTGTTCAATAATAAGAAGAGCAAGCATCATCATCAAGAGCCCAAGTGTACTGCACCAGAACACAGCAGTTACACAAATGTCTTGTCATTTGATGGAATCACCCAGAGGTATAAATAAGAACCTTGACTTCTGAGAGATAAAGAAATCACCAAATGAAAGAAATATAAAAAGCACCATTTATCAACATACATTTCTCTCTGCCCACCATTATACTCCCGGCCAATGATGTTAAACAGGCTGTTAAATTGGTAAATGAAAGGTTTTCAACTGCCTGCAAGTAAGAAAAACTGGTAACTTTTAAGTAATGTGCAACAGGGGAAAGCTAACGATGCCTGGCATATACTAGGAGCTCAAAAAATTATTGCTGAACAAAGAATCAGAGACTTCATGATGTATATGGAACATAAAAACAAAAAAATTTCTTATAAAAATAAATGTGTTCTTTATGCACATGTATGTTTTCTTATTTTATCTCTTAAAATATGACTTACATCCAAAAATATTAACTCGGGGCTGAATGTGTATGAAAGAGATCTGGAAAGCTTTATTAATCTCTTCAAGTTTCTCTAGTTCACCAATTTACAGTTATATAAGGAAAGCAAATGGAGTACTAATTTAAAAATTCATTCTTTTCAGTCACAATGTCAGTAATATAGCCAGTAGGACAAGAAGTCTGAATTTTCTGTATCTGTTCTTTAAGGATTACTATTGGCAAAACTTCAAGATCTAGTTTTGGTCTATCCACATAACCGTTATTAAAAAAAAGAAAAGAAAAGAAAAGAAAACCCTCCAAAGAAAAATATCAAAGAGCAACCTATCCCTCAAGATGGGAAGCAAAACTTACTTCAACTTGGAACAGTTCTCCAGCCCCCTCACAGTCATTGGATGTGATTATTGGAGTATGAATATGCACAAAGCCACTATCCTGGAAGAAAAGAAAACCCCCTTTTTCAGCATGTTTGTATATAAAACAATTCTAAGAACATACAATGAATGATACTATTAAAAAAGCACTAAGAGAATGCCATATCAAATCTCTAACCCACCAAGCATAACTAATGAGATATCAATTTGAGTGTTTTACCGTGCAGAGAAGCATAGTGACTTTTAAATCAAGAACTGACTTAGACATTCTTTAGTCCCACATGATTTCAAAGATAAGGAAATTGAGGCCCATACAGACTTAATGAAAAATTCACACAACTAGTCCGTGGCAGAGAGAGCCAGGACTGGAACCTAAGCCCTTAGGATCCCTCCAGTGTATTTTCTCTTCCCGCTTCTCTAACACACTGGTAATCATTCAACACATACACACTCACTCAAGGTTAATGCACTATGTTGCCCACACTGCTAAGGGACCACAAAGTGATCAATATGAAGCTGGGTTATTATTTTGGAATGAGACCCCCAATTGTCACAAACCACCAAAAAGGAGAAAAATTAAAGTTGACAAACAGAGACTGAAGAAATAGCAATTAAGGCAGAAATGATTTTTAGGAAGTCTGTCATTAAATTGATGGCACAGTACACTACACATGGCATAGGCAGTGCACTTCCTTTGCCCCAAGGAAGATTCTGAACAGTGAATCCATCCATTACTGAGGCGCCCAATTGCAATTCTTCCGCTCCAAAGTCTGAGCTATTTCCATTAGTGAACCACAAATGCTGTTTGCTAGTAGGACTGAAATAACCCAGCAACTTCAAGGTTATGCTTCTTTCATTTTGACTATGGATGTAGGCAAAAGGTTACATTCTGTGTAAATGTTGCAGGTGGGTGCAGAGGTAGCTCAAGTGAACTTATGCTGCAGAGGCAGAAGAGTAGTGTTTCACACAAAAATTTTGGTCTTCAAATCAGTGCAATGAATTCATACATGCACATTTAATCTCTGCCAAATTGTGCCTATCACTGATGGAATGTAAAATGTCTCAGTGCATTACACCAGCTGCCTCCCAAATTGGCCTCTCCCTTCCTAAAAAGGTGGAATTCAAGTATTCTGGCTATGATACAAAGCACCCAGTTAACAACTTGTCTTATGATGTAGACTGATTAAATATTCAAACTATAAATTGGGAGTCTCAGAAAATATTCAAATATATACTTACCCTGGGAGTTACGAACCCAGAGGTGCCACACAAAGCACATTACAGAGAATGAATGAAATATAATCAATAACATTACTGCATAAAGTTTTTATCTCCTAGGAACCAGAATTATGGACATGAATCATTTATTCCACATGAATACAGGCAACTATGAGCAGGAGTGCCGTAAACAAAGAAAGGAAGTGAAAAATCCAAAGGAAACTAGGGTGGTGAGAGGGAGGGGGAGAGGGAGGAGAAAATTTAACGGCTAAATGTAATTGCCAAAGTTAGAACTGGTCAATTGCCACAAGAAACAAAACTGCCAATCTTATGAAAATAACTATATGAGTTAAAAAAAAAAATCACTCAAGCAGTGGGAATTATTCTTAATACTCAATTAATGCTAAATCTTTCAAAAGGTGTCACCAGCTTTTTAAGCCAGCCTTAATGCTGCTAGAAGGCTTATATCAAAGTCTGTAGCATTCCCACCAAAACCTATAAAGAACAGAGTCCAAAGTAGAATAATAAAGCACAGAGAACAAAATCCAAAAAAGAGCAAGTGGACGGTTAAGTAGAAAAATAAATAGGAAAATAAACAGCCAGGAGTGGGGGAGTACTGTCTGCCTCCACTAGGGTAAAGTGTCAGGTATTTATCCCACTCTAGAGCAAAGAGGTTCCTACTTAGAGACAGGAAGGCCAGAGAAGGAGCCAAAAATAAAAGTACATGCTCAATTTTTCTTTTCTTCTTTTTTTCCCTTAGGATTTATTTATTTGAAACAGAGAGTGAGAGAAAGCATGAGCAGGGGGAGGGGCAAGAGGGAGAAGGAGAAGCAGGCTACCTGCTGAGCTAGGAACCAGACCCTGAATGGGGCCCAATCCCAGGACCCTGGGATCATGACCTGAGCCAAAGGCAGATGCTTAACGACAGAGCCACCCAGGCACCCCTACTTACCCAATTTTTCTGATTCTACCCACTACCTCTATATGTCTAAATATTTCTGATACACATTTAGAATCAGATTTTTTATAATACACTGAGTACCTGAAAATTATAAAACTCGCATACGAGGCCCATGCATATCACTCAAAACCTCATGGACTGTATTTTTCTTTTGTTTAAGCATCATTATTTAATCAGAATCAACGAGAAAGAAATATGACAACAGTTGCTAGCCAATGGCAACAAAGTATAGCAAGAAGACAAAAAAAAAAAAAAAAATTCCATAAAAAGCAGTCACAGGAACTCAAAGATACAATAGTCTGGGGTCATTCAACAGAGGGCCAAAGAACACACCCTGACAGGCTTTTAAGGCCTTACCATACAGAAGAGGGAAAAATCTGATATTCAAAGGAAGAATCTGGACTCATCAAGAAAGAGAAAACTCTTCTATTGGCTCAATTAGGAAGCCAGGGAAATATGTAATATATTTTAGGATAAGCTCCACTGGAAATTGGAAAAGAAAATCATGCCTAACTATTCTATTATGGGAGAAACTTAGCTCTTCTAAATAATCCATTCTTGAGGATTCTAGATATCCAAGTTTTAGTACATAGCAAATGTGTCAATTTTATGAACAAACCAACTTATACACAAAATATTTTTGATGCTCAAACCAAAAAAATGACTTTGTAATCTAAAAATATTAGGAAAAAATAGCAACTAGAACAGTACCTTTTAAGTTAGGATATTTTAAGGCATGAAACTCTTACTTAGATTTTAAGTCTTAACATCTTTTAGGGAGTCTGAAGTAGTAAGTCACAGAAATAGTACCAAATACTAAATAAAATAAAATTATTATTTAATATGCCCTATAGTATTCTGTGATTTCATTTTAATCCTAAGTATTATACATACAAGTGAGGAACATTATAGAATTATCAGGATTATATTTTCCAGGGCTTCACAATTAAAAAGTGAATTTATAGCACTCAGAAATTACCTGCTTTTGTACCTATAACCAGCAGTGCTAAAACTCATTATTTGCAACCCCTTAAAATATTATTTTGCTTGCTTAAAATATTTTTTTAATTTCAGATTTTGTTTTTTTCAAATTGTTTACATATTTGTCAAAGCTTCCAGTAATAAATGTATAAAGTAGGTAAAGCTCGCTTGTAAATGCACTGCCAATATCACCACCTAGTGGCCAGAAACCTATAAAACTTCCAGTACATAAGACCTACTTTACCCACTGTTTAAAGCCATATGGGGCAAAAAATATTTTTAGATCTGAACAAATTTTCTGTTTGTGTGCTTCAAGTACTACTGAAAAGCCATATGCAAGTTGCATAAAAAAGTGTACGAGAGCATATGGAAATGCACCCTTTCGAACTATAATAGGATGACACAGTATAATGCGATTATTTTTCGTTTATTCAAAACTATATGCTTCAAAGCCATGATGCTTTTTAGCTAACTCTGAAGGAGATTTTCAAAGAGGAAGAACTCTCTTGGTAAACTACAATAGGGCTGGGCCTGCATGAATTGGGATGTATCCAAGAGAAGGGAATGATGTTAGACAATCCGCTGGATCTGGAGAAGGGGCATAGGAAGGGCTCCAGAACCACTTTGAGTAACACTGAACTTCATCTGCTGGGTCACTCTTGACCTTTGGGGACCTCCCGATCACATGGGGGGAGGGTCCCTTCACCTCATCAACATAACAACTATGTTCCTCTGTGGCTTTCTCGGGTAGGTGGAAGTGACTGACAAGCAAAACTAAATAAGACAAAATGCCTTTAGCTGCCTACCAATCTATTTGACTAACACCAATAACTCTTCTAAAGTAGTGCTTACCACATATAAAATAAGTCTATGACCAAGATGGAAAAACAGGGACCAGATTCACCCTCCCCCTTGAAACAACCAAAAACAAACAAACAAACAAAAGTAAAACTAAAAACCCCACTCAAAAAAACCACATGAAAGGATGGTTTTCAAGACCGTGGATATCAGACAACAAAAGACAGTGATCCCTGAGGTGGGAAACAAACTTAGTGAACCCTATCAAAAGCCTTGCTTAGTACTTTGAGACTGCCCAGGCCATAGCAGGAGGAGGAGGGAAATAAAGTGGAGCCCAGCACAAGCATGCGGGAAAGCTATCACAGGCCAAGGACAGAACCATCCAGAAAGATTAGAGGAAACAATGCTTGGTGCTCAAATGGGGCTGGAAACAGTAACTGTTCCCACAAGCCAAACTGGAAAAACTCAGAATTCACAAGACACTAGGTAAAATACTCAGGAATGCTTTGCCTCAAGAGTGGAAATTAACTGTGAGCACCGCTCCAGCTCTATTCACCAAAATCATAAAAGCAAGACCCAAAAGATTCAAACAGTTTTCAAGTAGTTTAACTGCTTGAAACAAAGCTTAATAATATTTAAGATAGTAAAATTTTCTGTCTGGCACCTAACCAAAGATTGGCATATATGCAAAGAGGCAAGAAATTATAACCTGTACTAAGGAGACTAAAAGCAGTAAATCAAAAATCAATAAAAATAAAAATAAAAGCAGTAAATCAATCAAAAAGGACTTAGAACTGACAGACATGTTAGAATTAGAAGGACATAAAACAGTTATTAAACAGCTATTAAAACTGTAAAGTTTTAATTAACTGTATTGTATATGTTCAAAAAGTTAAGTAGAGATATGGAAGATATTTTTTTAAAAAGGCCCAAACAGCACTTGTTTCGGCAACATATATGCTAAAACTGGAATAATATGCAGAAGAGGAGCATGGCCCCTGTGCGAGGATGTCACACAGATTCATGAAGCGTTCCATATTCTTCCACACAAAAGGGGGAAAAAAAAGGCCCAAATCAAACATCTAGTTATGAAACCTACAATGTGAGATGAAAAATGCATTGGGTAAGAATAACGACAAATCAGTCACTGTGGAAGAAAACATCAGTAAGCTTGAAGACATAGCAATAGAAACTATGCCCTAAAAAAAACACACAGGGAAAGGGAATTTAAAAAAAGAAAAGAACATCAATGAGCTCTGTAGATATCATTAAGTGGCCTAATATATGAGCAGCTGAGGTCTCCAAAGGCGGGAGGTAACATAAAAAATATTTGAAGTAATGGCTGAAAAACTTGATGAAAACTGAAACATATAGATCCAAGGAACTCTACAAGGTCTAAATGCAAGGAACAAAGAAAACTGCCAAGGTACATCCTAATTTAATTGCTCAAAACCAGTGATAAAAAGATAAGTTTATATCAGTCAAAGAAAAAAGTACCACACAAGTAAAGGATGCTTAGAATAAATACTGTACCTAATAGAACTTTCAGGATAATACTCCAAGGTTACAATAATTCAACTTCTTCACAAGAAAGAACAGCTAGTTAAAAAAAAAAAAAGAACAGCTGAAAGCACACAAAGCACCTTACCTTAAAGAAAGAATGAATAGCAGCTGTGGCTTCACTTCGAACCCTCAGTATAGAACCCAGAGCATTAGTTCTACATCTAAGGTGAGGATATTGTCTCAGATACTCCAAAGGATGCCTCTCTTTGTATTTCAAAGGGAAAGCCTGCCAATAAATGGGGAAAAAAAATGAAAAGCTAAAAAACACAATGTTCTATAATAGCAGTTTCCAGGACACTGGTTAAATAATAATGCTTCAGAACAAAATGAAAATATTTTCCTTCTCTGTTTAAGATAAGTGAATACAGTCCACATTAATCCCAAATTAGGAGAATGGTAGGCAGAATCAGAGATGTGGGTGTGAATCTAGCTTTACCACTTATTAGGTGTGAAACCTTGGGTAAAGTTAATATTACTGAGGCTAATCTGTTATTTATCAAATTTTCATCCATTAGCTTGTATCAGTCACTACTTACAAATAGAAAGATTAGGATATAATTATGCAAAATAGTCCACTGTTTGGCACATAAGAGTTCAGAATATTGTAGATATTAAAGATTATGTTTTCTACAGCTGTGTACACACAGCTGGTGTTCAATTTCAAAAATCACCCAAATGTCTTGAAAGCCCGTAATCATTTATAATCAATTGGCACTGTTTTTCACTGTTTATCAACATGTCTAAGAACATGAGGGAGGGTCAACAGCTTTCTGTCATCTGGCAGAGTAGTGTCTATTTACAAAAATTTCAAATTATGACTCTATGTAGAAATATTATACCCTGGTTACCCTCATGTTTCAAGCTTAAGAAGACAGAAACAAACCTTCAGACCAAAACCAAAGTTTCAGAAAAAAGGTAAGAGAAAAGCTAAGTAAAGAAGTCAAACTCGTAGCTTATTCCATTTAGTCTTATCTATTTCTTTAAGTGCACATGCTCATTTATTTCTTAATAGAAATAAGTACCACATATAGTCAAGTCAAAATATGACCACATTAATAGGAGTCTGGGGACTGCCTGGGGATCAGAATATCCTAATGTCTGAATACTTAAAAATGAACTTGAAATCAAGGGGAAGAGGTAAATGACAAAGATAGAAGCCAAGAGAGAACAATTTAAGAAGAGTTAAACACATGGCAAATTTTAATAATCATTATATCCTTCTAAAAAAGCACATCTAAAAATGGTTACCATTTTTTTTTTTTTAAAGATTTTATTTATTTGACAGAGGGAGAGAGATCACAAGTAGGCAGAAAGGCAGGCAGAGAGGGAGAAGCAGGCTCCCTGCTGAGCAGAGAGCCCAATGCGGGGCTCGATCTCATGACCCCGAGATCATGACCTGAGTCAAAGGCAGAGGCTTTAACCCACTGAGCCACCCAGGCGCCCCAATGGTTACCATTTTTGTTTTGAGTTCTAAATTATTTTCACAGTCTACTTTTCAGAAATCTTAGAACCCAATTCCATATTTTACATGTCAATTAATATTTATTAGTATTTCAGTTAGTATTTCTTGAAAATTATTCAAAATGACTTTTTTTAAAAAGTTGCCCATTTTTCTCTTATTTCCTTATATTTATTTTCCTCCAATTATCCAAAAGAAATAAAAATGAATTAAAATGATGCAATATCCCTATACTTCCTCATTTTTTCTTCATTTAATACTTGAAGAAAGTATAGCACAACTACAGGGGAGTCAAATGGCTAGTATATCAATTTCAGCTGTGGCACTAGTCAGCACTATCACCTTGGGCAAGTCCAGTCATCTGACTGGGCCTCATTTTCTCCAGTTCAGAAACTGGATGGGTAACCTATGATTTTATACCCTCTAACCTCTTTATCAGGTGATAAATAAAAGGTAGTAACAAAGAGTCTTGCAAAAATAGGCATAAACATGTCTTTTTTTTAAGATTTGAGAGCATGCACGAGAGTGAGAGTGCGTGTGCACACACGAGCAGGAGCGGAAGAGGGAGAAGGAGAGAGAAAACCAAGCAGACTCCCAGCTGAACCTGATGGGGTTCTTGATTTCCAGACCCTGAGACCACGACTGGGGTTGAGACCAACAGTCGGAATCTTAACCGACTGCACCACCCATGCGCTCCATCATGTCTTAATGGAGGATTTCTTATCTTTGCTCAGCCCAAGCACTTTAGCACTCCAGCACCGTCCCACGGAATTTTTTGTGATAAATGGAAATGTTCTCTATCCATGGAATTGTTTTAGTTGTACTGGATACAACTGGATACAAAGATAGAAGCTTTTTAGTTTACAACTTTTTAGTTGTTCTCTATCCATGGAAATGTTCTCTATCCACAAAAAAAAAAAAAAAAAAAAAAATGTTCTCTATCCAGTATGGTAGCCAGCAGCTGCCTGTAACAACCACTTGAGATGTGACTAATTCTACCGTGGAACTGATTTTTTTTTTAAATTTAATTGTGATTGATTTAATATTACATTAGTTAATATTAAACAGCCACAGGTGGCTAGTGGCTACTGTACTGGTCCAACACAGTTCTAGATGCTGCAAAAGTCATTTCTAAGCAGGACTTTCCTAAGAACATGGTCTGCCCCATGTCTCTGTCAGTGCAGCTAACTGGGCATCCCCGTAAAAGTGGCAAGTTTCAACTGTGACAGGCATCCAAAGAGATGCAGAGACTAATACTTCGCCTTCACTCATAAAACTCAGCCATCTATGTATGTACTTTTTGCTATACTCTCTACATTCCTCAGCTCTATAGCCTCTTTCAATTATCTGGGAAGTCCAAATGAAACATGTTCTAAGTGCCATCTTCCCAATAATCCCACTTAAAACAGACAGCTAATGTTTTAAATTAAGCCTAAATAGTCTCCGTTAAAGTATTAGAAAGCATACCTGGGCATCGCAATTCCCAAAAACTTCAATTTTTTCTGCCTTCAGTTCCACATTTTGCTTTTTGGATGGACTTTTTACCAGCTGCCCTTGAACTTCCACAGAGCTCCCAAAAGTCAGTTCTCTACAGTAACCAAAAACCAGCATAAAAAAGGTATCATTATCTGGAACCCTCATTTTAATAAAACAAAAACAAAAACAAAAACAAAAACAACTTGCTATCAGAACATTCCAATTTTTAATGATAGAGGTTTTACCCTTCTTTGGGCAGCAAAGAATTGAGAGAGACTAAAGCAAAGAATAGATAGGGGATAGTATTATATGAAGATATTATGAAAAGAAAGGACTCCATCAAAAAAAAAAAAAAAATGAAATCTTGCCATTTGCAATGACATGGAAGGAACTAGAGGTTATTATGCCAAGTGAAATAAATCAATAAGAGAAAGACAATTATTTAATTTCACTCATGCATGGAGTTTAAGAAACAAAATAGAGGAGCATAGGGGAGGGGAGCAAAAAATAAAGCAAAATCAGAGAGGGAGACAAACCATAAGACTTTTTTTTAAAATTTTTTTAATTTTTAAATTTTTTTAACTTTTTTATATTTTTTTCCAAAGATTTTATTTATTTGACAGAGAGAAACACAGCGAGAGAGGGAACACAAGCAGAGGGAATGGTAGCGGGAGAAGCAGGCTCCCCGCCGAGCAAGGAGCCTGATGTGGGGCTCGATCCCAGGATCGTGGGATCATGACCTGGGCCAAAGGCAGACGCTTAACGACTGAGCCACCCAGGCGCCCCAAGACTCTTAATAATAAGTAACAAACAAGGTTGCTTGAGGGGACGAGGGTGGGGACATGGGCTAACTGGGAGATGTAATGAGCACTGCTGTTATTTAAGACTGATGAAACACTGACCACTAAGTCTGAAACTAATAATACATTATATGTTAATTAACTGAATTTAAATTAAAAAAATAACAGCGAAAGACGGGAAAAAAAGAAAAAGAAAAGGAAAGGCCTGAATTTTGGACTTAAGCCTCAAAGATTTGAAAAGCAGGTTTGTTTAGAAAGATCACTCAGGGGGCAATATGAACATTGGATTAGGGAAATGGGGAAAAGAGATGAAAGGGAAAAAAAAGATTCTTTTGTTATTAAAAAAAAACCAAACTCACCTACTGTCAAAGCTTGAATCTGCTACAACCTGAAGGCTTTCCAAAGATGATCCATCATTTACATGCAGGAACAAGACTTCCTTCTGGGATCGGACTGAACGAACCCATCCCTAATAAAGAGAAATTTCTAAATGTGAGTTTAAAACACACAAACATTTTACATTTTCATTACACACGCACATATAAGACTAAATGGGGAAAAAAATGTCCTCAATCCTGTCTTTTTTTTTTTTTTTTTAAAGATTTTATTTATTTGACAGCAAGAAACACAGCAAGAGAGGGGACACAAGCAGAGGGAATGGTAGCGGGAGAAGCAGGCTTCCCACGGAGCATGGAGCCCGATGCGGGGCTCGATCCCAAGACTCTGGGATCTGACCTGGGCCGAAGGCAGACGCTTAACAACTGAGCCACCCAGGCGCCCCTCAATCCTGTCTTAACAATCGCTTTTAGCTCATCACTGAGCATATATAATTCAATATGATTCTTATCACAGTGAGATATAGCTTTAGCATCACATCTTTTTGTTAATAAAACTCACCATTCTGAATAGATGCCTAACATTCCACTAGGTGAAGAGTCTAATTCACATCATCAATTTCCCCAATATTGGCTATTCTAGTATTTCTTCCTGCCCCTTGCTCCTTTTCGCCACCGTAACAAATAATAGGGCACATATTTTGGCCCTTGCCTCCTTTTATATAAAATTCCCAGAAGGGAGATTATGTAGACTAGATATATTTCCATGGGATTTTTTTTCCCCTTTTAGAATGTATCACACAAAGTTCTCAAGCAGCTTTTCATTGTGAACACATATTAAGTAGTACCTAAGCTTTTGAAGACATTCTGAATTCAAATGGCAGGTTATGTGTGAGAACAAATGAGAGGTCTTCTAGTAGACCAGTACAACAACCAGTACAGCTCTCACAGATCACATCCAACTTAAATTTAACTAGCAAAGAAAAGGGGAATATTCTTCTAGCACTGAACAACTGTGAAACTGACAGTGTTTGATTAACTATCAGTCAGGCTTGGGAAAAGGGAGATGACTCTACTTAGAAAAACTGTATTAGGGGCACCTGGGTGGCTCAGGTGGTGATCTCAGGGTCCTGGAATGAACCCTGGCACCGGCATCCATCGGCTCCCAGCTCAGCGGGGAGTCTGTTTCTCCCTCCCCCTCTGCTGCTCCCCCTGCTTGTGCTCTTGCTGTCAAATAAATAAAATTAAAAAAAAAAAAAAAAACCAAAAAACCGTATTGACCCTTACTTTATGTTCCCACCATACCCTACAGACAATGCTATTGAAGTTCTCTTATGTGCACGTTCATAATATTTTCAAAGTTTAGGAACCACCCTTTAGTTGCTTTGAAGGCCATTGTCAAGCACAGAGTAGATAGTCCGTTTGTTTTTTAGTGAAAGAATATCTAAAAATGCACTAAATATCTACTGTGAGAAGTGTTTTACTATCTTCTTCATATACTATCTCATCCCTTCCTCACAACAGCTCTGTGGATTATCATTATAACCTTTTTTACAAGTGAAGAACCTAGATTCAAAGAAGTTAAATAACTTGCTGAAGGTCACACTGCTGGTTAACATAAAGTCGAAATTTGAACTTTTACTAGGGCTACACTGAATAAAGTATAAATTGCCTCAGTCTCCTATACAAGGCCTTTCACAACTGAGAGTGCCCATCTTTCTGATTTCATCTCCGCATGCTTCCCCAAAGGCAGCTGTTCTTTGGTCAGGTTCAATCAATAATAATTCCTAAAGCACTACTGTATTGCTTTTCACTTGCTAGTAAAAGGTAACATTTGTGAAGCACCGTTTAAAAATGTGTTTCTGTTCTAAGCTTTTTATAAATATTTTACTACTTATTCCTTACAAGAACTTAATGAAGTGAATATTAGAGATGAACATACTTAGAGAAGTTAGGATAATCTCTCTAAATAATTAAAATCACAGTTCCCAAGTAACAGAGCTAGAATTGAAATTAGTTCAGTTCTTAGTTCAAAGTTCAAGTTATTATCAAATTTTTCTAGAATGCTATTTCCCCCTACCCCCAGTTCCTCTACCTGAAGGAAGGATATGAAGGAACTCATATCCTTCAGGACTCAAACGAAATGTCACTTAACACAAGAAGTCTTCTTTGACCTTACATAGTTAAGGATGTCCCTCTCTATTTTCTCAAAAATTTTTATGCCACCAATACTAATCACATTGCCCCAATTACTAGTCTTAGCCATTGAACCAGGGCTGACCCACAAAAATATGTGAGCCACATTATGTCATTTTGCAATTTTAGTGGTCACACTAAAAGTAAATAGGTAAAATTAATTTTAATATTGTATTTAACCCAATTATGCCCCAAATATCTACATGTGATCAATATAAATATATATTGAGATATTTTGTTCTCCAAAATTGGTGTATTTTACATTTACAGATACCCTTCAGTTTAGACTAGCTGCATTTCAAGAGCTCAATGACACAATGGCATTCTAGCTTAGACTGCACAGCACTAAAATGAAAGCCTTTAACCTAAGCGGTAGCTTTTATCTTTGAATCCTTTCTAGATTACCACTCCCAAGGGAACATTAACATATGTATGTCAAATGAATAGATGAATGGAGAAGGTTTTGGTTTGTATCATGGAAAAAATATGAAACCCAAAGAAATGCAGAGAGGCCACACTGCTTAAAAATCAAGGATATCCCAGAACAACAAAAATAACTTCATCAGTGTTTCAGCAACCTATAAGAAACGGTCAAACCACCTTGCTTGGTCTACTCCCTTAAGGGAAAATCTTCTATGTGGAGCTGCTGCAAATGGTATTAACAGGAGAAATAATAGCAGCCACATTTATTGACTGTGAGCCACCGCTCTAAATGTCTTCATACCCATCATCTCACTTAATCTTCAGGACTCTATGAAGTTAAGGCTACTATTAGATTCATTGCCATAAAAAGGAAACCGGTATAAAACATAGAGACATGCCCATAATTCATGAGTCACTAAATGGCAGACTGGCAGCCTGACTCCAGAAGTTTCAAACTGTTACACTCTACTTTCTCCTGACTTATTAAACATACGTTATATGCAAACCCCCATTTTTAGGCCTTGGGGTGGTTAAAAGTTAAAAAAAAAAAGCCATTGTTTAGTTGAACAAGTATTTACTATCAGACATGTGTGAATAGCAAGACAGGTAAGACACACTGTCAGCTCTCAAGGAGCTAGCTATTAACTATTAACTATTAACTATTAACTGTGGATGTTCATTACGAAGAATAAAGGAAAAGCAGCTAGTACGTCTATTCTGCTGTATGACTAACAAGTTTACAGGTAATGTCCCGGGACCGTTAAAGCCAAGTTCCAGGACTTCACAGGCATCCCAACAGTTTTGCAAAAAGCAACGGAAGGCAAGGAAAGGAGAAAAGCGTGAACGCACACAACTGCCTACATTTTCTCCTTTCCCTGCCTGTCATTCTCTCTTACAAAGCAAGCCTAGTCGTAGAGGTGCCATTTAAGTCACTAAAAAGAAAAGCCCACCCCCTTCCCATACACCAACCTGAACCTTAACGGGTTCCCCATTCGTGTTCTGAGCCCCGAGAGCATCCCGCACACTCAGTCTGGCTGAAGGTTTGTGTCTCGTGCAGGGAGTGGAAGAACACAAACGTAGGGCTCGGACCAGGCACCGGGCCCCAAACATCGCGCGGCTGCTTCAAGCCCTCCTCGGGACCAGCCCCGATCCCAGCGGGTGCGGACCTTGCCTCTGGTGAACTTCCCCTCTCGACTGCTCCCCAATTCTACGCTGCAGCCCTGCACTCAGCGTTCCACGCCCCCCAACCTCGGCAGCTCCCTGCCCCTTTAGGGGCTCCAGCTGTCTCCACAGAACCTCCCCTGCGCTTCCCTCTCCCGGGACAGGAAGGAACGGAGACAACAGAGTCAGCAGCGTAAGCCGAAAAAACCACGCGCCGTAGCGGGCCAAGACACCTCACGGTCCCGGTAATTTCCAAACCCACAGCCCAGACCCCCTCCGCCAGCCGAAAAACGCGCGGCCGCCGCCATACGTCACACGGCAACGTCAACGTCATCACGCTACGAGGAGCTTAAGAAGGAGCGTGCGCAGTTCTGACTCCAGTTTACGGAGAAGGCGGGCCAGAGGCAGGTGCGGGCCGAGTGCGGAGGGGGCGGGCCAGAGGCTCAGAAGGGGCGGAGCTAAGGCTTTCCAGCTGTAGGTGTTATTGTTGGGGCAAATGGGGAGCGCAAATGGTGAGCACACCTGGGACCGGGCCTAAGAGGTCTTCATTTCTAAAGCTTCCAGGTGCTGCAGAGGAACAGTGAGAGAGGCAAGGAGTGACTGGTGCGGAGGGAAAGCCTCCGGGAGACTTGGCTGGATTAGCTTGAGGGTATCAAGTGTTCCTGAGTTCTGAGCACAAGGAAAGACATGACAAAGATCCTTGCTCACCTCACAGTTGTGTGGTATCAGACTTCTAAATAGACAGCTGCATAAAAGAGTGATCAGTTCCCTGGCGGAGACTAACCGTGGGATGCCAGAGATAGACTGCTGGAGAAAGGTGGCTCTCTGACTACTAAAGAGTAACTGAAGAGAACTTGTGTATGCAGAACAGAGAAGGCACGAAAGACAATGTGAAGATGTTGGAGAGAGACTGGAGGGAATGTCGACTACTGCCTGCTGGAATCCTCGTCTTTTTTCCAAAACAGTTATCTGCATTTGTTTGACCTGGAAACAATAACCCTTTTAAATTTATCCACTACCACCACCACCACCTCTTAAATTAAAAAAAAAAAAAAAAAAAAATCTATAATTCACTGACAATCATGAAAAGGTTTCTATGTAACTAAAAGATAGAAGGGTTAGCAACTTAGAGTTGTTGCTATTATTATGCCCATTTTACCGATACAGGAACTTGGGCACAGAAAAGTGAAATGACTTGCTCAACGATATACAATACATTCTATAAATGTGAGATTTAAACTCAGAAATTCTGGCTCTATGCACTAAACTATTAAGCTATTGAGTGTCTCAAGGTGGGAAATAAATCGTGGTCCCTTCCACCAAGAAGCTCATGGTCTCATGGAGAATGACAACAAAAGAGATTATTGCAATATAAACCTATAAGTATACATAAATATATAAGCCAAGTGGAGTGGTAGTCTAGAAAAGGAAATAAACTGAATTTTTGAGGAGTATCAGAATTTTGTAATACTGGGACCCTTCCCTACTCTCCTGGCCGTCTTGGTAATCTTTGCTTTTTATAGTTTTACCACCATCTCAGTAGTCTAGATATTATGGTATCCTCTGTTTTTGAACTTCATGTAAATAGAATCATACAGCATGGGTTATTTTGTGTATGATCTCTTTAGCTCAATACTATTTTTGAGAGAATCCACTGTATCATTGCCTATAACTATAGCTTGTTCATTTTCATTGCCATCTGGTATCCCATTCTGTGACTATAACCCACTTATTTATCCACTCTGTTGATGGATTTTTGGGTTGTTCCCAGTTTGGGGTTATTATGAGTAACACTGCAATGAGTATTTTTGTACGTAACTTATTGTAAATGTGTATGTATTTAAGCTGGGAATAATATCCAGGAGTAAAATTGCTGTATTCTAAGGTATACAGACTTCAGCTTTAGTAAATAGGGCCAGACTTTTCTGAGTGTCACCAGCCACTTAGGGGAGGTGCCATTGCTTTATATTCTTGCCAACACTTGGTCTCCTCAGACTTTTAAATTTAGCCATATTGGTGGAGGTGTAGTAATCTCTCGTTGCAGTTTACCTTGCATCTCCCCTATTATTATTCCTTGTTGAGCACATTTCAATGTTTATTTTCACTGGCTTTTCTTTTTTTAGTGAATTCACTAAATCTTTTGATTTTTCCACTGAGTGGTCTTTTTTGTAATTTATTTTCCAATTAATCTATATAAGTTCTTACAAATACAATTTAGATATAAGCTCTTCTCAGTTATAAGCATTGCAAATATCTTTACCCCCTCTGCGGGTTGCTTTACCGTGGTGTATTATGAGGAATGGTTGAGTAATAGTAAAGGTTGACATCATTTGGTCTTTTGCTTAGAAATAGTGTCTAGTTTTTGAAGAAAGTTATGGACACTCAAAATTGCCCTTTGATTTTATTTGGACAAAGTAAGACGAACATCTTTTGTCATTTCTGTTACTGTCCTTCTTTAAAAATGGATTTTTCCTATTCAAATGTTTATTGGTTTATGCTCCCTCCCCCTTTTGGTTACATGGTTAATGGCCTTTTCTACACATCTTTATGTGGTAATCTTCAAAGAACAATCTTAAGAATTGCAACTTTACTTTAAATTGTTTAAAACTGAATCTGGCTGCTTGCAAATATTTCTGTGTATAATCAATCTCTAAGATTTCACACCAGAAAACCAGGTAACTCAGAAAAGAAAAATTACATGTAGGAGACAATACAATCTGAGCTGATCCTCCTATACTCATATTTTCTTTTTGATCACACAGAACTTCAAAGAATGGAGTTTAGCTTTTCAGAATTTCTTTAATGCCCACACAGCTTCACAATGAGCACCTCATCTTGTCTGGGAATATTTTTCACAGCCTATACCTACATTTGTGCCTATATTTTTGCAGCATTTTCCACTGATGAAGTGAGAGTGAAAAGAAAGGGCAATCCCGCCCCCCCAACAAGTTTCCAAAAATGTTACACTTGCAGAAGAAATGTTTCCAAAGAGCAAAACTCCACAAATGTTTAGGTTTTTTTTTTTTCACAGAGGGGTGCCTTATCACAGGCAGTTTTGGTTTATAACCGAAAATAAAAAGCAGATGGGCTTTGGGTCCCTTTTACTATCATTTAAAAAATTTTCTAGAGTGGTACATCCCCTAATTGGCAGCACCTTGGGCAGACCACTCTCACTGCCTCACCCTTGGTGTGCCACTGATTTTTTTTTTTAAGATTTTATTTATTTGAGAATGAGAGCAAGCACGAGAGGGGTAAGGTCAGAAGGAGAAGCAGACCCCTGCTGAGCAGGAAGTCCAATGCAGGACTTGATCCCGGGACTCCAAGCTCGTGACCTGAGCTGAAGGCAGTTGCTCAACCAACTGAGATATCCAGGCGCCCGGTGGGCCACTGATATTAAGCATTACATCTTCTATAGACTTCTGAGAAATACTTTCTCATTTTCCCTGCTGCTTCTGAGGGATTACTACCCTCCCACCCTAGTAAATATAATGTCATAAGTAATCAATGTTATCTTTGGAAAAGAATAACTTCTGCTTAAACATATGTAAATTCTAACTGAGAATTTTTTTCCTTATGACAAAGAGCCTGGAAAAGGCACTTTCCTGGAATGCCTAAGAGCATCAGCACTCACCATTGGTCTAAAACAATTACATAAGCACTCAAAGACACAAAAAGGAGATGTGCTTATGCTCTGGTTTTTCAAATAGGAAACAAAAAATATTGATGACTGTTTTGAACTCCTCACAAAACGGGTTGGTGAAAGGTGTGTTAAAACAAGGACGGCAAGTAGATTGTACTCCAAGAATAGTAATGTCTGAACATTCAGGGACCTGGATATTTCCTTTCATAGATTTCCAGCAGAACTTCTTCAAGTTCCACCACCCCCTATGAACAGCTGTAAGAAGACTCACTGATAATGTAACTTTCCTTGAAAACTGATTATCTTCCTCTTTTCAGGGTTTACTTTAAGAATCATGTACACTAAGAGATATAAAAATGTAAGGTTTTAATTTCCAATATATTAAACAACTTAACATTCCTTACTAGAGTATCATATATATCATAAATGAGTATGAGATATGTGTGTGTATATATTCTTAAATATTACGTATGTACACACACATTAATCCCCAGTTATGTCACAAAGCTATTGATTCAGGGCACCTGGGTGGCTTGGTGGTTAAGCATCTAATTCTTGATTTCAACTCAGATCATGATCTCAGGGTCCTGGGATAGACCCCACATTGGGCTCTGTGCTCAGTGTGGAGTCTGCTTGTCTCTCTCCCTCTGTTCCTCCCCTGCTCACATTCTTTCAAACAAACAAACAAACAAACAAACAAATAAAATCTTAACACAAAAAAGTTGTTGCTACAATCCCCATTTTAAAAGTGCTTAATATATGGGATGCCTGGTTGGTTCATTTGGAAGAGCATGCAACCTTTGATCTCAGGGTTGTGAGTTCAAGCCCCACATCAGGTGTGAAGCTTGTTTAAAAAAAAAAAAAAAGTAGGGGTGCCTGGCTGGCTCAGTCGTTGAGTGTCTGCCTTTGGCTTGGGTCATGATCTCAGGGTCCTGGGATCAAGCCCCACATTGGGCTCCCTGCTCGGTGGGAAGCCTGCTTCTCCTGCTACCATTCCCTCTGCTTGTGTTCCCTCTCTCGCAGTGTTTCTGTCAAATAAATAAAATCTTTACAAAAAAAGTAGTTAATATTTATCAATTTGGCTGGAGCCCTGTAAAATTACATAGTTTACATTTCCTAGTGACTGGTTGTGGTCGCCAGTCTCTAAAATGGCCCCAACGATCCTTGCCTTTTTTGTAGAATCCTCTTTGTAGAATCCTCTCCACATTAGTCACACAAGATTAACCCATATAACCAAAAGAATTTTGCTGATGTCTTATTGTGACTTATTGTGACTTCTAAGGATAAGTCATAAAAAACACTGCCCTTTCTGGCTTCTTCTCTTGGATCAATTGCTCTGGGGGCTGTCAGATACCATGTCATAAAGATACTCAACTAGCCCTATAAAGATGCCCACGTGCCAAGGAACTAAGGCATCTTGCCAGTAGTTAGCACCACTATATTACTGTGTAGGATAGATATATTCTAACTGTTGTTTATCTAGAGAACCCTGAGTTAGTGAGCTAATCAGTGAATGAATATGTGAGTTGTTATGTATTGTATGTATATACATTGGCTCAAGTGATTATGGAGCCTGAGAAGTCCCACAATCTGTCGTCTTCAAGCTGGAGACCAAGGAAGGCCAGTGGTGTAGTGTGAAAGCCTAAGATCCAGAGAACCTATGGTGTAGATACCAGTCCAAGTCTGAAGGCCTGAGGAGCAGGAGCCCAGAGGGCAGGAGAAGACTGATGTCCCAGCTCATTCAGTCAGGCAGAGAAGCAATTCAGCCTTCCTCTGCCTTTTTGTCCTATTCAAGCCCTGAATGGATTGGATAATGACCACCCACACTGGAGACAGCCATTTGCTTTCCTTAGTCCACCAATTTAAATGTTAATCCCTTTTTTATAAAATAAATAAATCCTGGGTATGTAACATACAACATAATAACTATAGTTAATAATACTATATTCTGTATTTGAAAGTAGCTAAGAGAGTAAGCCTTAAAAGTTCTCATCACAAGAAAAAAATTGTAACTTTGGCTGGTGATGGATATTGTAATCATTTGGCACTATGTGTATTCATCAAACCATTATGCTGTACACCTAAAACTGATACAATGTTATATGTCAATTACATCTTTAAGAGGTTGATTTAAAAAAAAAACCATGCCAATTTAACCCATAATGTAACCAAAATGTAATAATTGGCAATAAAAAATATTCTTAAAAACAAAACAGAAAAGAAATCATTGTCTTTTCCTTATTAGAAAACCAGAAGAACCTGAAAGGATTGCTTATTATGCACTCCCCCTTTCTGTAGCAGAAAACAAATTGCAATAAATGAACTTTCATCCCACCTAGAAGCTAGAAATTAACAGAAATATAATATGAGCCGGAGGAAGGTCTTGTTCTCACTTTTCTATCTTTTGAAAACCTGGGGGAAAGGAGATTTTGTTGTTTGCACATTTTTAAAAGTTTGTTTACTTGTTTAAGCAACCTCTACACCCAATGTGGGGCTCAAACTCACCACCTGAGATCAAGAGTTGCATGCTCTTCTGAGTCAGCAAGGCACCCTGGGAAGGGAGACCCTGTAATAACACCTAAAGATTTTTTTTAAAAGATTATTCTCTGAATGGTTTTATTTCTTAAAATTAAATTTAAAATTTTTTAAAATTTAAACTCAAGTTCATTAACATAAAGAGTAGTATTGGTTTTAGGAGTAGAATTTAGTGATTCATCACTTACATGTAACACCCAATGCTTGTCCACAACAAGAAGTGCCCTCCTGAATGCCCATCACCTATTTAGCACATCCCCCACACCCCCAGCAACCCTCTGTTTGTTCTCTATAGTTAGAAGTCTCTCATGGTTTGCCTCCCTCTCTGTTGTTATCTTGATTTTATTTTTTCTTTCCTTCCCCTATGTTCATCTGTTTTGTTTTTAAAATTCGACATGAGTGAAATCATATGATGTTTGTCTTTCTCTAATTTTGCTTAGCATAATATCTCTAGTTCCATCCATGTTGTTGCAAATGGCAAGACTTTATTCTTTTTGATGGCTGAGAGTGTGTGTATGTTTGTTTGTGCGTGTGTGTGTGTGTGTGTGTGTGTGTGTGTATCTCACATCTTCTTTATCCATTCATCTGTTGATGGACATTTGGGCTCTATGATTTGGCTATGGTTGATAGTGCTGCTATAAAAACTGGGGTGCACATTTTCCTTCAAATCAGCATTTCTGTACTCTTTGGATAAATACCTAGTAGTGCAATTGCTGGGTTGTAGGGTAGTTCTGTTTTTCACTTTTTGAGGAACCTCCATATTGTTTCTCAGGGTGGCTGCACCAGTTTGCATTTCCAGCAACAATGCAAAAGTTTCCCCTTTCTCTGCATCCTCATCCATATCTGTTATTTCCTGAGTTGTTAATTTTAGCCATTCTGACAGGTGTGAGATAGTATCTCACTGTGGTTTTTTTTTTTCTCACTGTGGTTTTGATTTGCATTTTCCCTAATGATAAGTGATGCTGAACATTTTTTCATGTGTCTGTTAGCCATTTGTATGTCTTTTTTAAAAAATATTTTATTTATTTATTGGACAGAGAGAAAGAGATCACAAGAGATCACAGAGAGGTAGGCAGAGGGAGAGGGGGAAGCAGGCTCCCTGCTGAGCAGAGAGCCCGATGTGGGGCTCAATTCCAGGACCCTGATATCATGACCTGAGCTGAAGGCAGAGGCTTTAACCCACTGAGCCACCCAGGCGCCCCCATTTGTATGTCTTCTTTGAAGAAATGTCTATTCATGTCTTTGGCCATTTCTTAACCAGATTATTTTTGAGGTGTTCATTTTGATGAGTTCTTTATAGATTTTGGATACTAGCCCTTTAACCAATATGTCATTTGCAAATATCTTCTCCCATTCCATCAGTTGCCTTTAGTGTTGATAGTTGATAGTTTCCTTTGCTGTACAAAGCTTTTATTCTGATGAAGTCCCCCCAAAACAGTTCATTTTTGCTTTTGTTTCCCTTGCTTCCGGAGACGTTTCTAGCAAGAAGTTGCTGTTGTCGAGGTCAAAGAGGTTGCTGCCTGTGTTCTCCGCCAGGATTTTGATGGATTCCTATCTCCCATTTAGGTCTTTCATCATCCATTTTGAGTTTATTTTTGTTTATGGTATAAGAAAGTGGTTTGGTTTCATTCCTTCTGCATGTGGTTGTCCAGTTTTCCCAACACCATTTGTTGGAAAAACTATCTTTTTCCATTGGATATTCTTTCCTGCTTTGTGGAAGATTAGTTGACCAAAGAGTTGTAGGTCCATTTCTGGGTTCTCTATTCTATTCCATTGATCTATATATGTATGTTTTTGTGCCAGTACCATACTATCATGATGATTACGGCTTTGTAATACAGCTTAAAGTCTGGGATTGTGAAGTCTCCCACTTTTCTTTTTTAAGATTTTATTTATCTGACAGAGAGAGAGAGAGAGATCACAAGTAGGCAGAGAGGCAGGCAGAGAGAGAGGGGGAAGCAGGCTCCCTGCTGAGCAGAGGACCCTGAGATCATGACCTGAGCCGAAAGCAGAGGCATTAACCCACTGAGCCACTCAGGTGCCCCTCAATTTGCTTTTCTTTTTCAACATTTACTTTGGCTATTCAGGGTCTTTTCTGGTTCTATACAAATTTTAAGATTGTTTGTTCTAGCTCTGTGAGAAATGCTGATATTATTTTGACTGGGATTGCACTGAATGTATAGATTGCTTTGGGTAACATAGACATTTAACAATATTTGTTCTTCCAACCCATGAGCATGGAATGCTTTTCCATTTCTTTGTGTCTTCTTCAATTTCTTTCGCAAGTGATCTATAGTTTTTAGAGCACAGATCTTTTACCTCTTTGATTAGGTTTATTCCTAGGTATGTTATGGTTTGGGGTACAATTGTAAATGGGAATGATTCCTTGATTTCAGTTTCTGCTGTTTCATTATTGGTGTATAGAAATCCAATAGCTTTCTGCATGTTGATTTTACATCCTGTGACTTTGCTGAAGTCATGTTTTAGCTCTCGTAATATTTTAAATATTTTATTTATTTGACAGAGAAAGAAAGACACAGTGAAATAGGGAACATAAGCAGGGGGAGTAGGAGATGGAGAATCAGGCTTCCTGATGGGCAGGGAGCCTGATGAAGGGCTTGATCCCAGGACTCTGCCCAATGACTGAGCCACCAAGGTTTCCCAGCTCTAGCAATTTTTTTGGTGGAGTCTTCCAGGTTTTCTACATAGAGTATCATGTCACCTATGAAGAGCAAAGGTTTGTCTTCATCTTTGCCGATTTAGAGGTCTTTATTTCTTTTTGCTGTCTGACTGCTGAGGCTGGGACTTCTAGTACTATGTTGAATAGTACTAGAAAAGCTCTTAGTTTTTCTGCATTGAGGATGATATTAGCTGTGGGTCTTTCATATATGGCGTTTATGATACTGAGGTATGTTCCTACTATCCCTATTTTCTTGAGGGTTTTTATCAAGAAAGGATGCTGTACTTTGTCAAATGCTTTTTCTGTATCTATTGAGAGGATGATATGGTTCTTATCCTTTCTTTTATTAATGTGGTGTATACGTTGATTAATTTGTGGATATTGAACCACCTTTGCAGCCCAGGAATAAATCCCACTTAGGTAGTATCTTGTCGAGAATTTTTGCATTCATATTTATCAGGGATATTGGTCTGTAATTCTCCTTTTTAGTGGGGTATTTATCTGGTTTGGGGATCAAGGTAATGCTGGCCTTGTTTCAAAAGAGTGGGTATTAATTCTTCTTTAAATATTTGGTAGAATTCCCCTGGGCAGCCTATGGCCCTGGACTCTTGTCTGTTGGGAGATTTTTCATTACTGATTCAATTTCTTTGCTGGTTATGGGTTTGTTCAAATTTTCTATTTCTTCCTATTTTTAGGAATTTATCCATTTCTTCCAGATTACCCAATCTATTGGCATATAACTGCCTATAATATTGTCTTATAATTGTTTGTATTTCTGTGGTATTGGTTGCGATTTCTTCTCTTTCATTCACAATTTATTTGTTGGGTCCTTTTTCTTTTCTTTTTGATAAGTCTGGCTAGGGTTTTATTAATTTGATTAATTCTTTTAAAGGACCAGCCCATAGTTTGTTGATTTGTTCTACTGGGTTTCTTTGTTTTGTTTTGTTTTTCCTCTATCATTTACTTCTGCTCTAATCTTAATTATTTCCCTTCTTCTGCTGGTTTTAGGCTTTTTTTGCTATTATTTTTTCAGCTCCTTTAAGTGTAAGGTTAGGTTCTATATTTGAGACTTTTCTACCTTCTTGAGGTAGGCCTATATTGCTCTATACTTCCCTCTTAGGACTGCCTTTGCCGCATCCCAAAGGTTTTTTTTTTTTAAGATTTTATTTATTCACTTGAAAGAGAGACAGAGCACGAGCAGGAGAGACAGGAGAGGGAGAAGCAGACTCCTCACTGAGCTGGGAGCCCAATGTGGGGGTTAACCCCAAGACACTGAGATCATGACCTGAACCAAAGGCAGACACTTAACCATCTGAGCCACCTAGGTGCCCCAATCCCAAAGGTTTTGGACTATTGTGTCTTCATTTTCATTTGCTTCCACGTATTTTTAATTTTTTTTCTTTTATTTCCTGGTTAACCATTCATTCTTTAGTAGGATGTTCTTTGATTTCCACCTATCTGTGGTCTTTCCAATTTTTTTCTTGTGGTTGACTTCAAGCTTCATGGTGTTGTGGTCTGAAAATATGCATGGTATGAGCTCAATCTTTTTGTTCTTGTTGAGGCCTGATTTGTGACCCAGTATGTGATCTATGCCATGTGCATTTGTAAAGAATGTGTATTCTGCTGCTTTAGGATGACATGCTCTGACTATATTAGTAAAGTCCATCTGGTCCAGTGTGTCATTCAGAGTCATTGTTTCTTTGTTGATCTTCTGCTTAGATGATCTGTCCATTGCTGTGAGTGGGGTGTTGAAGTCCCCTATTATTGTGTTATTATCAATGAGTTTAAGTTTCTTATTAATTGCTTTACAGGTTTGGCTGCTTCCAAGTTAGGGGCACAAATATTTACAATTTTTAGTTATTCTTCTTGGATAGACACCTTTATTATGATATTGCCCTTCTTTATCTCTTATTACAGTCTTTGGTTTAAAATCTGGTTAGTCTGATAGAAGTATGGTTACTCCAGCTTTCCTTTAATGTCCATTAGCATGCCAGATGGTTCTCTACCTCCTTACTTTCAACATAGAAGTGTCTTTGGATCTAAAAAGAGTCTCTTGTAAGCAGCATATTGATGGTTTTTTTAATCCATTCTGATATCTTATGTCTTTTATTTTTTTTTAATTTCTATTTATCTGACAGAGAGAGAGATTACAATTAGGCAGAGAGGCAGGCAGAGAGAGGGGGGGAAGCAGGCTCCCCGCTGAGCAGAGAGCCTGACATGGGGCTCGATCCCAGGACCCCGAGATCACGACCTGAGCTGAAGGCAGAGGCTTTAACCCACTGAGCCACCCAGGCGCCCCAAGATACCCTATGTCTTTTAGAGTATTTAGTCCATTTAAATTCAGAGTAATTACTGATAGGTATGAATTTAGTGTCACTGTAATACCTATAAAGTCACAGTTCTTATAGATTGTCTTTGTTTCTTTCTAATCTTCAAAGCTTTTGGTGTTTCTTTCCTACTCAAAAGGTCCCCTTTAATATTTCTTGCAGAACTGGTTTAGTGGCCATGAACTCCTTTAATTTTTGCTTATCTTGGAAACTCTTTATCTCTCCTTCTATTCTGAATGACAGCCTTGCTGGATATAGTTTTTTGGCTGCATATTTTTCCCATTCAACATGTTGAATGTATCATGCCACTTTTTTTCTGCATGTCCACAGTCAAGTTTCTGTGGACAAGTCTGCTGCTAACCTTTTATGTCTACCCTTATAGGTTAAGGACCTCTTGTCCCTACCTGTTTTCAGAATTTTCTCCTTACTTTTGTATTTTTCAAGTTTCACTATGATATATCTTGGTGTTAACTTGTTTTTGTTGGTTTTAAGGGGAGTTCTCTGTGCCTTTTGGAGTTGAATTCCTGTTTCCTTCCCCAGATTAAGAAGTTCTCAGCTACAATTTGTTCAAATAAACCTTCTGCCCCTTTTCCCACTCTTGTTCTGGGACTCCTATGACATGGGTATCATTGTGCTTTGTGGAATTGCTGAGTTCCCTACGTCTCTATTCATGGTCTAATAGCTTTCTTTCCCTCTTATTTTTGGCCCCATTATTTTCTGTAATTTTATCTTCTACATCATCTATTCGATCCTCTGCTTCTTCCATCCTCATTGTGATCACATCTAGACAGTCTTGCATCTTAGTTACAGCATTTTTAATTTTGGCTTAATTTTTAGGTCTTTTATCTCATGGGCAGAGTTTCTCTGGGGTTCTTATGACTGTTGTTTTATTGTTCAGCTATATTGCTTATATCTGTTTTGAGCAAATCCCTGGCTATTTCTTCTTGATTTTGCTTTTGGGGGAAAATTCCTCTGTCTTGTCATTATGTCTAGGTTTCTGTCTTTTGCATATTATGAAAGCTTGTAATGCTTCCTGCTGCTGAGAGTAATGCTATATCAAGAAGGGGTCATGGGTGCCTGGGTGGCTCAGTCAGTTAAGCGTCTGACTCTTGATTTCAGCTCAGGTCATGATCTCAGTATTGGGAGAGCAAATCCCATACTGGGCTCCATGCTGGGTGGAGCTTGCTTAAGATTTTCTCTCTCCCTCTGCCCTCCCCACCACATGACGCTCCCCGCCTCCAAATAAACAAACAAACAAACAAATAAATAAAATTAAAGACAGTGCCATTAAAAAACAAAAGAAGAAGCCGACAGTCATATATGGTCCAGGACCTAGTGCTTGGGGCAGTGTTTCTGGTGTATGCTGTGTGCACTCCACCATTGTGTTTTCACTGCTGTTTCCCATAGGTCATTCCTCTGCAGAGTTCCTCCTTGCTTGTGGTGAGGAGTGTTTGGGCCTTTAACTAGGTGTGCTTTGATTTATTTGTTAAGATAAGCCTGATTAAAAATAAACAAAACACCTGATCCGTGAAAAGAAAAAAGGAAACAAAACAAATGAATAAAAAACTGTAAGCTTGATTCCAAAGGAAAGTGAAAATAATAATAAAAAAATTTTAAAATAATAAAAAGGAAAAAGAAAGGCTGGTGCTTTGGAGCACTGTATAATCAGTAGACTTGGTCCACATGAGGAGCCTGTGTTCACCTTCTAAGGAAGAGACCCGCTGTGCTTGCTCACAATTAGACCTACCCTAATAAAGATGCCCCTGCCAGGCATGGGGGCGGGGGGAGGGGGTTGGTGTAAGCAACTCCAGCCTCCACTGTGTTTCTCTCTGTAGTTCCACCATTCTGGTGTTGTGGGGGAGGTGTGGAAGATGGCATCACCCTGCCCTCTCTCCCTGGGGAGGAGAGCTCCTGGTCACTGCTGTTTAGGAGGCCCACATAGAAAAGAGAATAATCTCCCCTCCTGTGTCACATGCTTTCATCAGATCCCTGCCCTCAACCTGTCTATGCCCAGGCCATCTGCATGTCCAGCACCACTGTTCTCCTATGTTTTATCTCTGGCCAGGGGCTGGGATTCAAAACTTCAAATCTTTTTTTTTTCCTGATTTATTTTTTTTAAAGATTTTATTTATTTATTTGACAGAGAGAGAGATCACAAGCAGTCAGAGAGAGAGGGGGAAGCAGGCTCCCTGCCAAGCAGAGAGCCCCATGTGGGGCTCGATCCCAGGACCCTGAGATCATGACCTGAGCCGAAGGCAGAGGCTTTAACCCACTGAGCCACCCAGGTGCCCCAAAACTTCAAATCTTAAAGGACTGGCGAGGCAAAGACTTGCTCCTTTTCCCCAGAGGAGAACCCCGAAGCACTGCACCTGGCACCATTCTGTCCAGGAACACAGTCACACACCTGCATAGGTGCCCAGAGTCTATGATGAGGCACGGCAAAAAGCTGCAACCAGGTTCTGTGCCCTCTGTATGCACCTCTGTCCCCTGCTGTTGAATAGATGCTCAATGGCACCTAGTGGTGCCCTTTTGTCCTTGGAGAGGCAATATACCCTGTTCCACATGTTCTCCAGGAAGGGGAACATTTGTTCTCTCCCAACGTGACCCTGGGGATCCCCACACCATGGTGTCTTGCACAAACCATGTATGTTGCTCTCTTCCACTTTTCTCCCTTTTCTCCATGACTTCGCTCTGTGAAAAGGGTCCCCCGCCCCACCCTTTGCAGCATCCCGGTTTTTCTCTCCCCCAATTTACGTCCCTGAACCTTGTATCTACCATGCTCTCCCTCTCCAATTGTGCAAATTTTCTTCATCCTCAGATTGATTTCCTAATTGCTCAAAATGATTTGATGTTGATCTAGCTGTGTTTAAGGGACAAGGCAAGCTCATGGTCCCCCTACTACTCTGCTATCCTAATTCCCCCCTGAACAGCCTTCTATAGAAAAATTAAAGTTCTATGAAAGAATCTATTAAGTATCCTCATATTAACACGTGCCAGAGGTATAGATGTTGAGCTACTAATGTGTAGCCCAGAAAGAAATAGTCTTATAGTCCCTATCAGAGTATTTTCCCATACTCACCCTTTCCCCTTCTCTGGAAAGCTGCTATTTACTTAGATGAGTTAGTAGATTCATACAGAGAAAATAGAATGGTTCATTATAACAATGTTAAAACCAATAGGTACAATTTACTGAACTAAGCGTTTTAGATGTATTATCTCATTTAATCCTCTCAACAATTCTATCCACCTACTTATTTACAAAATATTATGAGCCAAGCACTCTTACAGGTACTAAGGATACAGGAGCAAACAAACTAGATAAAAATCCCTCTCCTCATACAGCATGCCTTCTAGTAGTAGACACAGACAGTAAACATAAAACTAAGTAAGCCACGTGGTATGTTAGATTGTTTTAGCACCACATAGAAGAAAGAAGACAGGGAAAGGAAATAAGGAATGTTGGGGGAGAATTACATTTTAAATAGAGTGGCCAGGGAAGAAGTTCTTATTGGGAAGGTAACCTCTGAAGGATGTGAGGAGTGAGCTCTGAGGCTATTTGAAGGAAGAGGAATCTGGGCAGAGGGAAAAGCAAATGCAAAAGCTCTGACCAGGCAGCAGGCCTGTGAGTTCACAGAACAAGAAAGAGGTCTATAGCTGGAGTGAGGTGGGCAGGAAGAGAAATAGGAGGCCAGAAAGGTAATCAGGACCTATAAGACATGTTGACTTGTAAGTTGAAAGATGGACTTTGGTTTTTTACTTTGGGTAAGATGGGGAACCACCTGAAGGTTTTCCACAGGGAAAACCTTATACTGTCATCAAAACCTAATGGCTACTGTATTGAGACTAGGTCAAAGGTGGAGGGGGCAAAAGAAGGGGGAGAGAGAGAGAGAGAGAGAGAGAGAGCGAGAGAGCGCACAGTTAGGAAGTTACTGTAATAATCCAGAGGAGAAATAATAGTGGTTTGCACGGGGTTGTAGCAAAAGTCTTAAGAAGGGTTCTGAATCTGGATATATTTTGAAATGAGCCTGAAGGGTTTCCTGAGGTATCTGGATGTGGGGTGTGAGAAACGTGTCAAAGATGACATTCAAAAATTGAACTGAGGGAAGGAATAATGCAGTTGCCATGTAGCAAGAAGAAGAAGACTAGGAGAAGTAGGTTCTTGTTGGGAGTGGGAGTTGGCAAGGTTAGGAGCTTGCTTTTAGATATCAAGTCTGAGAGAGCTTTGGTAGGCAGTGGGGACATACAAGTCTGGAATTCAGGGAATTCACTTAGGTTGGAGATAACTTTAGGGGTAATTAGCATACAGGTGTATTTAAAGTCATAAAACTGATGACAACTCAAAGAAAGTCAGTGTAAGTAAAAACAAAAAAAGGTTCAAGGACTGAGGCACTGGGGCAGCCAATATTGAGAAGTTGGGGAAACGAAGAAGAACCAGCAAAGGGGACTGAGGAGAGGCCCAATCAGGAGAGAGAAAAAAGGTCAAGAGAGTACAGTGTTCTTGGAAGCCAAGCAAAGAAAGCATTTTCAGAAGGAGAGAGTGACTAACCATGTCAAAAGTCACAGATAGATCGGGTCAGATGGGAACTGGACAAATGACCATTGGATTTAGAAATATGGAGTCTTTGGTGACATTGACAGGCTATGGAAATGGAGTGGAGGTGGCTAAACCTGATTGGAGCCACCAATGGAACTAGGGCTTCCTGGAGAAATGATCAGTTTGAGGACCGTGGCAGGAAATATACAGCATGGTACAGCTTGCTGTGCCAGCAATCGAGGAAGCTATCAAACAGTGATGAGGTCCTGTCCAAAGAATACAGAAAACAACTTTAAGGGGCTCCCAGAGCTGGGGTACTTCGTGCATCAAAAATAACATCTGCAATTTTTGGAAACACATCAAATGCATAAAACTCCAAGAAATCATAAATATGATATATCATAAAAAACAAACAAACAAACAAAAAACCAAAGCCCTTCTGAACACCTCTGGAGATTGTTAGGACACCAATTAATTATTCTGAAAGTTAGTAAATAAGAAGAAATAAAGAAATAAAGAAGCAGTTGTCCTGACTTTCCTGAACTGTGTTTCAGGGTAATCAAATTATTAATAAGGGAAAAGTTATCCTGGATTGAAGAATTCCAACTAAAAAGTGCCAAGGGAATTATAATAACCATTTTATAATCTCTAATGAAATATCTAAACAATAATCATCAATGGGTTGTTAAAGAATTAGGAGAAATATTGACAGGGAACTTTTTTTTTTTAAAAAGATTTTATTTATTTATTTGACAGAGAGAGATCACAAGTAGGCGGAGAGAAAGGAGGAAACAGGCTCCCTGCTAAGCAGAGAGCCCGATGTGGGGCTTGATCTCAGGACCCTGAGATCATGACCTGAACCAAAGGCAGAGGCTTAACCCACTGAGCCACCCAGGGACCCCAACAGGGAACTTCGTAAGGAATGGATCAGGCTGACACCTCTGAAATCACTGGTTAATCCTAATATCACTAAAAATGTGACAATGAGACATTATAGACATGGTATACTATACCATGCAGTAGAAAATACCTGATACACAGAAAACTGTGTGAAGCATTACTTACAAATGTAAATAAATAAAACTTAAATTTGATTCAGTCTTTTTTTTTAAGATTTGTTTATTTGAAAGAGAGTGAGAGAGAGATCTTGGACAAGGAGGGGAGGGGCAGAGGGAAAGAATCTCAAGCAGACTTCCTGCTGACTGGGGAGCCTGATGCAGAGCTCAATCTCATGACCCTAAGATCATGACCTGAGCTGAAATCAAGAGTCAGATGTGTAACTCACTGAGCCACCCAGGTGCCCCTGACGGAGTCTTTAGGTCAGGGGTAGGCAAATTTGTTCTGCAAAAAGTCACATAGTAAATATTTTGGGCTTTGTAGAACATAGTGTTTATTGTATATTGTTTTCCTAGTTTATTTGTTCTTAAAACACTTTAGAAATACAAGTGATCAGTTTTAGCTTTTGGGAATTACAGAAAGAGGCTGTAGGCTTGGTTTGGTCTGCTGGCCATAGGTTGCCAATCAATCTTGGCTTTAAAGAACATGTTAGTTTATGGGAAATATGGGAATCAGAGGAACACATTGAAATAAAACCATGAGAAGAAACAAGCCTAATCTAGAATTTAATACCTTTTGTAGGGCAAATGCACCAGTTTCTCTGACAGTTAAAAGCATTAAAAAAGGAGAGATGACATTATAGATTAAAGGGAAATTAAGAGATATATCATCTAAATGCAATATATGGGCACTTGTTTGGATCCTGATTCAAACAAGTCAATTGGAAAAAGATATATATGGGTGGGAGGAGAGAAGAAATTTCAACAGGAAAAAGGTACTATTTTTTGAAAGACTTTTTTTTTTTTAAATTTTTTGAAAGACTTTGTGTAAGATGAGTATTATTTCTTTCTTAAATGTTTTATGGAATTCATTAGTGAAGCCACGTGGATTTAGAACTCTTCATGAGGTTTTAAATGACAACTTCAGTGCACGTAAATGGGATGTTGTATAGATTTTCTATTTCTTTCTTTTCTTTTTTTTTTTTTTTAAATATTTTATTTATTTGACAGAGAGAGAGATCACAAGTAGGCAGAGAGGCAGGCAGAGGGACAGGGGAAGCAGGCTCCTCAATGAGCAGAGAGCCCGATGCAGGGCTCGATCCCAGGACCCCGGGATCATGACCTGAGCTGAAAGCAGAGGCTTTAACTCACTGAGCCACCCAGCGAGAGCTCCTTTCTATTTCTTTCTATGTCAATTTTTTTTAGGTTATATTTTTAAAGAAGTTCTGTCTCTCCAGTTTTGGGGGGCAGCAGTTTGCCTTGTGACTTCAAATGTCTGGTGGATCTAAGAAGAGCTGTTGAGTTTCCCATTATTCAGCTTTTTTCTTGTTGTGAGGACAGAAGTGAGGATACCTAAGTTCCTTACTTGCTGGACTGAAAACCAAAGAGGAAAGATCTGAGGGGACAAACCACTGTGGGAAAGCGAGAAGAGAGTCCTGGGCATGAGGTAGTAGAGTAGTGAGAGGGGCTGGGGTGAGTAAGTGCAGGGGCTGGGCTTCCCTGAGAGCATGGTGAGCGCTGCCCCTGCAGTAACAGGAGAAGGTAGAGTACCTGGGACACACACAGGTTGGTGGGTACATATGGCAGCTTGAAAAGGTCCTCTTTCCTTTGCCTCTATTTCATAATGAAATAGGAGGCAAGGTCTTCTGTTTAGGAAGTGAGAGAGGAAGGGAAGGAGAAGGAGGAGGAGGAGGTGGAACAGGTATTGGGGTTTTGAAAAGATGGTGAAATAATCATTTAGTGGAAGTGGGCAGGCTGGAGAAAGACAGGCTGATTGCCAGGCAGAACTGGAGCCCACCTGAGCATCTCAGTCATACTTCTGAAGTGATGCCCGTAGTCTCAGGAATCATGACAAATCCATGATGGTAAATCTGCTAATATCCCTCAGTGTCTGTTTTCCGCTCTTCAGTAGCAGAAGCCCAGTTGTTTCAGGTACACAGACCCCCATTATACAGATATTTGATAGCTTCTCTTGAAGGTAGGCATGGTCATATAACCTGGTAACTAGCTTCTGGAAAACAGAATGTAACAGAAGTGGTTTCTACAATTTCTGGGAAGACTCACTGAAGGGAACTAAACCATCAGCTAAACTTGAGGAGGGGGTGATGGAGATTAATAGAGGAGAAGGCACGAAATAATTATCTAGGAGAGGAGGAGAACGAATGCAGTAGAGAAGTACATTATGATTGCTTGGCAGCGTTGGGGAGTTCTAGTGCGGGGTTCGCAGTCATAAAGCAAACACCACAGGACACCCTATTTTATATGTGCGGATATTAATACTTAGATTGAGACTCCCCAAAACTCACAAGGATTAAATCATGGTGACTAAAATCAGGCTACTATATTTTCTTGGCACCTTTCCCTGTATTTTGGCATAGACACTTGATGTTGCTGCCTGCCTGGGAAGCAGGCCATGTGTCCGTGCACCCGTAAGGAAAAAACCTGATCCCTGAGTGAGTACACGCAGTGAGGCGGCAGGTACTATTGCAGACCCTGCCAAAGCCCCAATGCAGTTAGCCACTATTTTGGATCACCTGCTATACGCTAGGTAAAGTGCTCAGAACTGGAGGTACAAAAGGGAAAGGAAGACAACACTCTTATGTAGGTTTCTTGCGTGCTTGTCATATGCTAGAGGATAAATATGCATTAAAATTATTTTTTTATTGGGGCACCTGGGTGACTCACTTGTTAAGCATCTGCCTTCGGCTCAGGTCATGAGTCGGGGGGCCTGGGAATGAGCCCTGCATCGGGCTCCCTGCTCAGTGGGGAGTCTGCTTCTTCCTCTCCCACTCCCCCTGCTTGTGTTCCCTCTCTCGCTGTCTCTCAGTCAAATAAATAAAATCTTTAAAAAATTATTTTTTAGAAATTTATTTATTTTAGAGAGAGAAAAAGAGCAAGCATGGGTGGGGAGGGACAAAGAGAGAGAGGGAGGGAGAGTTCTCAGCAGACTCCACTCTGAGCACAGGGCCTGACTTGGGGCTGGATTCCACAACCCCAAGAACATGACCTTAGCTGAAACCGAGAGTTGGATGCTCGACAGACTGAGCCACCTAGGCACCTTTAAAAAAATTTTTGAGTACCTACCATGTGCTGAGCCAGGTACTTTACTAGGCTTTGACTGATACAATGTTAAATCCTTCTGGAAACTTATTCTGCCAGATCCTATTCCCTGCCCTTGTACTGATTCACCAAATAGTTGATCTCCTGGGACTGTGAGTCTGGTGCAGTGATGAAGAGAAAGGAAATTATCTTTTCCAGTGTTATACTCTGATAGTCCTTGTACTAATTCCTATCTAGTTTCTAAGCCCCATTCTTCAGCCTTCCTATTGATGTTGAGAGTTCCATGATTTTTTCAATAAATCCCTTTTTTCTTTAATTTAAAAAAATTTTTTTTTTTAATTTTTTTTTTTTTTTAAATTTATTTGACAGCGAGAAACACAGCGAGAGAGGGAACACAAGCAGAGGGAATGGTAGCGGGAGAAGCAGGCTTCCAGCAGAGCAGAGAGCCCGATGTGGGGCTCGATCCCAGGACTCTGGGATCTGACCTGGGCCAAAGGCAGACGCTTAACGACTGAGCCACCCAGGCGCCCCTAATTTTTAAAATTTTAAGATGATTTCAAAGTAGTATAGAACAAGAAGAGTTCAAATAACTCTCAAGCGCTTTACTTGTATTCATTAATTACAAATATGTTGCCATATTTACTTTATTGCACTCTGTATGTTATGCATATCACATACATATGTACATATGTATAATTTTTTCCTGAGCCATTTCAGAGTTGTAGGCATTGTGCTCCTTTATCCCAAATTCTATATTGTTTATTTCCTAAGAACAAGGATCTTCTCTCATATAGTCACAATATAATGATCAAATTCAGGAAATGTAAGATTAATTAATACTATTTGATAATATACATTTTTCAGATTATACTAATTGTTCCCAAAATGCCATTTATATCCATTTCCCTCTCTGACCCAGGATCCAATCCCAGGTTACACATTGCATTTAGTTGTCATATTCTTTTTTTTAAATTAGCCAGAGTTTATCTCTATTGCTTACAATCAATCTTAATGATACAGTTTCTTCCTGTTGTTTGCAAAGAATCTTTATAATACAGTCAGTGATCCAATTTATTTAATCCTAATATACTCTTGTAGGTAAGTATTAAAAATTCCTGTTTCACAGATCAGTATTCTTAGGGATGGAAAAGTTAAGAAACTTGCCCATGATGACACAGTACGTTCTAGAGCCAGGATTTAAATCCAAACCCTTTAAATTCCCAAGCCTCTGCCTATTCCATTGCAGGCTTGGCAGGTATTGGTAAACCCCAATCTCTTACTCAAAAATGTTACAGGCTAGTGTGGGAGAGAGATAGATAAACAAATAATTAGAATAGATGGCAGTAAATCTGAACCACATAAGTGTGTACAAGTTGTAGATGGAGCACAGCCAATGAACTTACTTCAAATATAGCAAGATATATGGCCAGGGCTTCAACAGCAATAGGAGAAAATAGAACTAGTTTTCTTCCTTGATGCCAACTAGGAATTTATAGATTGTCTGTCTACTGTCCAAAGCATGATTAATATCAATGCTGATGTGCTAACGCCCAACATACACTCAGGAAGGTCCACATTTAGTTGGCTAACACTGTTAACTTTGACATCTGCTAATGCAATGCTACCTCCTGAATGTTAGGGACCCAAGCAGTTCCTACATCATTTCAATTCTTCAGTGGCCATTTTGATTAATGTCGACATTATCCAGTCTGACATTTGGCTGTAACATATTGCAAAGATCCTAATCTGTAAGCTTGCTAAAAATGTGCCCTGTTTAGTTTGATAGTTTTAAAATATTGACATTATAAAGGGAGTTCTGAAGGCAAAAGGGTCGATCCCTTCAAGAAATCTAGAGCTCTTTCCCTTGTCCTTTTGTAAAAAGTCAAATGAAAAGCAAGCATCACGCAGGAGGAAAAGTAGAACTACAAAATCAGAGCAAACAGCATCTTCTATTTTGTGGCTTCAGTTCAGAACATGGTGACAAAAAGAAAACATGCAAAGGTCAGCAGCTCAGCGGTATCCAGGGAACTGAAGCTTGGAGTAATTATAAGGATTGTCAGAGTAACAGGAAGGTGTTAGCAAATCAATGGACCCTTGAGCTCAGTCAAGGAGCTGAGCATTTGTTGGGGACCCCCGGAGGGACCTGGACAGCAGGTGAAAGGCGAGAACTCGGTAAGCGTGCAGTGATAATATCTGTTATTGATGAAAGTATTTAATTTGTATGTAGTAGATTTTCCTTTAATACTTAACTTTCATGTTAAGTTGTTCATAAACTACGTGTGTAAGTAGGTGTTCCAGTAATGTTGAATTGGATTAAGCTGGAAGTGGATGAGAAGACTGTCCTACACCGATTTATGTTATTGGTGGCTCATGGGATGCAGTCTCACTTTTACCAGCCGAAGCCATCCTAAACAGGGCTACTGGTGACCTGCCACTAGCAATCTAAAGGCCAGGTACAGGGGTTGACTGAATTAGTAAATGTCTACTGAATAGTTACTGTTGCCAGACCTTGTCTTAGGTAGCAGGGACACAAAGACATCTCTGTCTCTACTTTCAAGGAGCTTATTGACAAGGAAGCCCCCAGTTAGGACTGCCAGCTGCCTATTGTGACTCTTCCTCTCTCCGTTCGCCCATGGGCTGCAAAATCTGAGATCGCAGAATATCAGCCTCATAGTAAACCATGGACATCATTTGCTTTATCACTCTGCTTGGCAGGAACACCCCTAATTCAACTTCAATGATGGGGCATACCCCCCTTTTTAAAGCTCTGCTCAGGTGACAGTGACTTCACTGGGTGCCCAAGGTCACACAGCTGGTAAATAGCAGCGTCAGCACTTGAAGTTAATTTGATGCTCGAGTTCATCCTCTTAACCCCTTTTGCCTCAGCGAATTAAGCGGGGCTCACGTTTCTGTTGCCAGTTTTGGAGCTGGCCCAGGGCTTTTTGCTACTGTTAAAGTCACCCTCGAGGACAGGGATATCCAAAAATTAAGAAAGAGAAATCTAGAAAAAGGCTGAGTGACTCCAGTACCAAGAAATCAACCTATAGGGGCACCTGGGTGGCTCAGTCAGTTCAATGTCTGCCTTCAGCTTAGGTCAAGATCCTGCGGTCCTGGGATTAGGCTCCCTGCTGGGCAGGCAGCCTCCTTCTCCCTCTCTTCCCCACCTGTGCTCTCTGTAGCAATCTCTGTCGCTATCTCTGACTCTCTCTCTCTCAAATAAGTCATCTTAAAAAGAACAGAAATCAACCTATCACTCTGCAAGTTCTATGGGGAAGTGATGGGGATGATATGTGTCTATCACACTTGATTCTTTGGGCTCTGAAATTGGACTCCTCCCTCCCGGCCTTCCTCCTTCTGGGGCCACACCCACGCACACTGCCAGCAGTTGGCATCCACTTTCAGAGCCCCCATTCACATACTCTTAAGAAGATGACCAGGGAGTACGTTGGGGAGATGAACTGACTATACCTCCCACAAATAAGGAGGAGTGTGACATTCCTTCCACAGAAGCATGACGCCAATGCAATGGTAACAGTAACCATTACTCACTGTGCATGTGGTATGTGCCAGTTCCTGGGTAAGATACTCCCTATTTATTCTCAATGAAAACTTATAATTCTGTAAGTCCATTGTTCCCAATTTATATTTGGGAAAACGGAGGATCAAGAAGTTAAGCGGCTTGCCCAAGTTCACATACCTAGTAGGCGGCAGATATTCAGTCCCAGGGTTGTCTGACCCCAGAAGGCACATTTCCACTTCACCAAACTGCATTTCCTCTTTATTTGTGGTAGGTATGACTGAGCCACCCAGCTGCTTCTATAAGTTGATTTCTTCACTCTGGAATCACTCAGGCCTTTTTCAGATTTCTCTTACTTGATTTTTGGATGTCCTTGTCCTCAAGGGTGACTTCAACAATAGCCAACAGCCCTGGACCAGCTCCAAAACTGGCAACAGAAATATGGGCCCCAGTTAATTCACTGAGCCAAGGGGTTTAAGAGCATGGATTCGAGCGTCAAATTAACTTCAAATCCTGACACTGCTACTTACCAGCTGTGTGATCTTGAGCAAGTAACCTAACTTCTCTGTGCTTCAGATCCTTCAACTGGCTTTGAGTCAAAACAGGATGATGATGGCATAGATTTTTTTTTTTTTATTTGAAGGTCTTTATTGAGTTATAATTGACACACAGGAAATTACATATATTTAAAATGTATGACTGACATTTTAACATATCTAGACACCCATAAGCCCTCACCACACAGTCAAGATAAAGAATCATCACCCCTAAAATTTTCCTCATGATCTTCTATAATGCCTTTCACATCTTCCTCCATCACCACCCTCATCACGCTGCTCACAACCAAATAGCCACTGATTTAAGAAGCTAAGATTTACCGAAGAATCGATCCTTTTATCATAAGGCAGTGCCCCCTGTTATCCCTGATAATTTTCCTTGCTCTGAAGTCTGCTTTGTCTGAAATTAACATAGCTACTTGAGCTTCCTTTTGATTAGTATCAGCCAGGCATGTCCTTCTCTATCCCTTTATTTTTAATCTGTGCCCTCTATATTTAAAGTGAGTTTCTGTAGACAACATATTCCTTGGTCTTTTTTTTTTTTTTTAAATTCTGATAGTTTGTCTCTTATTTGATACACTTGGAACATTCAAATTTAAAGTGATTATAGTTAAGGGGTACCTGGGTGGCTTAGTTGGTTAAGCATCTGCCTTCAGCTCAGGTCATAATCATGGGGCCCTGGGATCTGGCCCTGCATCAAGCTCCCTTAAAAAAAAAAAGTGATTATAGTTGGATTAATATCTACCATATTTATAACTAGTATTTGTTTTTCTTCTTCATTTGTCTTTTACTCTTATAACATTGCTGCCAATCATTCTACTTATTCAAAAGCTACAGTCACTAAATGCATATTAGTACTATTATTTTGAACAAACTGTTATCTGTTAGATCAATTAAGAATAAAAAATGTTATTTTACCTTCATTTGGTCCTTGACTAGTGCTCTGCTTTTCTTTACGAAGATCTGAGTTTTTAACCTATATAATTTCCTTTTCTCGGAAGAATTTTTTTTAAAAGATTTTATTTATTTGTTTGAGATAGAGAGTGAGAGAGAGAGCACAAGTGGGGGGCAAAGGGAAAAGGAGAAGCAGGCTCCCCGCTAAGCAAGGAGCCCACTGTGGGGCTCAATCCCAGGACCCAGGGATCCTGAGCCAAAGGAAGATAGCCTAACTGACTGAGCCACCCAGGTGCCCCTCTCTGAAGAACTTCTAACAAATTTTTATAAGGCAGATCTATTATTGGTGACAAATTCCTTCAATTTTCATTTGTCTGAGGAAGTCTTAATTCTCCTTTCCTTTTGAAAGGTAAGTGTCAACTGGATACAGAGTTCTCAATTGGTGTTTTTTTTTTTCCTTTTAACGCTTAAAAACTTCACTCCCCTCTGTATTTGCTTGCATGGTATCTGAAGAGAAATTTGATATAATTCTTATCCTTATTCCTCCATAGGTAAGTGTTCTCCCCACCCCCTAACCACAACTGTGTCTTATTTCCTGATTTTCTTTTTGACTTTGATTTTTCTGCAGTTTCAACATAATGTGTTCATGTGTAAATTTTTTGGAATTTATCATGCTTGATGTTCTCTGGGATTCCTGGATCTGAGACATGGTGTCTGTCATTACTTCTGGAAAATTCTCAGGCATAAGTGACTTCAAATATTTCTTCTGTTCCTTTTTCTCTTTCTTCTCCTTCTCTTCTTTCTCCATTACACATACCTTATAACTTTTGTAATTGTCCCACAATTCCTGGATAGTCCATTACTTTTTTTTCCTTTCTGCTTCTCAGTTTGGGAAGTTTCTGTTGACACATCCTCATACTTGTTGATTCTTCTGTCAGTCATGTCCAGTCTGCTGATGAGCCCATTCACGACATCTTTATTTCTGGATTGCTACACTTTCCTTTTTATCCTTTCTTAGAGTTTCCATTTCTCAGCTTACATTACCCATTTGTTTTTCACGTTTTCACATTTTCATTAGATCTCTTAGCATATCAACCAGAATTATTTAAAATTCCTAGTCTGATAGCACCAAAATTTGTCATATCTGAGTCCAGTGTGAAGCCTGTTTCGTCTCCTCAGACGATATTGGTGCCTCTTAGCATGCCTTGACATTTTTTTGTGGAAAGCTGGACATGATGTAGTAGGCAAAAGAATCAAGTTAAATAGGCCTTCAATGTGAAATTTTGTGTTTATCTGAGGTAGACTATGTTTACTATTTGCTATAGCTGCAGATGGTAGAGGCTAAAACCTCCTGTACTGCCCGTTTTTGTCTTCTCTGTTGTCTTTGGAATGCTCTAGACTTTCTTGACCAGGGTCTGAGTTTTGCAGGTCTTCTAATAGTAAACCCCTGTTACTGCACAGGAGCCTGTTAACATAGTGGTAAGGTGTGCGTATGTGTGTGTGGGGAAGAAGATTCCATAATTCTATAATTAGATCTCAGTCTTTGAATGAGCCTGTCCCCCTGGGCTATGACTTTCACATGCAAATCCCAGCCTCCCCCCTACAACCCCTTAGGTGAGACAAAAAGTGTAGAAGGGGCTGGAGTTGGATATTTTTCTCCTTCCAGGTAGGCTAGGCTAGGCTCTGGTAAAATAATTTCCTTTGAGGGGCAGGCTTTTGTTAAGAACGTAACGCTTTGGATGTATTTCATAATGGTTATTACCTCTGCTGGAAGCATAAGAGGATTTTTTTTTTTTTCTTTGACTTTCATCCTGAGAATCTGGTGAGATTCTTAGAGGTAAAAGTCATAAAAGTGTGGGAGTCCCCCTAAAACTAGAAACCCAAAGTTTGTAACTCAAATTAGTCCACATTGAGCTGCCAGCAATTTTTTAATTATGGTTTAAATATTCCTACTACTTCAATAACCTGGGTCAAGGAAAATTTTCTTATGTCTCAAAATCTAGAAGTAATAAAAGAAAACTTGGTAAACATGACTGTAATTTTTTTTTTCCAGAGCAAAACATCATAAGCAAAGCTACAAGACAAGTGACAACAAAGGCAAGATTTGCCGCTCAAATCACAAAGGCCTAACCATCTTAAAAATTGAGGGGAAAAAAAGGACCAATAATTCTTTAGAAAAGAAATGGAGAAAAGATAGGAATATATGTTTCACAGAAAGAGAAACAAACAGAAAAGCTCATACACATGTGAAAAGATGCTCAACCTCAATTATAATAAGATACAAAAATTAAAACTGTGTCTATTTATTAAGGTTCATCTATCAGATTGGCAAACATTGAAAATTTTGAGAAAATATTCTGTTGAGAAGGCTGGCTGTGAGGGAAACAGGAACCCTGACACCTTGCTATCTTTCTGGCAGAAAATCAAATGCTACAACAACTTCAGAAGGAAATTTGGTGACATATTAGCAAAATTATATGTTCATTTACATTTTGACTCAGCAATTCCACTTTTAGGAAGAGGATTTTTTTTTTAAGTAGGCTCCATGCCCAGCATGGAATCCAATGCAGGGCTTGGGCTTGAACTCATGACCCTGAGGATCAATACATGAGCTGATATCAAGATTTGGATGCTTAAACAATTGAGCCATCGAGGCACCCCTAGGAATAGGATTCTAAAAATACACTAACAGAAATAAAATATGACCTGAGCACCATATTGTAATTTAAGTCATGGTAACAAATGATGGGACCAAAATGTCCATCGATAGGGCACTAGTTGAAGAAAGGATGGTACATCCATGCAATGAAGTATGATGAAGCTCAAAAAGTAATGAAAAGATCACTAAATACTGATACACAGTGATTTCTAGGATACATTGTTAACTGAAAAAAAAAAAAAAGGCAAGGTAGAGAACAGGGCCGAGTGTGCTAATTTTTGCTAAATTAATAAGTATATTAAAAAAAGAAAGATGTTAAACTAATGTCTAGTTGTTATGTTGTTATGTGAGAGGAAAAACGGGGAAGAAGACAGACATATAAGTGAGATTCTGTAAATTCAGGTTGTTACATAGTTTTGACTTTGGAATGACATTAATGTTTTAGACAGTTAAAAAATAAAGTTAAAACGAAGAAAGAATAATAATAAGAAACAAATTGAAACAAATGAACCCAACTATTCCAAGATAGTAGCATAACCACAGTGAGGAAAAAAAATAACAACCCTTTAAATGATGTGAAACTATAACAAAAATAAAACCAAAGCATTCTGCAAAGAAATCTTAACCCATAATCAGTAGTCTTATTGCCATCTCAGAATTACTATAGGTTTACTGTGGTATTAATCAAGTAAGTAGTTATGTTCATGTGTCTTGAAATCAAGATTTTCAACTTAAGAGGAAAGAGAATGAAATACAAAATGAAAGTAAAAAGCAGGTAATTATAGATCACAGTCACAAATACAGTAAGAATTCATGATTTTCCTCTACATTTAAAAAATATTCTTTTTCTAGCTCTGACTGCTGAAAAGGTCTATATTCCAAGAAAACCCTGTAGCAGTGAGCACCCCTATCTTCTAGACTGTGGTATCTAGATGCATTTTCTGAACAAAAGGAACCAGGGATCCTTCGAGAAATGATTGATTCCAATTCTGGGGTATATACAAAGTGAGTCTGAGATATCTTACTCTGTTAAAAAACAAATGCAGTCATGTCAAAAGGACAATAGAAACCAACTGGCCCAAGATAGGACAATCTGTACATCAAAGTTAATTGAGAGAAGCACATCAGATCATAAAATCCAATAGTTTATGATGACATTTGAAATGAAATCTTATTTTAAGGTACACGCACACAAAACGGTCCCAGTTAATAGATTTGAGGACTGATCAACCAAGGGCAGAATCAACAATGTGTCCTGCCTTTCTTATATGAAATGTCTATCAGAGTTAAATAGTTGGAAAAAACCCATTCTTCTCCTCCCTTCTTCTCTTCTTCCCCTACCTGCTCCCCTTTTGTTCCTGCCCTTTTAAAGCTCACCATAATTATTTTATTTTTTCTCTAACTACACCTCAGGTGGACCAAGTTGAGATAATCATAGTTCTTGATTTATAATATGTGAATATCATTTGTGCTTCCCAGGCCCCTCTTGTTTATTATTAACTATAAAATGCACTACCATTTTACTCAGATTGTTCACTGAAAGAATGAAGTCCTGAACAGTAAACATATTACACAGATATTTTGAGAAATATGCAAACAATTGCTTAATTAGTAGAGAATTCTCTTATGAGGAAAGATAAATATCCCAATTGGATACTTTTAATCAATCTATCTTCATTGACTCTTGGTCTGTCATTCCATTCTGCCAGACTAGCCATCCAGTGAGTTTTTAAATATTCGGTCAATGTGTTTTTTTAGTTGTAAAATTTCCACTTGGTTCTTTATAACTTTTATTTATTTTCGGAGGCTTTCTCTTTCCATTTGCTTCAAGAGCGTTCCCTCTTACTTTTGGAGCACTGTTAAAATAGCTGCTTTAAAGTCTTTGTTAGAAAATCTCAACAACCGCATCATCTCAACATTGGCCTAGTTGAGATTTTCCTGGTTCTTCATATGCCAAGTACCCTGGATATTTTGAATATTGTGACTCTTACTTAAATTCTACGGATAATCAAAAAAAAAGTAAAAAGTATTTGAAAAGGTGAGTTCTGACCAATGTTCTGTGGATTGTGGTTTCAACGTTGCTTTCAAAGACTTTGTCAGGCTACTCAGACCTGTTTTGTGTATGTGTTCCACCCAATGGCCAGTCTGGGACCTGGGTCATTGTCTGCTTCTCAGGTTAGTTCTCCAAGTTCATGTTATACTGTTTAGGGCCAGATCTAGGTCTGTGTAACTAGGAGTGGGTCCAGGAGTTCAAAAAAAACATTTGGGTCCGCCATCCTGAGTGTTTTCTGTTTCCCTGAAGCTCCCTTTTTGGTTTTCCAGCCAGAAATCTGAGGCATTATTCATCCCCCTTCTGACAAGCACTTTTTGCAAAGGCTACAGCTGCATCTGGGGCAATCCAGTGGGATGATGGAGGAAGCCACAGGGATTGCCTCCCCCAATGCTCCTCTGACCAGAAGGTAGTCCTCCCTCCCGTTCTATAGGCCTGTGCTGCCACTCTCAGGAGATCCCTCTCTCATTCTTCAAGCCTGAAACAAGACTTCTTCTAGACTTCTGTCTGTGCTGATGTCCACTTCTGGGTTTTTGGCTGCTCTGAGTCAAGGTTAGGGGACTCCAGAGGGGGAAAAAAGAGAGAAACTCACAGCCAAATCAGTGAACACTCAACATTCTGGTCTTTCTGCCCAACCTGCCTGTTGCTATTTACTTTTTAGAGTCTTCATAGCTGCTCTGTGCATTCTTTTCAGATTTTTTTAAAAAAGATATTATTTATTTATTAGAGAGAGAAAGAGAGAGCATGCTTGCTTGCACCCTTGGGGTAGGGACAGAGGGAGAGGGAGAAGCAGATTCCCTGCTGAGCAGGGAGCCTGATGCGGAGGACTCAATGTGGGGCTCAATCCCAGGACCCTGGGATCATGACCCGCGCAGAAGACAGCCGCTTACCCACTGAGCCACCCAGGCGCCCCTCTGTTTAGGTTCTACAGCTGCTCCATCTTACTTGCTGCAAGAACCTGAAAGTTCTTTAAATAAGGGTCCCACTTAAGTAAGCACTGCTTTAGCATCACCAAACTTTCACATCACTAGAAGTGGGACAACCACACATTATATGCCTCCTGATGGGATGCAATAGAGAGTACATATGAATTAGTCCTGCCTGAAACAACTGACCTGAATTGATTCAAGCCTTTAGAGCAATAAGCCAGCTTATAGGAGCTGGGGAGGCCAAAGAGTGAGGTGACACTGAAGACCCAACACCCCGATCCAGGTTGTGAGACCCCCCCCCATAGTACAAATGACCAGTGTGTCCACAAATAAATGACTTTAAGAAGAATGTGGGACTATTATAGAATAAAGGGACTTGAGAGAGGTAACAAGTAAATGAGGTGGGGGACATAATCAGGATTCTTGAGAAGATTCAGGGAAATGATGAACGTGAAGTGCTGAGCACAGTACCTGGCAAATGGTAAGCGAAAGCTATTACTACCTCTTGTCATCCCTCAGAGTCTCAGTCTCCTCTTTATTTGTAAAACACAGGAGATGACAACCTCCCTCTCAAGGCCACTTAAAGGTCAAAGATTCAGCTACCTTCAACCCCCTTCCCTCTGCATCTGGGCAGGAAGGCAGGACTCTGGCCATCCCCAGTGCAGTTCATACAGTTGGCCAGTAGATGGCAGTTCAGGCCCGTCTATCTGGAACGTGGACCCCTGAAGAAGGTAGTCTTACTTCGCTTTAAGGGGAATCTTGCCTCATCTCCAGTGCTCCCCTTCTCTTCCTGGGTAGTTGGCTTAAAGCTCAAGGGAGAGAATCAGTGGAGCATCTTAGATGTAATTAGGATTCTAGCAGCTGTTTGTTGAAGATTCATGATTTGCTTGGTTGATACTCCTCAGACCCAGTTAGACCAGGGTTCCAGCACTGCCTGACTAGCTGGGCCCTGGCCCTGCTTCTTGTCCCAGTGCCTCCTGCTCTATCCCGAACCACCTGTGTGCAGGTCCCACCTGGTTTGGCTTCTCTTCCCCATCAGAGTGGAGGTCATTTAACCTACATACCCACCCAAATCTGGTGTCGGATGTCCTTCAGAAAAAGTGTGTCGAGTCAATAAATATGGAACTGCATTATGGATATTTACTCACATATCTTTCTTCCCCAGCAGTCTCCAGGGCAGGGTATATGCATTTTCTTTTTGTCTCTCAGCCTAGGAGTAGCCTGAGTAGTGATTTAATAGTGTATGCCCTGGGACTTCATGGCTTGGCTTCAAATCTCAGTTCTCTACTTACTAGCTGTACATCCTTAGGTGCCTCAGAGTCCCTCCCTGCAAAATGAGGATTACACTTACCTCTCCTGCTGTACCATGGTGAGGACTAAATGAGCAATGCATTTAAAGTGCTCAGAAAAGTGCCTGGCACTTTGTAGGCACCCAGTGCACATTAATTTTTATCTGAACCTTGCCTTACTCTGTGACAGATTTAATGTGTTTGCAAAAATGCATTCAAGGAAGATACCTAAAGGGGAATGGCTCTCAAGAAACAGCATCCTCCCCTCTAGCTCATCTTCCCCTCCTGCTTTTTATTGATATTATCATTACTGAATGTTTGATAAGGCCTAAGGTAAGTTTCCAAGCCCCATGAGTCATGAGTGCTGTTTTTTTGTTTTGTTTTGTTTTTTGGAGATGAAGAAAGGCAGGGGGGAAGAGGCAGGAGAAGAGAGAGAGAGAATCTTAAGCAGGTTCCACGCCCAGTGTGAAGCCCAACATGGGGTTCGATCTCACAACCCTGAGAGCATGACCTGAGCGGAAATCAAGAGTCAGATGCTTAACTGACTGAACCACCCAGGGGCTCCACAAGTGCTATTTTGACCACCTCATCCAACCACGGGTTCAGCCTCTGTGGTCATCCACATGGTGTTGTAACAGCATATCAAAGATTCAAGGGCCCGGTCCTAGTAGCCCGAGGATCGGAAGGCGCTGAGGAAGGGACCTCCAGAGCTGATCTTCCTCCCCTGTTCCTGTTCTGGCATGCATGCATGCCTGTATGTGTACGGGTGCTCGTTGTTTTCAGGAGCATCTTCCTAGAGTCGTTGCTCAACTTTGGGGCTTTTGCGTGGGTCAAAAGGATTCCTATATGAAGGTCGTCTGAGCTACACAAAGTACAGGGGGGAGGACAGGGGATTATTATGGTCCTATATAATCTCTCCAATTTTTTCTGCCTCTCAGTCTGATGAAATGGCAAACTGTGTGTGACCGGTGACCACTAGGTGGTGTTATCCGTGGAAAGAAATCGTTAATTAGCTGTAAGCTCATCACCTGCCCTGTACAATATGGAAGAGCCGATAACTGTCTCTCTGGAGGTCAGCACCCTCCCCTCGCCCCCGCCATCTCAATAAATTTCAGCCACTCTGGCAAGGCTCAGGGTGGTAGGAGGACTGGCCCAGGAGAATGTACACAAGAAAACTGGGGGCAAGGAGGCAAAGTCCAGTCCTGATTGCTGAGATCCCTCCCCTGCATGGCTCAGGAGATGTGCCCAGCTACCCGCAGGACACCTCGGTGCCTTTCCCTCACCGTGCCCTCTGCCCGCCATACCTTTCTTCATTCCTTTCTCAGAGTGTTGTCTCCCCCCCAGAAGTCTCCCCTGATCAGGCTAGTAGCTTCTTGGTGCCTCCCTGTCCCTACACCTCCTTCTTTCCCAGGTCTTTGCCATTTCAGCGGATTGAGAGGTTTACCACTGAGTAGGGATTTCCTGGCATGGGGTGGATGGGGTGGGAAGCCACGGGGCTGGTTCTGGTCAGTCTCCCCTGACCCCTTGAAGTGTTTTCTTGCCCACAGCATCCCTTTGGAGTTCCAGGGCCCTGAGAATGTCCTAGCAGGCTGAATTTGTCCACGCTGGGTAAGCAGCGTGGGGGTGGGGGGAAGGGAATGGCTACATAAATTGCACACTCCAGTACCAATGAAAATACAGGACCCCTTATTCAAAAAACTGATGAATTTTAAGATATAGACAGCAGGAGAGTAAACCAAGAGCAGGGCCCTTCTGACTATAAGAGCCTGGGAGATCGTGCAGGCTGCACACCCAGGAAGGCAGCCCCGAGGGTGGAGTTGGGCCAAGTCTCGGGGACGCCTGGCATCTGTCGCACGGTCATCAGGTGACCTGCTGGCTGCTTGCAAGCTGAGCGGCCATCAGCAGACCTTTCCATGTACAAAACCCTTCACATCAGACATTTCCTTACTTGCCAGCTTTAGGACATAAGAGAAACAGCCTTGAATTTAGAGTTAAGCAAATCTGGGTTTAAATTCTGATTCTATTGCTTAAAAGCACAAATAATGAACCTCTCCAGGCCTCATATGCAAACTGAGAGGTAATAATATCTACCGTGAATATGGCTGCAGGTGCAAATGAGATTTCATGCAGATAGTACAGGGCCCAGAGCCCACACCTACCACATGTCACGGACCTCTACCCACTGAGCCTCACTGTATGTCCTCAGAAACCTCTGATTGGGAGAGAACGGGGCAGATGTTGGGCCTGAAAGTTGTTGGGTACTTGCCCACAGTAAGTGGCACTTCCCCTTAGTCAAGCAAGCAATAAATGAGAGAACTAGGGAGACCCTAGAGAAACTTAGATCAAGAATTACCATGGGAGGGGGACGGAGATTCTTTCATCACTTATCCAACAAATGCATATAAATGTGCCCTGTGCCAAGTGCCAAGGATACAGTGGTAAGCACAACAGGTGGGATCTTGTCCTCTGTTTGCTTAATGCAGGTGATCACTGTGTCCCGTTCCCTTGGATGCATGTGTCGCTAGCCCACAGCCAAGCAGCCTTTACCAGGTGCCCACTATGAGGCAGGAAATGAGACCACAGCAGGTGCTTTGAGACTCCACTAACCTCCTCAGATTGAAATGAATGAAAGCTGTGTGCTTTCATTCCCAAAGGCCAACACCTGCGACTCTCCGTAGGCGGGCTGTCCTCAGGCGGCCGGAGCCCAGTTTGCTGAGTACGTGAGTGCACGGAGAGCCAGAAGTGACAGGAAATGACATCCCCAGGGGCAGCCCTTACTGCATGACTGACAGGGGCAGAGGTGTCAATATTCCTGCCCTTGGTCCGGCTGGGGACAGCGTGCAGGTGTGACTTAGCTTGTTTCCACAAGTTCCCCACTGGACTGAGCCAAAGTAACTCTCCTGGGACCTTGATGCGCTCACGCCCTTGAGAGCCTTTTCTTGCCCCCATCTTCATTTGTCTACCTGTTTTTCCTGGGATCACTTCCTAATAACTTACTTTCAGACAAATCTTTGTTCAGGATCTGTTTATGGGAAACTCCCCCACCCAAGAAAGAAAAGAAGGAAAAGGAGGGATGGTTGTTCCCAGTCTTCATGTTACTACAAGGAGCGATGCCATGTGTCAGAAGTAAGTTATTATGAATAATGAAGCAGAGCTTTGCAAAATAATGCCTTTTGCTATAAATTAGAGAGCATCCAAAGTTATCCCTGTAATCTGATCGCTCTCCCTCATTTGCATTCTGATATGCTTTTTGAGTGGGGTGAAAATTCTTGCTTGCTGGGGTTGGCACATAGCCTCCACCTTTGTTTTACCAAATCTGGATATGCCCGTGGGAGTGGATCCTGCACGTACCCATCAACCACTGTGTGTTTTGCTGTGTGAACAAAGTTGAGACATGCTGGGTGAGATCCTCTGGGAATTTTTGGCTTTATGCTCCTGTGGATGAGGTTCAGAGGAGTAGGGCTTGGAGGCCCAGGCACCTCTCAGCCTACGTGAACAGCACCCCTTCTTCCCACTAGGAATGTCTTCCACTCCCTCCTAATCCTTTCTCACCAAATGCACCTCTTCCAGGAAATGTACTCAGATTCCTTCCCTTCCCCACCCAGCCTACCCTGAGACCCCTGCTTCCACACTGTGGAAAGTGGTTTTTGTTGGAACCACTTTCTCAGTCCCCTCCATCCTCTTAAGATAGCTGGAGTCTCTGAGTTTCTAGTGGGAATCACAGGCTGAATCAGGCAAGGAGCCCATCCGGAGCCTTAGACACGGCAGGAGGTGGGAGATGGGGCCGGCCCTGCTATCACAGAATCGTGGCTATGGTCAGATGATGAGCTTAAGGCCCCAGAGCTTGGTTCCTCCTAAAACCAAACGTTTTTAGCATGGGTTAATCTTTTTTTTTTTTTTTTTAAAGATTTTATTTATTTACTTGACAGAGAGAGAGAGATCACAAGTAGGCAGAGAGGCAGGCAGAGAGAGAGGCAGAAGCAGGCTCCCTGCCGAGCAGAGAGCTCGATGTGGGGCTTGATCCTAGGACCCTGAGATCATGACCTGACCCGAAGGCAGAGGCTTTAACCCACGGAGCCACCCAGGTGCCCTGACCCTTAGATGTTGATGGGGTTCTGCTCCCAGTGGCCCTAGACACGGTAGTGCCTGGACTCCCTAGCTGCCCTGTCATGCTTCTGCTATAAACCTGGCAACTCCTATCCCTTAGATGAAATGCAAGCTTTTGGGCCCCTGGCCACCTCCCCCAGGGCAAAATCTGGAAGGTATCTGCTCCTTCGCCAGACTTGAGTTCTAGCAAGTCTGGAGGCTGAGGCTTCTGGAGCAGTGACAGCGAGCACATGCTCTGTTTTCTGGACCTTTCTAGACCTCCTGATTGGATGGTAATGTTTTTAAGCACAGGGTCCTGTTTTACATTGAAGATCCCTTTAAGGCTCCTTGGGGTCGGGACTAACATACATGAAGTGCTCATCGAACATCTGCTGATTAATTTCAATTGCTCTTGTTGGCCTCCTCAAAGGCCTGGGTCTAGCATTCATTCATTTAGTCATCCATTATCTTCCTAGCCATCCATCCACCCACCCACCCACTGACAGAATGTCCATATCGGAAAAAATGATTCCATGCCCTCTGTTCCCATCTCACAGACGGGGGGAGAGATTTCTACCCTAAGCATTTAGTCCTGGCGGAGTGGAGTGGGCATGTTTTGAAGGCGAGGGGGGGATGACAAAGTGAAGGCCCGTCTGCTCTGCATTCAATGACAGGTACTGACGTCCACCGGGCAGGAGTGGGCGTGCAGGTAGGAGAGCGCTTCTATTCTTCCCAAAGGGCTTAAAGTTCTATAGCCCTAAGAACTGATTCGTCTCTTTGCAAGTGTGTCTCCACAAATATGCTCTGGATAAAGCTGGAAGGATGAAGAAGGTATGTGCAACTCCTACTGCCCCTGGTGTGTTGAAAAGGGACCGGCCTGGGGATGGTGGTTGGAGCCCACTCGAGTTATTCCAGACTTGAGAAGTCAGTGCTGGACTGCCTGACGGGAAAGGGATGGAGCTTCCCAAGGCGTGGAGAGAGATCTCCAGTGTGGGTTTGGAGGGAGAGATACCCTAAGCGATGCCGGCGTGAGGACTGGGAACAAGGTCAGGGTGGGCTGACACCCAGTGGAAAACTTCTGTAGGAGGTTCGACTCTCAGACACTTCCCCCCTGGATTTGGGACAAGGCATATTAGTACTCACTCTTTTTTTTTAAGAGAGCGGGAGGGGCTGAGGGCGAGGGAAAGAGAGAATCTTCAGGACGCCAGAGCGGGGTTCAAGCTCACCACCCTGAGATCATGAAATCAAGAGTCAGACGCCTAACCAACTGAGTCACCGAGGTGCCCCTGGTACTACTCACTTTTAAAGTCTTTTTCCGCAGACCTTGCGGCTTTCTCCATGGCGTCCCGTGGATCCTGAAAATGGCGGTCAGAACCTTGGGGGCGGGGCTACAAGGGCGGGGGGCGGGGCGCTGGCGAGAAGACCCGCCCTGCTCTCTGCAAACCCGGCAGCTGCGGCAAATCTGCCACGTAGGGCAGTGGAGGCAGGAGCAGCATCCAGTTTGAAGGGGAGGCAGCCTCCTTTCAGAAGGGGTCAGGAGACGACCCCCACTCTCAAATATACCAGGAGAGGGAGCCCCTAAGGCAAAGGGAAGGCTGAAACGAGGGTGACCCCTGGCTGAGCACCTGCTTTGGGCACTGGAGACACGCAGAGCATTAGTTAGACGCGGCCTCGGTGGGGCTCCAGGGGCCCACAGACGTGGGTAATGCAGTCTTGAGAAGTGCCTGGCCCCTGGCAGCTGCTCTGTGCGTGCCTTCTGAGAGGGGAATGAGCAGCGAGAGGGCGTCAGGAGCACAGTTCAGCTGGGCTTGAAGAAGCCGTGAGAGGCCGTCAGGTGTGAAAGCCTGGGGGGTACGTTTGGTGAGCCGGGGGGCGGGGCCGGGCGCTGCTGACAGAGGAAGACTGATACCCCTGCTCCACAGCCTGGCCACCGTGGGAGCTTTCATAGACTGAGTGCTTCCGAAGTGCCTTGCGAAGTAGCTTACTGGGTCCACAATCTAGACAGTGAGTCATCAGTGGTTCTCAAAGCAGGAAGGTATATCAGTGTCTCCTGGGAACATGTTAAAAATACAAATCAGGGCGCCTGGGTGGCTCAGTTGGTTAAGCAACTGCCTTCAGCTCAGGTCATGATCCTGGAGTCCCGGGATCGAGTCCCACATCGGGCTCCTTGCTCCACGGGGAGCCTGCTTCTCCCTTTGACCTCTCCCCTCTCATGCTCTCTCTCTGTCTCAAATAAATAAAAATAAATCTTAAAAAAAAATTAAAAAAACAAACAAACAAACAAATCAATGGGCCCCATCCCAGACCCACTGATTCAGAAATTCTAGGGAGGAGGACCCAGCAGTCTTCTTCTTCTTCTTCTTTTTAAAATTTATTTACTTGAGAGAGAAAGAGAGCATGGAGTGAGGAAGAAGCAGGCTCTCTCCTGGGCAGGGAGCCCAACACGGGGCACAACCTCAGGACCCCAGGATCATGACCTGAGCTGAAGGCAGACTCTTAGCCGACTGAGCCCCTCAGCAGTCTTTTTCAATAAGCCTTACAGGTGACTCTGATGCAGGCCAAAGGTTGAGAAGCACCTGTGCGGAGGGAAGAGCGCTGGACTTTGGAAGGAAGGTGGGCGTGGTGGGCTGGGGATGGGGTGTGGGCTGGAGCACTTCCCTGGGAGAAAGCCATTTGTGCTTGGAGTTTCGTGCGACATTGCGATCCCTGTCCTCCACGTTGCATGCACCATCTGAATGGAATGTATGCATTCCTCACTAGAGAGGAAGACCAAGGCTTGGAGGGGCTAGAAGTCTTGCTGAGGTCTCGTAGTCAGCGCTGGAGCCAAGTTCTGCACCCAGTTTGGCCCCACTCCAAAAGCCCGAGTAGGGCTTTTTCCCACCACCGCAGATGCCTCTGGGCCCCACAGTGTGGACAGCAGTCCTGGGGAGGCACAGGTTGCCTGGGGGGCAAGGGACGGGCCTGAAGCTTCCCACAGGGCCTGGGCTGAGGCTAACGGGAGGGCAGGGAGACCTTCTGCTCTTACACCTCTGCCCAACGACTTGAATTTTCATGAGGTTTGCCATTCACACCGGGGAGCTGGGCTTAGCAAATGTACTTTCTGAAGTGACCAGCTGTCATCCCTGACTTCTAGAGCTGAGAGGTTAAATGTGAGGTTAAGTGAGATAAGCAAAGTGAAAAATGACCTGTATCCTGTGACCATAACTACCTTAGTTATTTTCAAAGCTACATTAAGAACATACAAAGAAAAAAAAAACTCTCAAAATAAGTTTTTGTCCTTTTTTCCAAGTTGTATTATGTGGTTATAATAACTTGCATGATGACTGTGCATTCATTTACTTTCAAAAGTACAACCAGTGGCCTAGGGGACAACTCTGTGCCCAGTGGCTCTATTTTCAGGGTAGTGTCGGGCTGTCCTGGCCCTTGGAGCCCGTCCCCATGGCCAGTGAGGACATCAGCTGGGGGAGGGCGTGGCCTGGGGGAGCAGTGGGGGCACAGCGGATGTCACGGGTGCCTGGACTTCCATGAGGCTAAGCCCCAGAGTCTTTGTGGCCTCTCCAGACAGCTGTCACCTAGATGGCTTATGAGTACCTCTGGGGCCGAGTCTTGCGGGTCACCCTGAGAACAGTAGCGTCCAGAAGTGTAAACTCAGAGGACTGGCTTGGGCCGTCCTTACTCTCCAAACAAAGGCCACCCAACACCTTAAACACAAAATATTCTTTTATTTGTCAACGAAGGCTACACGGGATCACTTCTGGTTTTGTTTTTATGCCTTTTTTTTTTTTTCTAGAAGGTATCTACATCTGCATTTATTTACAGCCTTGTCGGTATTTACACAGTCAAGAATACAGTGTTAGAAACACAAAAGTGTTGAGAAAAAAACTTCTCAAAATTAGTTCCAGACTTCAGGAAAACTATTTCCACATGGTAAGGCCAGAGTCTCCAGTGTTGGTCGTCCAAAGGCAGCTTGGGAGAGTCCTTTTGCCAAAGCTGCGGGTTCAGAAGTGTTCGAGAACAGGCAGGTTTAGAAAAGCGGGACTCTGGTGTTGGGTAAGTCGGGGGGCTGCCGGCACCACCGCACGTCTGTGACTCAGCTTCTGCCGGGACAGCTGCGCCTGCCTGAGGGTTGGTTCTCCGTTGGCGATTTGCCCTCAGAATCTTGGGGACCAAGAAGTCACCCAGTGTCATGCCTTTGGCATTCCAGAGGGGGTAAGAAACCCAACATGAGCCCCACCCAGGCCCCCCCCTGCCCCACTCTGTTCTTCCACATTCGTGAAGAAACCAAGAGCTCACCGCTCTCTGGGGCGGTCAAGTACACAGGGCTGGTTTTGGAGAATGTAAAGGTTAGAAAGGATAAAGTTTCGATCACCTGAGCAATGAGTCTTTAAAATGAGTTTGCTGTTGTTTTTGTTTGTTTGTTTGTTTTGTTTTGTTTTTGTTTTTTTTGAAGGTTAAATGAAAGGGCCTTGAACGACGGAGTTTTTTTTTTTTAATCCCCTCCCCTCCAATAAAACACAGACAAGTTTATAAATCTAGCTGGGAATCATGAGCCTTAAACGGAGGGCTTTGAGTCCTAATGGGGATCCCAACAGAACGAAGAGACTGGGTTCTTTCTGGGACCTCTCCGGAGGCAGGCCCCAGCTCAGGGCCAGAAACTAGAGCATGGGCTTAGGGGCTGCTATGAGGAATGGAGAAGAGATCTGACTTGGAGCACCAGGAGATCAGACCCCAAAGCCCGGGATCCTGCAGAGTCCTGGCGAGCTCCTTTCTCCTGGGCACCAGGCTCAGCTTCCCTGCCCTCATCGCGTGGCAAGCACAACCACGAGGCTGCAGATGTGAAACTGCATTCTAAGATTTCCCCTCGAGAGCCCTTCTTTGCATAAAGGAAACTGCCGGCACCTATAAAGGCGGTACTTAAAGGTCACAGCTGAAAAGGTCCTTTATAATTTTTTAAGCGAATGTGCTTCCTTGTTATGTGTCTATAAAAACACTGCCCAGGGTTAATCCCCTTCCTTGCCTTGCCATCCCCTTCTGCTTCTGCCCCATCCCATCCTGATTATTTCAACCATTCCCAACTTCTGGTCACTTTCCTTGGGATTGTTTCACATTCTCCATCACTAGGTAGACATCAGGCACTGGGCTCTTCCTTGGGTCAATTCTCAGCCAACAATTCTGAGAGACAAGTATCAGGGGCTGACAAGGTGGTCATTTACCACAAGAGTTTCTTCCCCTTCCTCCCCTCATCAGAGCTCTGCCCTCCAATGCTATCTGTCTGGAGGATGGGTTAAAAAAAAAAAAAGGGAAATCTCATCCTATAAAAAACCAGGTTGGGGGATCATTGAAGTCCTGTTTAAAATGATGGCAGAGGGGCTGAGGATCAGGGGCCGATGGGAGCTGTGGAAGGCAGGGAAGAAATATACCCTTTTCTAGGGCACAGAAGCAGACATCCTGCAGGATCACGGACCTGGGCCAGTGAGAGAAGGCTGGTTGCTCCAAGAAATGGACATGTCAGGGCTGCTCAGTGCCAAAAGGGCAGGTGCCATCAAGGATGGGATTTGATGCTTGGAGGCCACTCAGTGGGCACAGGGAACTCTGGCTTATGCCTTCAGACTCACTCTTGCTGTGATATTGGGACTGCTGGTCTCAGCGGAAGGTCAGACTGAGGAGGGAGGCACTGAGTCACCTGCTGGCCGGAATGGAAGCCGACTCAGAAAGGCCAAGGCTGAAAGCACCATCCCCAGGAGCAGTAGTGCCTGTGTGGACCGACGGCGCAGAAAGCCGCCTACACACCTGACATCTTTCCTCTAAAGTTTGGGAATGCCTCAACTTCTCCCCGCGCAGATGCTGGGCCTCCTCAGTGGTGTGTTCACCCAGGACAGGGAAAACATCATTCATCGAAACAAAAGGAACACACAGGGATTCTCTGTTTTCGATCTCTCGAAGTCCATACTCCTCTATTTTGTTGGGGATAGTGGTGGAGGCTCAGAGGGCTGGGAAGGTGTAGGGAGATGATTCATTCCCCAGGCTCTCGTGTTGTCTCTGACCTCCAAGTAGATGTCCCTAGAAGGTCTTGACTAGTGTCAGACAGCCAACAGAACTGACCAGCTGGGCTACAAGGCAGGAGAGCTTTCCCCAAGGGCTCCTTATATCAAGAGTATGCTTTGAGAGGCATAAGTCTATTTTGGATTAAAAAAACACATGTGTTCTTCAGGCCAAACTGCTGTCCATCCCATCCAAGAACGATCGTGCCAGATGGGAGCCCACCACCAGCTCCCAGGGACCACACACAGGGGGCCCAGGAGCGCTGCATCTGACCCAGAGGAGCTCTGGACCCGGTGGACAAATAGGCCAAGGGGCACGGTCGCAGCAGTGTGACTTTTTTGGAAACAGGAAGAGCACTTAGCGAAACGTATCCTCTCATCCCGGTGGGATGACGTAAGGCGAAATCTCCTCTCCCGAGAAGCTGTGGATGCCTCCCTCTGCCAGGCACGAACCAGGCTGCACGCTGCTCCGATGCTTACGCGGTAAAGACCTTCTTGGTTTCATTAACTCGTGTAATATTCTGAAGACTCTGGGAGTAAGGCTATAAAGGTGCCATGAGCTTATCAGTCCAACAAGGTTTCCACGGGGGATAGCTCAGACTCAGAATTCATTTTCCACACTTAATGTAAATGTAACCCATAAAAGTCCCATTTTCTAAGAAGCCCAGCTCAAAAGGAAGCATTTGGCTTCCCCTCCTGGTCTTCCAGAACCTCCTGTGAGTGGTAATGATGATCGTAATTAGGCAGATGAACCAGGAGGAGCTCCTAGCTCTTGCTGCTACTCTCGCCTCCCCTCAATGCTTCCCTGGCCCATTGGCCGCTGCCTCTCCCTGGGCAGGCCCTCCCTGGGGTGGGTTGTGCCCATTCCTGAGAGGGCGAATGCCTCTTCCCAATGACCTCAGGCCTAGGTCCTCACAGGGACAACTGTAGCCTAGCCTCTCTGATCTGTGGGCATCGACCTCAGGAACTTGCCCCCATCCTGGGGCAGCAGGGCGGGGGGTGGCGCAGGCTGGGGTTGGATGACACTGCCGGCCACACCCAGATTAGCTCTTTCCTCCTTTCTCCTCAGGCTCTCTTTAAAACCCCGGATGGACTCCTCTAGAGGGGAAGCTGTTTTAGAAGAACTTCACAGAAGGAATTTCCTGAAGGCCTAAGCTGCTGCATCCCCGCTGTGTTACTGGCCCATGTGTGGGAGGCAGAGCAGCCTTCAGGAGCTGGTTAGAAGACGCTTGGCTTATGCCTTCCTCTCTTTGGCTGACTTTTTCTTAAGTCTCTTTCCAGAATCAAAGGCCACCAAGCCCCTCTCTCCACACTCCTGTTTCTCAGTGGTGGAGCTGAGCAGTGGAGGGAAGATACCCAAAGTCATGGGGACAAATTTTCACCCAGGAAGGCAGGTTGGTACCTTTGCCGCCACTGCCATCCTTTTGCCGCAGGTGGCCTGCCCCTCCCTGGACCCTGTGCCCACATGGAGGGCTTGCTGGGCAGTGCTGGTTCTCACATCTGACTTTGGGAGAGAGGAAGAGATGAATACTAAGGAACATCAGGGGAAGACCGACCAACCACAGACATCCTGGGCGCCTCTCCCTCCCGGGGAGGTTGAGGCTCTTCACCCCAGGATGTTACATCACCAGACTGGGGGAAGGGACCTGGGGGATGCTTTCTCCAACCCAGCACAGGGCTGGCACCAACAACTACACGGGATTTGCAAAAGGGGTTGGGGGTTCCATTTAGCATCAAAATATAAAGCTTGGGCAGGAGTTGGGGGCACCTTGAAAAAGGTGCTGAATGATATCACAAAATTCCCCAGAGCAAGATGAAGACATCTGTGGTCCTCCAGAGGCACAGAACACGGTGAGCAAAAAGCCACCACTGGTCTGTGGGAGCTGAGCCAAAAATCCTCAGGTCCTGCAGACCCTCCTTCCAGGCCCCCTCGGAAGTTTGGTACTAGCCGGGGACTCTCTGCACCCCTCACTCCTGCCCGACCCCCACGGTCAAGGGTTGCACATGAGACAAATTAGCACAGACACTTGTGTCTCACATCACACCGGGTATCGAGGGACAGATGAGGACACACCTCAAGAGGTGTGTCTCAGAGAGGAGAAATGTACCCCAACAACAGGGAAAAATCCTCAAGGAGAAAGGGGACAAAAGACAATAAAGTTTTCATTGTGATCACACTACAGGAAAAAAAAAATACCTTCTGTTCTTTGCAAAAAATGTGTGAAGGCCAAATCTGTGTTTTTCTTTTCTTAAAAAAAAGGATGTTGCATGAGTTACAATGCAACCAGTATCTTTGTTTTCTGCACTTGTTAAAAAAAGGATTTTTCTTTTTTTTTCTTTCTTTTCTTTGCTTGCTTTCTTTCTTTCTTTTTTTTTTTTAAGTACAACACAGTCAAGTGTGTGGCCACGAAAGAGTAGCTGTCTTTGGCAAGAAGTGCGGGCCGCGGTCCTCTCTGTCACCTCCGGCCCATCTCGCTCTGTCTCAGGAAGTGGATGTTGTTGGCGCTGTCGGACAGTTCTGGGTACTGCTCCACGGAGATCACGAAGAAGCCGTCATAGCCTTGAACCCGCCCTGTGTTCAGCGCCTGCTGCTTCTCCCCCTCTGTCCAGGCCCGCAGGCCTTCCTCCCCTTCCCGGAGTCGCTGCTGCTCGCGGGCCCACGCCTGGCGCACGGCTCTCTGCCTCGCCAGCTCCAGCACCCGCGCCTTCTCCTCATCCAACGTGGTCCCGTAGCGAGTGCTCAAGCACAGTGCCCCGTACTGGAGCTGGATGTCCGTGTAGCGTCTAGTCCTGCCACTGAGCATCGTGTTGATCTGGGACACGGTGACATTGACCCCATTCTCCAGGGTTCGCCGGCCCCCACTGAGGCCCAGGATGGCCAGGTCGCCTTCCGAAGGCCCTGGTTTCACGAAGTAGTGGGTGTCCACCCCGTCAATGGTGAAGTGCAGGTTCTCTAGGTAGTGGGCGTTGTTCAAGATGGCAGCGACCCTCCTCCCATCCTCGTTGGCCACACTGATGATGTCTGTGGTCACTCGGCCATCCTTCAAGGCAAACTTGACCCCTTTGCCGAAGACTGAGCCACTGGAGGCAAACTTCTTTGTCTCCGGGGCCTGTTGGCAGCTGGTGATGGTGGAGCCATAGAGCTGGTCGAAACGTTCTAGGGTGACGAAGGCCTTGAGCTGCTTCTGCACTTCACACTGCACCCCGAGGATAGACTGATGGGGGAGCAGACAGGGAGGGAGGGAGGGAGAGACAGAGAATGAGACAAAGGGGGAAAACCTCTTCCTAACAGCCTGAAGAGTCAGCTTACGTTACTAAGTCAAATCTATACGTATTTATTAACCAGTGGCATCCAGCTCTACCGCTGACCACTGGAATATTCTACCACCCTTCATCCATCCATTCGCCCATCGTGCCACTAAGAAACTGTTCAGGGAACATCTCTGTGTCAGGTGCTTTTCTGGGCACTGGAGAGACAACATTGAATCAGACAACATCCCTGCCCTTGAGGAACCCGTCATTTAGTGGGAAAGACACATGTGACACAAAAAACTGTAATCAATCGTGGTAACTGGTGGTCTAGGAGAAGTAGTAGTCATACCTATAGCTAACATGTCTTGGTCTTTGAGCTAAAGAAGTCACATTCGGTATCTCACTTGATCTCTATAATCACCTTGTGTAGTAGGTGCTGTCATATTACTGGTTTTATATCTAAGAAAACTAAGTCTCTGAGAAGTTGTAATGGGCCCACAGTAAGTATTCAAGCCAACATTTGAACTCAGATCTGCCTGATTCTAGAGGTTCAGTTTCAAGGGCTCTAGATCAGGGAGCAGCAAACAAGGCTCAGAACATTTCAGCCTGAAGGGGAAGGAATAAATGTTCAAGGACGGACTCATGCTTGAGTTGGAACCTGGAGGGTAAAGGGCTAATGTGGGCGAGAGGGAGCAATGGCGAGAAGGCCAAGGAAGATGAAAAGTAGTGATTTGGATAAACCCTCTCACCCTGCTTTATTGTTCTCGGTCGTATTATGAAGGATTTTCAAGGAGGGCCTCTCTCCCCACAGCGGGGCTTGGGGGCTCCTCAGATGCCCCTGCTCTTGGCTGCTTTGGGGGACAGACTGGGCCCTGTCTCCATGTCATACCACCTACCTCTCCCTCCCGTGGCTCAGGTTCGGGCGGGGCTCCAGGGCCTTATCGGCAACTCGGGGAAATGGCTTTAGAAACAGGCCCATCGGCTTCTCACTGAAATTAAGTTCTCTTTATAATTAATAGAACCCTGTCTGTGAACAATTATTTCCTAGAGTTTCACGAAAGCTGGAGTGCTCAACAACAAAGATCTCCGATGCTTGCCAAGGGCAGAAATCAATAATTCATTGACAGGCGAGGTTGGCAAACAGGCCGTCAGAGACTGGGGCAGGGGAGAAGGGAAGCGGGGGGCGGGTGGGGGCGGAGCGGAGCTGCTTCTGAGCTGCCAGAAGCAGCCCCCAGGCACAGGCAGGCTGGCCTGGGGGGATCCCGGGGATTGGAGCAGGGCTAAGGCAGCTGAGAACAGCAGAAAGGGGGCGGGCTCTGCGGTCAGACACACTCGGGGTTCTCATCGCCTTTCCTGCTGGGTGACCTTGAGCATATCTCTCTCTGAGCTCTGGTCTCATCTCTAAAATGGAGAAAAATGCTCACAGGGTTGTTTATTTTTTTTCAATCATCTGTTCAACAGAAGTTTTGGGGCCGGACAGTATACTGGGTACCAGATAAGAACCAGTATTTGCCCTCTTGGGGCTCACCGTCTGGCAGAGATACAGGAAGAAAACAGGAACTCAAGTAAAGTGCGGTGAGTGCTTTCAAAGAGGAGAATTTAGGGTACCACCAGAGCCAAGAGGCGAGGAGCCACGTTCTTCAGAGTCTAGGGGAAGGAGGCATATATATAAAATATGGAATCAGGTTAGACGGAGTTCAGTTTCTGGCTGCCAGTGGTATGCCATCTAACGACGTCACTTTCCCCCCTTCGACTGGGACCCAGGGAACGCCTGCTCTCTGCCTGATTCACTCCTGCAGCATGGGGCCCCCAAGAGCCAAGTCCTAGTACAGACCTTATGCAGAGGGGGATGTGGGGGAAGGGGAGGAAGAAAAGAGCAAAAGAATGCTTTGACCTTTGCAGGAATAGAACTCTGTGAGTCCTTCCAACTGGGTCATAAAAGGAACACAAGAGAAAGTAACATTTGTTTGAATGCCTACAGACAACTCCAGGTTTGAATCCCAACTCCACCCCCTTCTCTTGCTGTGTGGCACTGGAAAGCCCCGGGCACTCAATCTCTACAATGTGAATGGGAATACCAGGGGACAGTTGTGAGTTAACTGGTGTAGAATACCTCAGGCAAGTTCAGGGGCATCGAGGTGCTCAGAAAATACCACGTTCGTATTCAGAACACACCTTCCCTCCTTACACTTTTGCTCTGGTCAGTGACAAAGGCTCATTGTTTTTGTAGATTTCCACACTCAGTGCGACACACAGAAAACTTAATAGGGCTTGTGAGCGTCTGTGTGCTGTTACAGCTGGGTCCACGGGGGCTTGCCAGTGGTAGGGGTTCCTACAGATTTGCTGAACAGTTTCAGGCGGGCTCCGTGGATGCCCCGCATCAGTTTCCGTCACGGGCCCAAGCTTTCCTGGAAAGCTTTGCAGCCCCCACTCCTATGCGTCTGAAGGGCCCAAGGGTGGGCAGCCAATTACCTTGCTGTTGTCCCACTGCTGAGTTTTCATCTGTGTGTGGATGAGCTCATAGGATGGTTCCATGGCGTCCGTGTCTGGCTTGGGGTAGCCAGGGATCACGTTGTGTAGCTGGAACCCAAAGGTGAGGAGCCAGCTGTTCACATCTGGGGGGAAAGAAGCGGACATGTCCTCGTGGAGTCAGTGGCTCTCGGAGGTGACACATCCCCACAAAGTAGCCTCGAGTTACGCTGCTGCAGTGGGGGTGAGGGGGGTGGAGCGCTGCAGGGGGGACAATCAGCTACCGCGAGCACTCTGGAAAACTGCTTCATGGTCATAAAAGCCATGTGTCCGCTCAGGACCAGCTGTGCCCCTTCTGGGCATGTGTCCAGTAGAGCCCACATTTCCAGATCCCCCGTTCTGTCACTCTGTCTCCTAGGGCCTTGGCCTCACACCCAGGGGCAGCTGTGGATGGAGGAAGCCCTCTCCGCATCCTTTCCGGGCATCAGGAGACACACTCCTGGGGGGCAGCCACACCCAAAGGGAACATGCAAACAAATGCTTTCAAAGAGAAAATTCACTTAAGACACAAGCCCTCCCACCCCTCCCCAGGGATGAGATGGTCTGTACAAAGATCAAAGAGTCCCCACCTCCCCATCCTACCTTTCATTTACTCTGGGAAGTGACCTGAAGGAAGTCACTTGTCCTCCCCGTGCCTTCATTATCCACTCTTTAATATTGGGCCCGAGGACCTAGCCTTGTAGCCACTGGTTTCGTTGACGTTATAAAATTCCGGGGGAGTCATTAAAATATTAGGTAGAGGGACAGGGAGGATTTTGCCATGAGCCTTTGGCTCATTGAGGAACAGAGTCAGAGAAGCCAGCACCACGTAAGGAAGAGAAAGAGGACGGATATCGTGCCATCCGCTCCCCAGCCCGCTGCTGCTGCTGAACGTGCCCAGGAGTGTGTCACGCTGACCCTCACCTTGCACGCTCAGTACCCTGAAGGGGAGGTGAGACGTGGGCATGCAAACTTTGACACAAGAAAAAAAGATGAGAGGAGGGCAGAAGCCTTTCAGTGGGACAGGCTGACAAGTCTTCATGGAGAAAGTGGCCTTTAAGGCAGACATCAAAAGCTGTGCACATTTTGTCAGGCTTCGGAGATGAAGGGGGCGCTTCAGGCAAAGATCGTCACGCGGGGCCAGGCCTGGAGAGGGGAGGTGAGTGCAGGGAGTGTTCAGGTAACTGGAGAGCAGCTCAGCAAGGCAGAGAGAGAACCGGAAACAAAAACTGGCTGGCGGGATGCTGTCTTCCTAGTCAAACCTTGTGTTTGCCTTTGTTTTTTTGTTTGTGTGTGCTTTGGGATGTTGTGTTTTTGGATGTCCCAGAGCCCCTCTGTGGGGTGTGAAATCTAGAGGTACTGGCATGGAGGGAAGGTAGGAAGGGCAGCTTAGAACCCACGTTCTACTTCTAGAAAGATCATGAGAGGGAAAGAGCATGGTGAGGCAAGACAAAACCCACATCCAAATTTGGGCTCCCCAGCTTGCAGATGGTGTGACCTGGGACAGTTGCTTCCTCTCTGAGGTTGTAGATCACTTCCAGGTCTACAAACTGGTGGTAGAAATGGTTTTCACTAAGCCCTGGAGAAGAACACTAATAGCATTACCACTTTGGGCAGTCTCATACAGGGGGAACTGTTCTAGGTCTGTTATAGGAAGGACTGGGTTTCCTATTCTAAGGTGTCAAGCTCAGTTCCTGGCTCATAGAAGGTTTTCTGTGTCCCTTCAAACCCAGGCCTCTACATCCCTGGGCCCCCATTTCCTTATTTATGACATGAGGCTCTTGCACTCGCTTTCCTCCGAAGTCCCTTTACTCACTGAGTTTTCGAGAATCTCCGATTCTGTGAATCGTGGCAGATGGTTTTTTAGGAAATTGAAACAAACAGAATGGGGGGAGGGGGGAGCAGAATCCCCTACGAAGCCATTTTGCCAGAGGCCGAGAACTTGCATCTGAATTTGTAGTTGGAAAGGAAAACTTCTATCAGTAATAGTACAAATTCCCAGGAAACCAGGGGCCTGAAAAGAGGGCTGGGCCTTAATTATAAGTGATGGGAGGTAGGAACATTTCTCATGATGCCTTCAGGAAAAATGCTTAAAATTGATTTATTCATTGGTTTTTATACAGCACTTTTCTGAAGCGTTGGGAATTTTGCTCTTCCTTTTTATGACACCAGAGCTAGATATTTCCCTCAAGTTAAAAAGCTCCTCTTTACCCATCGGCCCCAGACTTCCGTGTGGCCACCCGGGGCAGCAATGAATAACAATCCCTTTTACGTGAGCACGTTACAAAGTGAATTCCATTCCCAGAATGAGGATTATGGAGTCGGAGCAGAGTTCCACCCCGAGCCCTGCCACTTCTCAGTGGGCCAGTTACTTTACTGCTCTGACCTTCACTTTCCTCCTCTGAGAATGGGGTCATGTTCCCCATCTCACAGGCTTCAGGGGAGGGTTAGGGCTGCAGTGTGTGTGATCTATCTGCAGTAGATGTTTTATGTGGTTGCTTTCCTAGCATCCCATTCTGCCTTCCCACTCTTTCCTTTTGGGGTAAGGGTGCGGCAAGGAAGCATGTGACGTAGGCCTATCGCACTGGAGTATATCTCAGGACCTTGGAAGAAAGTTCTGGAAAAAAGATGCTCATTTTATGGGTGTCACTGCTGGGTGTGAGGCTGCACATTGCTCACGTGGAAGCTAATGGGTATAGTGGGAATTGGTGGTGTCTTGCTTTTTAGTAGCAAATGTTTTTCTGCACCATTTTCTTTCCCCAGCTAAACTAACCCCCCAAGATCCCTCACAAGACACTCACCAGAGGATGAGGCAGGGAGCATGCTGGATGCAGACAGATATTAATGGAAATGGGCTCTAAATCTGTAAAGCGTTTTGAGGGCTGCTAGCAAGTTGAGCACGGTGAGACCGTGTTGGGATATTCCTGTTTCCCACAGGTACCGAGTGTGTTTTCACCACTGCACGTGCCCATCACTGTGTTCCCTCTTCTGCCTCACTCGTGGGACTCCTGCTGGCAACATGACCACCGGGGGTTCTTGCTGAAAGAGACTCCTCCTATCAGTGTCAGCAGAAACAGAGTCCAGAAGGGACCGCCAAGTTCGGGGGGCCAGGAAGCCACATCCCTAAGGAACAGTTATGTGAGCTGTCCCAGTTAACCTCTCTAGACTTTTGTATATGTGGTCCAATCCTTGGACTGCCTTTCTCCCCATTAGCTGATGAAACCCCCGAAGTGGGCCCCACATACACATACAAGCTGCTCCCTGGGCAGAGTTAGCCATGCCGCCTGTGTTTCCACAGCCATCAGGGCAAACCTTTATCCTGGGCTCCTCACACTGGGCAGCAACTGTCTGCCTCGCTCATGCTGCGTGCACTCCTGGTGGACAGCGGCCATCTTTCTGTCCCCAGTGCCTAAAAGAGTGGCTGCAGAGAGGAGGCATTTGTTGGATGAAAATGAAACTGCCTTGAAATAGGGAGCAGGTATAGCTGTCACACAGGAAAAACAGAAGGAGATTACCAGGTTTGCAAGCTGGGAGGTGCCCATTTTGTGTCAATAAAAAAATCCCTTTTATAAAAAGTGCTGGCTTTATCCAGACCTGAATGCCCATAGCTGCTCTGACCCCTGAGGTCTTCCGTGGTCGGCCTGTGAGTGGCGGCCTGCTGGTTGGACTGTGGCTGCGGGAGACATTTCTGTCACGTGTGACCAATGGAGAGCTTATATTTCCAGGGGTTTCACAGTAGTGGAAAACAAAGCCCACTTTTTAAACCCAAGAAAAAGAAAGGGAATCAACACGAGCCAGGTAGTGTGCTAGGCAGGTTATAAATGTATCTCATTTTGCCCTCGCCACCAGCTTTCTCTTTTTATCCCCTCTTCCTCCCCTCTTTGGATTGAATATTTTTTTAGTCTTCATTTTTTTTCCACCATTGACTAACTAGCTATGTCTCTGTTTCATTCTTTCGTGGTTGCTCAAGGATTTTCATGTGCATATTTAATGTGCATATTTAATTTACCAGTGTCAGTGTAGGCGCTCTAACTTTAATTTACAGCTCAGGAAACTGGAATTCAGGAAAGTTAAGTGAGTTTTGTGACTGTCCATTACATCGCCCCAAATAAGGAAATCGAATTTTTTTTTTCTTTAGCTATACCTTCACCCACCTTATCAGAGACTCATAGGCAGCCTGATCTCTGGGTGAGAAACTCTCAAATTGTATTCTCAGGGGTGTATCCAGGGAAGTATTAGGGGTTTTCATGGTCAAATGTTTGCGAAATTGTGGGTAAATGTATCAGGCAGTTCTCTTTACTGCAGGACTTCTCAGAGCCTTTCCTAAGCTGCAATGTATTATTAAAATTAAAGAATGGTGATTGCCCTGTTAAATTAATTTGATGTCACCATCAGGTGTTCCAGGATATCTCTCTAAACCAGTGTTTCTTAAAAAATACTTCGGAAAGCGCTGCTGTGAGAGAAAGCTCATGTTTCCTGTTACCCCATCCCTCTTTGGCAAGGAAGACTATCTGGTCAGATGGCCAGACCAGCAGCGGGTCCTGTCCTCTGAATGAACCCCGATCCTCACCTGTCATGAAGCACTTGATGTCCTGAGAGTTGCTGATGGGGTTGTTGTTTTTAAACATGTAGAGATTAAAAGGCATGATGTTGCTGCTACTAAGGTGCTTCCACAGCTCGTGGTCTGGGCTGGTCCAGCGACCGGCCAGCACGTCGTAATCCCGCCGGCCCATATGGATGAGCTTGGTGAGCGGGTCGTAGAGGCCCCCATGGTAGCCAATGATGATCTGGAAGTTGGGGTTGGTGTCCATGTAGATCTCCCCGTAGGCCGTGTACAGAATCTGCTTGATCATCAAGCCTGTCCCGCTGAAGACGGCAAGAGGGGTCCCGATGTTGTCGCAAGCTATGTAAAACTCATCACCGCTGCTCAGCTCCATGGCAAAGAGGTGCCCTTGCAGGTCGTAGTAGAGGGAGGTGATCTCGGAGCTGGAGTGGTTGTATAGGTGGGTGACCTTGGTGGGGTTGGTCAGGTCTGCGTAGAAGAACTGCAGGTGGTGGCTGTGGCTGCTCTTGCTGGACACCCGCCGCCCCAGGCCGTCGTAGCGGTACCTGACGCTCCAGCCCCCGGCCCGGTTGTATGCCTTGATGAGCAGGCCGGCTGAGTTGTACTCGAAGACGTCCCCGCCCCGCTGCCGCAGGAAGCCGTCCTCGTCCATCTTGTACTGCACGTCGCCCAGCCTAGTGATGCGGTCCCGGAGGTCGTACCTGAGTGGGGTAAGCCGTGCACTGTTCCCTGGGCTCAGTAAGTGCAGGTTCCCATTGAGGTCGTAGCTGTATCGCCAGAGTGGCTTGTCATTGATGGAGACCGTCTGCAGCTGGCCGTCGGCGTCATACTCGTAGGAGTAGCGGGTGGTATTGGCATAGGGTCCCACCTTCAACTCCTTCTTCACCACTCGCCCCATGTTGTCATACTGGACTGTCATCCAGTACATGAGGGAGCGGAAAATCTCGTACTGCACTTCCTTCATCCGCCCATACGCGTCAAAGTGTTTGGTGTGGGTCATGACCGCCGTGGTGATGATCTGGTTAATGTCATAGTAGATGACGCCGAACTTCCCGAACTGCTCTGTCTTGCCTGACACGTCATCGTAGCGATAGAGATCGATGGGCAGCGGGGTCTCATTGATCACAGCCTGCATGCTGGTCACCCGGAAGCTGTTGTCATAGTTGTAGTCAAAACGGGCATTGACCATGCCTTCCTCGGTGAAGCGGAAGATCTGGCGGTCGATCAGGGGCCCGATTTGGCGGTAGCGGATGGTGCAGGTGAAGCCCTCGTTCTGTAGGTTGATGGTCTTCAGCATGCCTGCTGTCTCGTCGTAGGTGAAGCTCACCTTGGTGGTGTCATACAGCATCTCGGCCAGCTTTGACAGTTTGCCATACTTGTAGATGACCCTGCGGCCGGTGCCCAGGTAGAAGGTGTGGAGGAGGTGGCCATCCTCGGTGAAGTCCTGGATGACAGAGGCATTGCCCTCGGGCGGCTGGTAGATGTTCCTGTAGTAGCCCACGGACCGGATGGTCTCCAGGGTCTGCCGGGCCACGTTGGGCATCGTCACAGAGGAGAGCCGGTCGTTCTTGTCGAACTCGAAGATATACTGCCTCTGGCTGTGGAGGAGCAGCACCATGGACTGGAGGGAGGGGGAAACAAAGGCGTGAGAGGAGGCTGGTGGGGAGCAAGGGGAGGTCTGTGTGCTTAGCACTGGAGGAGGGGAATAAACGGCCAAGGAGACTGGTGGTTCTCCTAAGTTAGCCCCAAACCACAGCTTTCTAACCGATGTGCTGTAGCTCCTGGAGTGGGGATACAACTGTGCTAAGGTAAGGACTTCTTGGGGCACGCGAATGGTTTAGTCAACGGGGTGTCCAACTCCTGGTTTCAGCTCAGGCCATGATCTCAGGGCTGTGGGACTGAGCCCCACGCCGGGCTCTGCTCTCAGTCGGCAGATTCTTTCTCCCTCTTCCTCTGCCCCTTCCCGCTTGCATGTTCTCTCTCTGTCTCTCTCAAATAAATAAACAAAATCTTAAAAACAAAAAAAAAAAGGGATTTCTTTCAGCCCTTGGCCCTGGCACCCAGACCATCTGTCTTCCTGTGCTGGGCAGCCTTCTTTGTTCGCCCCTTTGTGTGGTACGCAAGTGATGACTTTAGAGGGTGCTGGTGTGTGAGAAAGGTCGGGAGCGCTGATGAGGAGCGTGGCAGCGGCCTCCCTCCTGGCTTCCTGGCCTCAGCTTCCTTCTCAAATCAATCTTCCTACTCAAGCAAGAATGATTTTCCTGAAACCCGGCCTGACAGTGTCTCCCGTCCGCTCATTAACTTCTGCTGACTCCACGTGGCCCACGGGATAAGGATCACATCCGAGAAGGGCGTTTCGGGCTTTCTGTGACTGTTTACGCAGGAATAGGTCAGATGCCCACGCTGGGGTGGGGCAGGCTGCGACGGGAACGGGGGAACCTGATTCCTAATGAAGGGCTTATTGTGCGGCTCCTCAAAGGTTCCTTCCCCCTCTGGGTTGGGGTTTCCGGTCGGATGACCTCCACCGTCTCCCTTAGCACCACCACAGAACACGGCTCTTGGAGATGCTCACCCAGCACGGGGTGGGGGAGACCGAGCACAGACCAAGCACAGACCAAGCACAGCACGGGTGACCATGGGCAGGAAACAAAGTCAAGATGTGGGGAACAGAATGGGGGCCTGAAGTGCAGCTCTTTTTTGGGAAGAAGTCAGCAGGGAACAGACCTAGCGGCTTCTCGGCAGCAAAGCTACCATTTTCTCCTGTCCGGGACTAACTTCTGCTCTCACGGCTTTTCTGATTCCTAGCCCCTGGGATGCAATAAATCCTGACCTGAAGCAGAAGGGATTTACTAAAGTTATGCCCACCATTCAAAGCTCAGGATTAATCACCTCGAAGGCTTCCACCATGTTTTCTGTGACCAGATCCCACAGGGTGCCAAGATCTGGGGGAAGAGCCCCGTCTGGGTCTGCACCCTGAGTCCTGCTCCGTGAGACCAGTTGGAGTTGGGCCTCTTCCCAGCTCCAGTCCAACACGTGGGGCTTTCACACTCTCCTGCCCCCGAACTCCCACCCGCTGCACCATCGCTACAGTCCACCCCGGTGTCTGTCGGGCTCCCTGGTCCTCCGTGGCAGACTTTTCGGAACACTTCCTTTTGGAGACCACGTGGGTCTAATCCATGCCACTGAAGGCAGCAGGCTAGGCCTGGCCATGGGGTGAGCCACAATGGCTGCCCTTCTGTCTGGCAAGGCCAGTGATGGGGAGGTGGACACCTGCCTTCTCTAAGTATGTGTAGCTCCACGTCTTCCCATCAGCGAAGATCCTGGACGTGATGCGACCCGCCTGGTCATATTCCATCCTCTCTGACATGATGCCTCTCTGGATGCCAGCGATATGGCCCCCCGGGGAGTAGGTCACATTGACGCCGTTCAGCCTGCTGCTAGGTGACCAGAGACTGGGCCGCCCTGCTTGGTCGTACAGGATCCGGAGGGTGAACTTGCGGTGGTCATCATAGATCTTCTCCGTGCGGGTCACACGGTCAAAGTCCAGGGACAGGAGATTCCGGTTGTGAACCTGGGGAAGGGGCACGAGGGAAGAGAGTGTCAATCTAGACGTGGGAAACTTTGGTGTGAGAGGGTCCTGAGTAGGGGCGGCAGCATAGGTCGTGGGTGGGAACAGACAGGATTTGGAGTCCTGGCTCGGTCACCAGTCAGTCCCGTGATGCTTCCTCATCTGTAAAATGGGAATAATAATGCCAATTGCATAGGGCTATTGTGAGAATAAAGACAGTGCAGGCACTGAGCAGTGGCTAGTCCTAAAGACAGTCCCTATCCTTTCCTAACGTGGTTCTTCTAATGAGGACAGAAAGACAGATCCTTCTTGACTCTCTTCTGAAAAGGGAGAGGCCAGGTGGGTCCAGCAAATTCACGTGTGGCCCCGTTTCCCAAGTGCCAGGCAATGTGCTAGTGTTTGGCACTGAGCAGACCAAAGCTCGGGGACACGAAGGGACGTGCTCCACATCTCCCAGCTGGTGAGCGACTGCGTCTGGATGTGACTCTCACTATGACAACATGCTGAGAAAAAGGTCCTCGGAGTGTGTCTGTCCCTTTTAGGGCCCTGGACCTGCCATCCCCTCTAGGGTCGCTCCTGCCCTCTGCCACCATAGGTAGGGCTTCCTGGTTACCTTGATCAGTTCCCAGGGTATCTTCTTCCTGGAGGCCCCTGAAGGCAACATGTGATTGAGTCTAGGATAGCTTCTATGGCTGTGGGCTGCCTGGGGACGGACACAGTCCTAGCTTTGGGACATTTTTCCCTCTGTAGGATCTCTGCACGGGCTGCTCGGTCAGCACACAGTTCAATTTCCTTTCAGAGTCAGGAATACAGGGCTCCCAGAAGGGGAGCAGTAAGTCAGGGTTTACACATTGTGTGACTTCCATTAGTCATTGGTGACGCCTGACAAGTAGTCAGGAAAACACGAGAGGAAAGTGGACAATGTAGGTCACGTGATGCAAAAGCGTTCACGTGGGCCACGGTAACGGGAGGCCCTGTAGGGCTCAGTGTGGTGAAAAGGGCTCAGGTCTAGAAATTAAGGCCAGGATTCCAGCCTGTATGCTGTGACCCACTGCTTTTCTGTGTGACCTTGAGCAAGCGCCGTTCCCTCTCTGAGTCTCGGTTTCTTCCTCTGTGAAACAACCGAGCTATTGTGAGGACTGAAGAAGGCTTAGGTCAATTACCTAGTGGAGTTTTGGGTGCACAGAAGGTCCTGAACTAATGATTGCAATTATTTCCATTGAGGCAGCAAATGATCACGGTCATTCTCAGAGAAAGTACAGACACGTGTGTTTCCCCCTTTTCTTTTTCCAAATTCTCAAACCTTGCAAATAAGGATTTATAATGATGCTAAGACAACTTTAGCCGGGAATGGCCTGGTTATAATAAGGTTGCCTTCCCAGGGGTAATCAAACACAATTGCAGAGCAAAAACAGTGTGGCAGACAATTCCCATGAAAAATCGGAGGCGCTGGAGAGCGAAGCTGTGTTCTTTGCTGGGAGGGCGAAGGAAGATGCAGGGTCCACACCACCAACAATGATGGGAGCCATTTAAAAGCCTCTTTTGCAAGGTCCTCTGAGACTCCCCCCAAGGAGGTGCCACCCAGCCAGCTGCCCTCCTCATCCCCAGAGGACCCCTGGTGAAGGAGAGCTAAGCCTCTGTGGCAAAATTAATAAAATTGAATTAAGCAGCTCACTGGGGAACTGCCTAATGCTTGCAGTGCTCGGCAGTGGCGGCAATGAGATTATTTTACATCTTTCTTTATTAAAAAAGTTCCCAGTTGTATAAAAAATGAGCTCCATTACGGGAAGGCGCACCCGGCTAACATTCTAATTCCACATGCCGCCACTGTGGGTGGCCATTTATTTTGGGAGGACGTGGAGATGTGACCACCAGACTGGAGCACCATCAATCTCAGGCTGGGAGAGGGACCAATTAAAGCCTGGGAAACTTCTGGCCCAGCTCACACCCAAGAGGGGAAATCCTAACAGCCCTAATGGCCGCCGTTTATTGAGCACCTGGGGTCTACCCGCACTGGGCACCGGGCTAGGTACTTGGAATAGATTATCTTGCTTCCACAGAGGAGGGTGAGACTCAAGAGGAATGAGTTGCTTGGGGCTCAACAGGCCCAGGCAGGAATCAGAGACCAAGGTCAAACTTTCCATTTAGCACATCGCCTCAGATGGGCCTGAGGGGCTCCTGGAGAATTCAGACAGGGGGCTCCGCGAGGCTGCAGAGGGTGGCAGGCCCCCGAGAGCGCAGACAGCGAGGCCTTCCTCGGGGAACTAATGGAAGGCTCTTTCCCACATTGCATTTTGGCGGGAGCTCTCAGCGTGGGGGACACATGGGAAGCCCGGCTTTCTGGGTTCTCGTTGTGTGATATCGGCTACGTGGGGACCCGAGCCGTGCTGCACGAGGATGCTTCTGAGATCTTTAGGAGTTGGGAACCTCTCGCTCACTTCTGTGGTGCCCTTCAGCCCAGCAAATGTCCGCAGAGCACCAGGGGCTGGCAAGGTGCCCTGCTGAAAGCCAGCGCTAGTGAGTTGGCGGTCTTGCTGCTCCTCACCCTCCATGCCAAAGCTGGAGGGAATAGAAGCTGGGCGACGAGTCGCTGCCCGAGGTAACGCTCTACAGAAGCACGGGGCTTGAGGCAGGGGCCGGGCTGCTTCAGAGCATGCGCACACTGAAAAGCACCCACATGCCAATCGCCTGGCGGGGGGGCAGGGGAGGGGCCTTGTGCTATCGAGGAGGGGATAACTGCCTGGAAAGAGCGCAGGATGTGGCTGAGGTTCCACTTAGCTCCACGTGAATTACAGAAATGACCAAAACAGGGCGCCTGGGTGGCTCAGTCGTTAGGCGTCTGCCTTCGGCCCAGGTCGTGATCCCAGGGTCCTGGGATCGAGCCCCACATCGGGCTCTCTGCTCAGCAGGGAGCCTGCTTCTCCCGCTACCACTCCCTCTGCTTGTGTTCCCTCTCTCGCTGTGTTTCTGTCAAATAAATAAAATCTTTAAAAAAAAAAAAAAGAAATGACCAAAACAGTGGCGAGTACGGCAGGAACAACGGGAGTGCACAGGACGGACCACTTCTGTGTGCTGGGCCCCGTATGAGGCACCTCACAAACGATTTCTAGTTCTAGTGGCAACTTGTAACACTGATTTTAACCTTACCATTTCTTCGGAGAATGAAACTGACGCTTTGGACGAATGAAAGGACATTATGGGTTTGCTCAGATTCGGTCAGAGTATAATAGAAGCCGGAAACCCAACTCAGGCCCAACACTAAAGCTGGTAATCTTTCCACAAGCAGCAACTGAAAAGATACTTGAGACTAATAGCAGGTGAAAGGGGTGCCTA
>CM053613.1:47616108-47646554 GCA_028646535.1 Procyon lotor
GGCGAGGCTTGCTCACCCGCAGCCGGCGCCCGAACACCGTGACCTGGCCCCGAGCCTGCTCCTTGCGCTGCCGCCACTCCACGAGGTTCAGGCCGTTGTCGATGGGCAGTGTGACGTTCCTCTTGCCCACGGTGGGGTTGACCGTGCCCGCCAGCAGGTGGGGCTCGGTCTGCAGCGCCACCTCCATGCCGTTGGCTAGCAGCAGCCGCAGGGAGCCGTCGGCCCCAATGTAGTAGCTGTTCCGGACCTGATCTGAGGGAGAGGAGAGGGACCGGCTCTGCTCAGAAGGGTTGTGCACGGCTCTGGGTGGAGGTGTGCGCATCAGGGGCAGCGGCGTGTTTTTAAATGGGCTTATTTTTCTGACCATAGAAACGGAACATTATCATTGAAGAAAACTAGGAAAATAGAGATCTCAATACCCAAAGAAAGCCTTTGTAAATACCTTGCATAGTCCTATATTTTAGGATATTTCTGAATACACTGATAGCTCAAAGTAATTCATATGGTTTTTCACTGATCATGGTTTTACTGTTGAGTATTTTTCATAAATGTTTCCCTTAACTGCATAGTATTCCTTCATATGGAAATACCGTAATTTATCTAACCGACTCTCGAGATACTGTTTCCAGTTTTTCATAATTACAAAGTTAACACTGCAAATAAACATACTGTAAACATTGTGCTAAGTGGGAGAAGTCGGACACAAAAGACCACATGATGTATCAAGGAGTCCATTTATATAAAATGTCCAGAATAGGCCAATTCATAGAGACAGAAAGTAGTGAGGGAAAGGTAGAATGGGAGTGACTGCTTATGGGTATGAGTTTTCTTTTTGGGAGTCACAAAAAGTCTCCAGAATGAGATAGCATTAATAATTGCACAACTTTGTAAATATACTAAAACGCCCTGAATTGTATACTTTAAAATGGTGAATTGTATATTTTTAATTTTTTTAAAGGGTGAATTTTATACTATGTGAATTACATCTCTATTAAAAGTATGCTTTTTGGATAAATCATTGTCTTCATTTTGGGTTAAGTTACTAGAACAAAGGGCTGAACATTTTTAAGGTTCTTAATATACACCAGGGAAACAATATTGTTTATAACAAGGTGAGAAATAGCTCCAAGAGTCAACTGACAGAATGCCAAGCATATGTATGTTTTAAGTCATTGTCATACACATATATGTGCACAGATATACCAATGATTTAAAAATAATTCTGATTTTGAAATTTTATTCCTGAATAAAACGTTTAAATTAGGATCTTTAGCTAAAAGAAACTTCTGGAGAAGAGTAAATTTCATCTGTAAAAAGCACACAGTTCTTTTCTAAAAATGGAAACATCTCTGAGTTTGTGCTGCAGTCAGTCTTTTGCCTCTTGCCCGGTGCTTCTGTCTGCACCTGTCTCTCTTCCATAAATGCCAACCCAAGTACTCCCTTCAGGGCTTTGCTTCATTGTCATTTCTTCCAGAAGCTTCCCCGGTTCCTTGGTCAGAATGCTACACTTGATCTTAGCCAAAAGGCTGGGAAGTGATTCCTTGGTCAGAATGAATGCGTCCTCGTCCCTTAGCCTCTTTAGGGCCCTATCAGTGGTCCTGCAGCTGAGGGGGTGCAGGGCTTACCACTCTGATGAAGGCATTCTCAAATACTTAAGGAGTGCCTGTTCTGAGAGGGACGACTGCCCAGAGATGCAGAGCACGGCCTCCAGAGCGGGGCTATCGGGGTTCAGGTCCCAGCACTTCCACTGTCTCGGGCAAATTCCCTAACCTCGCATGCCTCTGGTTCTTCATCTCTACCTTGGGGATAACAACTGCACTCTTACCTCATAGGATTAAGCGGGATGATGACTATGAAGAGCTGAGAATAGTACTTGGCATGTAGTGAGTCTGACCTAAATGTTAGCTATTACTACTTTTATGTGCCTGGCACTGTACTAGTCACTGTCACGAATAACTCTTGTCCTCTCTCCTCTATCTCCATCGGCCCATTTCACAGATCTGTCATAGTGAACTTTTCTAGTACGGATCATGGGTTTTCAATAGCTCCCCATGTCTTTTAGATCAGTGGTTAAGAGAATGGGTTCTGGAGTCTGTCTTGGTGTAAACACCTTAGCCGGCATGTGTCTTTGGACAAGCCACTTAACCCCTCAGTGACTTCCTGTCCTCGTCTGGAAAATGGAGATGTTCGTAATACCTCAGAGGGTTGTGGCAAGCTGAACCAGGACTATGAATGTAAAACACTAAAAATCTACTTTATTTATTTATTTAAAGGATTTTATTTATTTGACAGAGAGAAACATAGCGAGAGAGGGAACACAAGCAGAGGGAATGGTAGCGGGAGAAGCAGGCTTCCTGCAGAGCAGAGAGCCCAATGCGGGGCTCGATCCCAGGCCCCTGGGATCTGACCTGGGCCGAAGACAGACGCTTAACGACTGAGCCACCCAGGCGCCCCTAAAAATCTACTTTATACTTAGTAAGTGTTCCAAAATGCTAGCTATCACTGTTATCTTTGTATATGCTCAGTAAACAGTTGCTGGAATGAACTAGATATGTTACAGGCTACGTTAAGCCAAAAAAAAAAAAAGTGTAGTTTTGTAGGAAACCGTCTCGACAAGTCTTCCCGGCGAGAACAGCATCGGATCAGCCCCTTCCTCTGCCACTCCCTTCCCCCCTCCATCCTTCTCCCATTCTTTCTCTCTCTCACACACAGAATCCTAACATCTGCCTTAAACTTGCTATGCATTATTCACTGGCAATCTGTACTTTACTTCCTTTGAACGGTGGAAAAGTCTGTCAATTTATCTTTTAGAGCTGCTTTTTGCTGAATGTGCATACGTCCATTAATGTGACTTTGGATGGGACGGTATCTTGTAGAGGCCCATCTCAAATGATCCCCATTTAATGTGAGCTGTGACTCCCCAAGCCTGCCCCTCATTAGCAGCTCCTTATTTCTTCCCGTCGTCCAGAAGTAAGATGAAACTGAAAGAGCTTTCTACGATGACTCTAGCGAGGCTGCCAAATGCAGCATCTAAGCCTGGTGTGAAAGAAGAAAACGGAGCGTGGGCAAGGGACCAAAGAGGAAGCACAGGTACCGTGTTTCCTGGATTCTGGGAGGCATTCTTCCTTTACCCACTTTAATGTTTCTGACATCGGAATGTGTCTTAAGGCCTTCTATGAATTTTGAGGACTGTGTCTCCCCTCCTCCCCAAACTGAAAAATTGCTATTAAATTGACGATACATTTTAAAAGTGAGGAAATGTGGTGCTTTCGAATTTTTTAAAAAAAGTTGCCTAAATATAAGAAAGGCTGTGCTAACTTCTGAGAAAAGTGCCGCAAGTCAGCTCAGAGGTGTGGAGGGGCAAGACAGTTTTTAACCCCAGGGAAGGACAAGGTGTCCATCAGGGCCCTGCTGCCCTTGGCCAGGCAGAACCCCACTGGCTCGGAATTGGTACCTTCCCTTGGCAATAACCCAGTCAGAGCATCTGCCACAGATGCTGGTGGGGAACGAACCGCAGGGTATCAAAGAGAGTTCTTTGACTGAGAATGGCTATTGTTCTTTGAGCTTCTTTACCGGCATGGGATTACGTTTGTGAGTAAAAATGGCCGTGAAAATATACAGTTATTTTCTTAAGGTAAACCAAAGTGCCAGTTACTAAGTAATTAGTTCCTCAATCCAACAAGTACTTAGTAGTACTACGGGGCCTGGCCTGCTGTGGTCACTCTATGTACATACAGTGTGTCAAGAGATCGTCTGAACAATGTGTAGGGGGCAGGTGTGGTAATTCAGCCCCTTCCCTAGGTCCTCAGAGACTGAGGCTCAGAGAAGAGTGATTGCACCCAAGTCACACAGGGAGGAACCGACACGCTAGACCTAGGGACCCTGGTCTGTCTACTCCAGAGTGTTTACTCCTTGCCTTGCCTCACACCATTCAACATGGCTTCAACTTGCTCTCGCTTCCTCGAACAGAAAATTGAGGGCCCCCGTGATGTGGTGGCAGAGTCAGAACTAGAATTTGTGCCCCTGAATCCTAGCCCAAGGCTCTTTTTACTACTTGTGTCACAGCCTTTGGGAGTACCAAAAGCCATCCGGAGGGTGAGGGAGAAAGAAATCAAGCGAGCTTTTCTTTCTTTTTTTTTTTTTTTTCCATGCTTACTAGAGCCAACAAAGCCGCAAGCTCCACTCAGGGTTACCATGTCCAATGAGGACAGTTGAGGCAGACAGTTAGTTGACTGCAAGTTTTTGTCCCTGTGATTTACCCTGAAGCTAAAAGGTCAACTCATACCAGGGATTATCTGATGGGTACAGAGAGGAAGGGTCTCTTCTCCACGGAATCCTAGGGAAGGCTCAAACTGTTCTCACCTGAGCTTCAGGAGGGACTTCTCCATCCCTAGATCCCTTTCATGATTAAGTGTCATTATTATTGTCCTTTGTCCTCACCCACCCCAGAGTGAGAGTGGGAACCATTAGAATGGCGGAACAGTGAGGTCACCTGGATGAGCCGCCAGTGCACTCTCTACCCTTCGTTCTGATGATAATGGGATGAGACAATGGACCCTGAAGCTTCTGGGAGAGACTACACGGGACTCAGTCTGGTGGGTTCTGCACATCAGATGGCAGCGCAGAGAGAAGCCAGTTGTAACACTCTCCTGTTCTTGGGCGGCACTAGTAGCGGCTTATTTCTTACATCATCCTCTTCCAAAGGGGTCCCTTCATCCCTGTGCCTCGAAGCCCCCACGCCTCCCACCTGGCTTACCTTGCAGGAGTGTATAGAAGGCACCGGAGGCAGACAGGTTGGTGGTTATGGTGACGTCATCCTTGCTGGAGGTCTCCACCTGGACATGCACCGAACTGTCTGTATCACTTCGGAAACTGCTCACCTGGCCAGTAGGGAAGGTCACATTGGTCAGGCGGCCAAAGCTGTCGTACCTGAAAACCAAGGGGTGGCTCTGAGTGACAGGAACATAATGGTGCTGTTGCTAGAACGCGGCATGTTCTACCCTGGGCCCCAGTTCGGCGTGTTCTGCTCTTCCTTCTGGGTAGATACATTGCCATGCCTCCTTCATCTCCTCGCACATGGTTTTTTTGGGAAGTGACCCAACCGGCTGATATCTGACTACAGGCAAGGACTTACTTCTCTGAGTCTTCTTTGCTAATTCCACGAAGTGGAGATGATGACCCCTTCCTGCCCGCCTGGCCGGGTTCCTGTGGGGAACATGTGGGGGTGGCCTGTGGCTACAGACCAATAGCCACCCATGCGGGGTGAGAGGATGGGGGCTATCACAGGCCACTTAGAGCAGGGGAACCCACAGAGGGGAGGGGGCCAAACCTGATGCCTGAACACCCTCTCAAAGCCCGGCCGGCCGGCGATACAGGTTGCTCCTAAACAACACAAGACATGGGGCTTCCTACAAAGCTACAGACCCTGGGGAAAGGGGGCTCTGAATCCAAACCAGGATCCTGCCACCACATAAGGAGGCTAAACGGATGGGCTCTTGCAACCCCTTCCCATCTTGATTTCACAGCCAGCGCCAAGTAGCTACGTATCTGCCATCGTCACAGCTCATAGCTCTGCTCTGGCATGGGCTTTCTGAAGCATGACAATAGAATATCAATTCTCGTTTCCATTCCTGAGAATAAGAAAAGAAATGCCTACCATCACTGAACACCCACCGCGCTACAGCACAGCGCTTCTTAGACCTTCTTTCGCTTACTCCTTGCAACTCACCTAAAAGGTATAAATGATCTCCTTTTTGGAGGAGGCTCAGAAAAGCGAAGTCACCTGCTCAAGGTCCCACAACGGTAAGTGCGGTGGAGTCAAAATTCAAACTCAGATCTATCTGCTTCCAAGCTGGCCGTTGTTTCTCTGCCCTCGCCCGGCATTTCTGAGCTGGCCCATTGGCAAGTGTCTGTGGCGTGGGTTCTCCGGGTGGCAGAGTGGGCGGGAGGTGGTAGGGAATAGGCTGTTTACACTTCAGTTATAATTTTTAATTGTGCGAGGCTGAAGTGTAAAAAGGTAGGTTTAATAGCCTTTTTGCCCTTGTGTGTGAATGGGAAAAATGATCTTTATCCAAATGTCAGTATTTCTGACTTTGGCTCATGCTCAAGCTGGCACACGGCTTCCGTGCTAGGTCTCCCCATGGACTCTGGGTCTCCCTACTGGACATTTTCCCTCTGCTTTGCCTCTGGGCCCTGAGGGATTTAATGATGGTGAAATGAAGGGCCGGAGTATTCAGTGCTGTCTTGGGTCCTTCGCCTGATCCTTCATCTGTGCCGGCTTCCCCACTGGGACCCCTGGGTGCTGCGGCATCTACGGCTTGAGGCGAGACTTGGGAGGTGAGACTCGGCAGGCCTTTGCTGAGCAATTTCCTGCCCAAGGTCAGCTGTGGGTGCTGCACGGATTCTGCCTCCTGCCAACTCTTTCTGTCCCTGTGCCTGGGACTGACCGTGGCACTCTTTACCCTGGCACAGTCTGCCACAAATGGGGTGCTGGTTAGAGGTCTTTTGAATGAGTTGCCCTAGTCCTGGACCCAAGACCAACTCTGGGATCGGCGGAATCTGTCTGTTGTTGAGGTCTGAGACGGGATGGAAGCCCTTTCCAACATAGCAAGCAGCACAGGAATCTCTAACACATGCCCTGGGCTTGGGCTTGGCAGGGCAAGGGTGTGGGCTGTATCAATCCTTCCGACTCTCCTATAGGCACCTTAGGGGCTGTGGAAACCTGCTTCTTGTCATGATTTCTCATCTTTCTACCTTAGCGCTGAGTCGGGTTCTTGTAAGAAATCGTCAGTCCGGCATCAGGGAGGTTGACAATGTGGCTTAAAACCTGGACTGGAGGGTCACAGGTGCAAGGTGCCCCCTCTGAGGGGGTGATTCTGAGAGACTGCTGCTAGGAAGAAGGATGAGTCTTGGGATAAAGATCTGGAAGGTCTGTCCTAATGCCTCTTTGTCCCAGAGATGCTCTCAGAGCTCTGCCCCTTTTAACTCTTGGGGAAGAGGTGTTCTTTTCAACTCTTTATGGAGGCTGGAAATTTGAATAGGAAGGAATTTCACAAAACGAGAGTGATTATCTCTGGGAGGTAGAATTACAGGGGATATTTTATATTCCCAAGATTTTTAAATAACGCATATGGATTATTTTCATGATCAGAAAAGCGACCTCAACCCAAATAATGCCACATACAGAGAGCGCATGAGCATGGCCATCTTGGGAAAGAGGCCCTTCGAAATTACTGGCATTTATGGAGCGCCAGGGTACCAGGGTAGCTCAGTTGGTTAAGTGTTCAACTCCTGATTTCAGCTCAGGTCATGATCTCAGGGGCATGAAATGGAGCCCCACATCAGGCTCTGTGCCAGGTGTGAGCCTGCTTAAGACTTCCTCTCCCCCCCACCCCCCCTCTTGGCTCATAGGTGCTCTCTCTAAGGAAAAAAATACTGGCATTTCTGGAATAGTCTCCTTATAGGACATCTGCCAACATCAATCTCCAGGCCTTTTCAGTACATATTACTGGAGTACCCCAAATTTCTGAGCCCCAAATCAAGACCCCCAAACCGGCTCTGCCGTGGTCATCTCAGCGATACCTGTCAGATCCTGAGTCATCTTACATCGGCAGGAAGATCCATTCCAGTTCAACAGTTTCACGGGATGGCATATGCTGTTCTAGTCTGGTTCCTTGAACACCTGTCAGCCACGCACATACTCTTTACTGAGACTACTTACTTAGACTATGTAATTTCCTGCCCTAACCAGATACAAAAGATTTTATTATACCATGCAAGATACTTAAAAAGGAGTTTTGGAGTCTTACCAATAAGAATTGATAGGGAGAGCACAGATTAGGGGGCAGAGGTCACTTCAGTAGTACTTTCCTATGGCCTTGCTCAAATGCCACCTCGTAAAGCCTTCCCTGGTCTCTCTCTCGTCCCTTCCCCCAGTGATACCCTGGCACAGCGTCCTGACAGAATGGGTCCCCTGCATAGTGACCGCTCATGTACGAGCCGTCACCTGCTCCGGCCTGGGAATGCTTGAGTTGGGACAGGACTGCGGAGTCAGACAGGCTGGGAATCTGGAGTCTCCCACCTGGTGGCGATGGAACCCCGCAGCACTGGCTCAGGGTTCATCTCTTCTTCCCCAGCACTGGGACCGGCAGAGAGAAGATGGGCAGGGAATGCTATTTGAACAAAGGATCAAATGCATGATTGGCTCTGCGAGGCCCCTCTGCTGCTCTGTTGGAAAGGAGAGACCATGATTCATCCAAACACTCTCTCCTGCAGGACTTGACAGAGCCTTGACACACAGTAGGTAGGTGGTAAACATCTGCTGAGGGCACAAATCCACAAGCAACTGCTTTCACTAAATGATCCTTCACCAATCTCCGTAGGCATCTCCCCAGAGCTTTGGTCTCCACGTCAGAAAGAGCCTTTGCATAAAGGCAGACAATTGTAATTATTATTGAAGGTGGCCTGTAATACGTAATTAAATTGAGCTTGAAAAAGATACAATGAAAAGGCTCATGCTTTCAAGACCTGGTTTTCATTTTATACGAGATGGCCGAAAAACAGTAATTTTCACTCCTCACATTTTCCATTAGAGGGACTGAATGTCTTAATTAAATGAACATCAAATAGAACAGCCAAGTTATAGAATTTTCTTGTCTCTTATTCATTCATTTCAGTGCCTTTCAGAGCTTGGGAAATGCCGCTGGATCTCTGTGCGGCCTGATCCCTACCTGTGATTACCCCATCAAAGCACTGCTGTTGCTTCCTCTGCGGGGAGGAGCTGGGGCTGCCCTTCCTGTGGGCCCTGGACACCCGTGCCCCTCCCTCCGGCCCCTCTGCAGAGCCCTTTCTCTTCCTGCTGACAGAAAGAAGGCTGGTGCCGCTCAACGACGTGGGACAGTTCGTGGCACTCTCCGGATTCTAAGTGGCCCCATGGTCAGTGACTTCTGCACAATGGCTTAGTTATATCTGTTTTGGCTTTACGTTCTAGGCTTTGACTACCGGCTCTACCAGCACTGCAACCCTAGAGGATGCACACAGTTCTGTTTTCCCACGAACCATCAACCCCATCACGTCACAAATGATATGATTTCAGGCAGGTCGTATACCATTAACCCATGGGAGCCTCTGTTTTGTTCTCTATAAAATGAAGATTATAACACCTATCTTAGAAAGATACTGTGAAGTTCAAACGAGATAACCTAGTTAAAGTGAAATGAAATTTTTTTTTTTTTTTTAACCAGGGCCTTGCAGGACCCCATGAGACTGCCTTCCCTAGAATGTCAACTCCCTGATAGAAGGGCCTCTGGTCACTGATGTACCCCAGACACTAGACGAGTGCTTGGCATATAGTAGATGCTCAGTAATGTGAATGAACGTCGTCTGAAGGATCTGCTCCTTCCTTCCTCTTTCTAATTTCGCTTCGAACCCGACCCCTCCATCCTTCCTGTGTTCCACTACATCCGTTTCTATTCTCCAAACACGCCAAGCTGAAGCCAGGCTCAGGGTGCTCACACTGTTCTTTTGGCTGAGAATGCTCTTGCCTCCAATCCTGGTGTGGCCAGCTGTTTTCATTACTCACATTTCAGTTCAAATGTGATCACTTCAGTAGGGCCCTCCCTGAAATTGATAGGTCCTCCCTTCTTTGTCACATTATCTTATTTTATTGTCTTCATTATATGTATTATCTTATTTACATTTTTATTGGTCTGTTATCGGTCTCTTCCCACTATAATGCGAGCTCTGTGAGGATAGAGACCTTGTCTATGCTCTCATGCCTAGAAGAGTACCCAGAATATAAAAGGTACTCAGTACGTATTTCTTAGATTAATGAATTAATAAATAAACAGTAGATATCATTGCTGTGGATTGAGAAAAGATGTGGATTGAGAAAAATTACAAATTTCACCCCTTTCAGCTCCCCACTTCTGTGTGAGGAAGGGAAAGTTCACGAATATCCGTATCCTTTTAGGTACTGAGCACCAGGTTCATCACTGTCTTTTGAGGTGGGCATTACTACCGTCCTTTCACAACTGGTGAAGCTGAGGCTCAGGAAGGATATGTAACTTGCCTAAGATCACATGGCTGGTTGAGGAATATAGATTCAAAGTCAAGTCTGTCTGACCTTAAAGTCTGTGTGCTTTCATCAGGCTTCTCCTAAGAGTGATGCTGTTTCGGGGGAAAAACCTTTGTGTTCATCACTATGTTAAAGAAAAAAATTGTTTGGAAATCTCAAATGGGTCAAGAAAACTGATAGTTTTCTCTTTGAGATGCTTTGCTTTGATACCACTGCAGCTGACTTTGTAGGGATGCCAACCCCCCATCTGGGAGGTACAATCAAGATGGCCAGATGATTGGCTTTTCATTATTTCTTTCCATGGATTTTTCTTCACTCCATTTTCCTGGAGCATCTTCGGAGGATGGGGAACGAAAACACATAAAACATTCATATAGTTGCTGTGAACTTGGCTCTCAGAAGAGGATCGCTAAAGGGTATCTTCACACACATTGCAAGGCTTTCTTCTTCACACTCAATATTTCACATCTCGAGCCACTTACTATGTTGCAGCTGGTGAGGAAAATGCCAAGTTGCTTCTCTGATACTAACTTTTGCTGATTGGGATTTATTTATTTATTTTTTTTAGTTGGAAAATAAAGATGTGATTTTTGAGTTTCATTTACAATTGTTTCAAATGCCACCATTGTCAACGAGAGGAACTGGATACCACATCCTCTGTGAATAAATAGGAATCACAGCCCAATCTTCACAGCACACGAAGAGTTCCCTTAGCCTCAGATCCCTATAATAGATGGCATTACTACATTATCATCTTCTCCAAAGCCATACCAGAGTCGGGTACTTTTTGGACTTCACAGTATCTTTCTTTTTCTTTTCTTTTTTTTTAAAGAAAATTAAAAAAAAAATTTTTTTGTTTTATTTTGTTCTCTATAAAATGAAGATTATAACACCTATAACATCTTAGAAAGATACCGTGGCCCCCCAATAAAAGAGATTTGGGTGTCAAAAAAAAAAAGAAAGAAAGAAAGAAAGATACTTTGAAGTTCAAACAAGATAACCTATTTAAAGTGAAACACAATTTTTTTTTTTTAACCAGGGCCTGCAGGACCCCATGAGACTGCCTAAAAAAAAAAAAAAAATTTATTTTTATTTTTTCATACTTCGAATTCTGATTGTCTCCCAGATTAGTGATATGCAGTATGACTCTTGTGACACTGAGCAGTAGCAGCGAGCCATAGCTCCCAGTCAGCCACCTGAATCTTGAGGGTAAATAATCAGTACATTGACAACCATTCTGTACCCATCACCCATTCTCTTTTTCTCTTTCAGTACAGTATTTGATAAATTACATGAGATAATCAATACTTTATTACCAAACAGGCTTTGTATTAGGTGCTTTTGCCCACCTGTAGGCTAATGTAAGTGCTCTAAGCACATGTAAGGTAGGCTGGCTGGGCTAAGGATGTTTGGTAGGTTAGGTGTATAAAATGCATTTTTGACTTAGAATATTTTCAACCTACAATAAGTTTGTCAGGATGTATCCCATTGTAAGTCAAGGAAGATCTGTGCATTCATATTGCCTCCTGACTCTTGGGTGCCCGGGTTTGTTTTTTTTTTAATTTTTTAATTAACATATAATGTATTATTTGCCCCAGGATACATGTCTGTGAATCGTCAGGCTTACACATTTCACAGCACTTACCAAAGCACATACCCTCCCCAATGCCCATAACCCAGCCACCCTATCCCTACCCTTGCACCTCCTAGACACCCTTAGTTCGTTTCATGAGTTTAGGAGTCTCTTATGGTTTATCTCCTTCCCCATCCCACCTTGTTTTATTTCTCTCCCCACGCCCCCCTCGTCCCCCACCCTGCCTCTCAGATTCTTCATATCAGGGAGATCATGTGATAATTGTCTTTCTCTGACTGACTTATTTCGCTTAGCATAATACCCTCCAGTTCCATCCACGTTGTTGCAAATGGCCAGATTTCATTTCTCTTGATGGCTGCATAGTATTCCATTGTATATATATACCACATCTTCTTTATCCATTCATCTGTTGATGGACATCTAGGTTCTTTCCATAGTTTGGCTATTGTGGATGCCCGGGTTTTATTTATTTTTGTTCACTATTTTTTTTCTCTTTGTATTTCAGTTTGGGTAATCTCTATTGACCCATATTCCTTCTTCAGCTGTGTCAGTCTATTGATAATCCCATCAAAGGCATTCTTCATCTCTGTAACTGGTTTTCATCCTAGATTTCCATTTGATTTTTTCTTACAGTTTCCATTTCTCTGCTGAAATTATCCTTCTGATCTTTCATATTGTTCACCTTTTCCATTAGAGCTTTTAAGATAATTACAGTTATTTTAAATCCCCTGAAATATAGTTTCAACATCTGTATCATATCTAAGTGTGGTTCTGATGATTCCTTTATCTCTAGGGAGTGTGTTGCTTTTTCTACCCTTTCTGTATGTTCAGTTGAACATCTTCTGTAGCACACCAGAGAATGAGGTAACAGATTTTATGCGTGGAAATGAGTATGAGTTTCCTTCTGTTAGGACGTTAGTGAAGGGGTATGAATTAACTTATTAGGATTTGGGCTGGCTTTGAAGTTTGATGTTTCTCTGGCTAACTTTAATGCATTATAGGCTTTCCGGTCCTCTAGCAATTCCTTGTGTTTAGGGTGCTAAACTGGTTTGTCAGAGGAGTTTTTTCCCTCAGTGTCAACTCCATCCTAAGCTTCAGGTCCTGTTTACGCTGGGCCTCAGGGAAGTCTCTTTCTAGGCTCTTGTCCCTCTTTTGTATCTTTTGCAGTAGTATTCTGCTTTCCATTGTTGTGTTTGGCTCTTTAGCTAAACTGCCACGGCGTGTGGTGAGCTAGAGAGTTCTCCATTGTTCCGAGTTACCAACAGTCTCATGTATCCATGTGTCTCTGAGTCTCAAGAATGTGGCCTCTTTGGTCCTCCTGCCCCTCTTCCTGCTGTATTTCTGGGCCCATTACATATCACTCTCCCCTCCTAACAGAGGTTAAATTTTTTTTCTTTTCCCTCATTCAGTGGCAGTGGAGGTCCACCAGTGCCTAAGGAGGGCAGTGTTGGTTGTCCTTCTCTCCACAGATTAAGGCCTTTGTTCTATATGAAATAAGGTGAGTCGGGTCTGGGCGCAGCAAGTAGCTATCTGTGCCCTCCCCCAAGTCTACCACAGTGGATGCTTTCTTACATCTTTCCCTACTCTTTTCTGAGAGTACCTGGTTGTGCTGTGGAGAGAAGTTATGAAGAGGATGTAGGCTTTCCCATCCAGTTTCTGCAGCCTCTAATGGCTTCATACTATCTTGCCAGTATACACTTGGCCTTCATAAATTCGCCAGCCCCCATAGCTGAACCCTTCTGACCAGCTGCATTGACCCCCCAGCCCAGTAAGCGAGTGCTCACATCTTATCTTTCTCTTCAGGAGTCCCTCTTCTTGGATTTGGTTAGGTGGTTGCCCTGTAACCTTAGGGAAGGAGTTTAAGGAAAACTCATGAATCTGCCATTTGTATTTGTTTGAACCATTTGAGTTGTATTCTGTGTCCTGCTGGCTACACTGATAATGCTGGAGCTGGAATTTGAAACTCTTCTCACTACAGCGTGTTTTCCTCCCTTATTTCCCTTCCCTGCATTTGCATTTCACTCATAAAATATTGACTGAGCACCTACTAGGTGGCAAGCCCTGAGCTTGAGCCAGAGGTAAATAAGTTAGGGTCTCACAGTATTTAGTGTGAGCAGAACTATGACAGGAGCTGTCACCGGGCACCAAGGGAAGCCAGAGCCACTTACCCCTGTGAAACTGAGGGAAGCTGGCTGCTCGTGCCCATCCAGCATGTGAATTTTGGAACCTGCCCCATGCTCACCAGGCCATTTTCTTAGCCACTGAATCCCATCTGGCAGGAGCCCAAGTCTGAAATTAATGATACCACACACTGGAGATGAGGACTGTATTACAGGGTTCTTTGAGGTTTTCTGTCAGCGGACCTGTGGGCTGAGGGGAGGAAAGTAACCTTCACTCCCCAGAATGGTGAACTCTCTAAGTCAAGTTGCTCTGCAGTGTGTGATGTTTATGTTAGATGTATTATTTAATCTGTTGAAAGGATCAATAAAGCCAACGTAAAACTTGTTTCAATAACGGCCCATGTTATAGGCAAGCCTGGGGTGATTTTTTTTTTTTTTTAATATTAGAACATTTGGACTGGAATCCATTAAACTCCCTAATGGAGCTAACAATAGAAAATTCACTAGGGCAATGGTGCTTTGGATGGCTCAGTCAGTTGAGCGTCTGACTCTTGATCTCAGCTCAGGTCTTAATTCAGGGTAATGAGTTCAGGCCTTGTGTTGGGCTCTGTTCTGGGTGTGGAGCCTACTTAAGGAAAAAAAAAAAGAAAAAGAAAAAAGAAACACTACAATAATGATAAGACTACATCCTTACTTCTTGGGAGCTTCATAGTTTGCAAGTTTTTTTTTTTTTTTTTTAACCTTCTGTATCTATTTGTTGATCGTCATAATCCTCACAGTGCCCCTGAAATAGGGTAGGGGAAGCTTGATTTCTGTCTGGTTGAAACCTAGATCTGTAAATCAGCCAGCCAGCCTCTGAGTCACGTGGCTAGCATTCAGTGAAAATAGCTATCTTGTGCCCCGACTTTGTTCATTCTGAGCTGAACCATTTTTCCTTGACCCACTCTGCATGCCTTTTCCCAGCCCCGTTTGGATATTCCCAGGGACTTGACCCCTTTCCTAAAGCTTACCTTGAGTTTTCAGACTTGACATTTGATTCTGTTCCTCTGGTTTGAGTTCTAATTCCTGCTTAGGTTAATTACAACTCTGGTTTGCTCCTTTGACTAGTTTGCTTGCTGCTGCTCCCGGGTACTACCTTTCACGCCCAAACAATATTTCTGCAATTACTGCTATGTCCACTTACGTTGCAAAATGACAAGGATGATGACGACAACGATGACAGCAGCAGCTATCAGGTGAGAAGTGCTGATGAGTAAGACATTGTGTTTTCCATAGTTTATCTCATTGACATTTTTAACCTCAGACTACCCCTATGAAATAGATACTATTTTTATCCCTACCGTCCAGAGAAGTCACAGAGAACTTAGGTGAACCCACTCAGTGTCAGTGAAAGGACACAGATTTGTGTTCCAGCTCTGTGATGTAACACTGTGTAATTTTAGACTCTCTGTGCCTCAGTTTGTTCACCTGTAAAAACTGTGGATGATAATTTCTCTGGTCTGAGGTTGTTGTGAAGATGAAATTGGAAAGATCTTGGCACATAGTAGGATGTCAAGAAAAGTAAGTTTCTCTTTTAATTTTAAGGCTTTCATCTTCCATTCTCAAGGGACTCTTTGGAATTCCAAATGCCATTTTCTAACTGGTAATTATACTACCTTTCTCTTCTTCATAAAACTATGACTATAAATGTCTTCGAGGAAGACAGGGAGCAGGGAATGGGATCCCTTCTGGTGGGGGTATAGGAAATGGTTTTAGATTTCAGGGTTGGTTGAGAGCAACGGTTGCCAGTTGCCGTGATCTGTAAGCATTCAGTTTGGGATTTGAAGGAGTGACCTTGGGAACTAATTGAGTGCGGGGACTTGCTCTGACAAAGAAACCCCTGTACTGGTTAAGTACCGTATAAGAGATTTCCATTGGGCAATGGAGGAAAATTGAATTATTTAGTGTATTTCCATCTCAATGAGTTAATCAAGATAATTGCTGTTTTCCTGGATCTTTGTCTTTCTTTGTAATTAACAAGGCCCTTGTTTGGAGACAGGAATTTAGCCAGTGAACTTTGCACAAATTACTGTGACATTTTTTTTTTTTTGGGTGCAAATTGTATTTAAAAATCTATTACAGATCTTTTGCCTTTGGATTCTAGGACTATGAGAAACTGATGCTTGATCAAGCCTCAGAAAAATTTACAGTTCAAGGATTTAAGTTCATTTGGGATTAACAAACTCAGCAGGATGCCGCAGGGCAGAGCTGATGAAGCCTGAGCTCCAGCTGCAGACAGACTTAGGTTGTGATCCCGGTTCTGCCCTGTTCTCAATATTTAACAGGGAGCCTCTCTGAGCCTCAGTTTCTATTTCTGTAGAAAGGATACTGTCGTTCATCTTCCAGAGCTGCTATGAGGACTAAATGCAATAATGTGATTCCTAACCCATCTCTGGGTTAGGAAGGCTACTTCTTTCCCTACCTCCTGCATACCTATCGAATGGTCACAGACTCAGTAGTCTCGGTTGTTTGGAGCATGGCTAGGGCCCTGAAAAAAAATCTTAAAAAAAAAAAAATCTAAGTAGCAAAAAGAGAAGGTATAAAGTCCATTCATTACACTAGCTCCTGGAGAAAGAGCTCAGATACATGCGTCTTTGATTCTGGCTGGAACTGGAATGAGTTGAACCTCAAAAGAAGCCCTATCTCGGAGGAGCAGAAGGGAGGTGAGCTCCTCATGGGTGCCACGGCTGAACCCACAGAGCCACTAGCACCATGTGGAGGGAGGAAGCAGTAAAATGATACCGTGCCACATGGGAGCTGATCAAAGAACAGTTTACAACCCTCGTTGGGCAGGGGCAAAGGGTTCCATAGCCACGTGGCCTCCCTTCCGATGTAATATGCAGTTGTGGTTGTTCCTTATTAATGATCTTGGCTCAAAAAGAGAAAGAGCGTGTGGTCACGCTCTTGAGTGCACTGTTGGTGCCCATAGTCACCCAGTACAATGGGTTTGAGAAGGGAGGCACAGAAAGCATTTGTTAAGTTCCACCCAAAATGGTTAAAATGAGAAAACAATTATTTTGAAACTTGAAGACGTGAGTTTGGATTAGGTGGGCATCTACATGGAACTTGCCATTGTTTCTGGAAGTGGTCATCCAGAGATGCTAGCACTCTGTCAGGTATGTCTCATCCCTATCCCCCCTGCACCCCCCCCCACTGCCGGGAGATGTTGGGCAGGTTACTCCATTGTACAGATGTGACAATGGAAGCCTAGAGAGAGGCAAGCCCAAGTCTCTTAATGCCAAAGAGCTCATGCCTTTCCCACCACATCATGTTCCTTCCTAGGAGCAATCATCTGCCACATGAACATGCAGAACACATTGTACAGAATGGTTTGCATCCCAAATTCTGAGCCAAAATGAAATCTATCCAAAAAGTAACACTCCACCAACTTACCTCTAATCGTACATCTCATGAAACAAAACCGTCAAATGCACTTGTGGTGATACTTACTCATAAAATGTTGTCCATCCGTTTTCATTGCTTTTGGTTGCCAGCAGGCCGGAGTTGCCATGGTATGTCATCATGGCCAACTCATGTCCTTGTGTGGTCACGCTCTTGAGTGCGCTGTTGGTGCCCATGGTCACCCAGTACACTTGGCCATCTGGGACCACCAGCCAGAGGGGCATCCCGGTGGAGTCCCGGCGGACATTCACCATGTTGCCGTTGTTGTCTGTGATGAGTGTGACATCGCCATCCCCCGTGTAGGTGAAGTTGTACAGATAATCTCCCGTGGACAGACTTTGGGTGTATAGATGCTTTCCACTGGTATCAAACAGGTAGAGCTCCTGGTCAATGGGTGAGGACAGCTCATACATGTTCTGGGTGTTGAGGAAGGGCTTGTTCTTCCTGATAAACCGAATACGGATATTCCCCAGGTCAGCCACGTAGAGCTCCCCGTCGGCACACACAGCCAAGGAAGACGGTGTATTCAGCTTCGCATCCTTGGCATAGCCGTCATCTCCAGAGAAACAGTCACAGTTGGCATCGTTTTTACAGTCACAGCCACTGGGGGCCCCCGCAACCAGTGAGATCTCTCCGCTGGTGGTGACCTGCCGGATGCGGTTGGTCTTCTTCTCATCGGTCTCGGCAATGTACAGGACCCCGTTGTGTGAGACAGCCAAGGCGGTGGCTGACTCTAGGGTTGCGTGGATGGCCACCTTGCTCAGCAGGAAGTGGTCGATGCCGGGGACCTGGCAGTGCATGGGTCTCCCGGCGACGATGCGCACCTGGTGGTTTTCAGAGATCTGCAGGACCACATTGTTGTCAAGGACGTAGAGGGAGTTGTCCATGGGGTTGATGGCCAAGTCCGTGGGCCACTCCAGGCGAACCTGCCAATGGGGACAACCAGTACTTAGAGGCCTGGCAGAGTACCCACCACGAATCCTCCCCCAGCCTCTATGGCTCGTGAAAATGTCCCCAGTGCCTTCACATCCTGTCCTGCCTGATCTCATGGCAGCCTGTCATCAACAACGGATGTCAGCCCCCTGATCAGAGGGAAACATGAAAGCGTTGTCACCGAGACACCTGATGATCTCCATTAGACTCACAAAACATGGAGAAGGGAATAAAAAGGAAAAAAAAAGATAGGTAAAGAAAAAAAAATGTAGACAGAAGATAGACCTGGGAGCCAGACAGGCCTAGGTTCAGATCCTAGCCCCCCCATTATGACTTTGGGCAAGTTACTTTGCCTTTCTGAGCCTTGATATACACGTCTGTAAAATAACACTGACAATAGGGCCAAGGGCCTGACCCACAGTGAGCGCGTGAATAATGACAGCTAATGTGATGGAGGTGCGGGGGAGGCAGATGGAATCTGGAGCCTGAGGCAGGGATTGTTCAGGTGTCTTAGAGAGACTCTACACAAACTGCTGATACGATACCCGGATGAAAGATGGCATCTCGACCCACTGGGTTCATGGATGAACACAGGCCTAGGGGCTGGGGACATAAACACAGAATAGCCATGGCCCCTGACAGCTCCAGACCAGCGATTCTCAAATCTGGCCACACGTTCCAGTTACCTGTGCTGATTTGATTTGATCTGATTGATTGATTGATTTTTATACCTGTGCTGAATTTAGAGAGCACACATGTGGTGTGCATACTTTCCACCTCTGGTCAGTGAACCCAGATCCCGGAGTGTGGGGCTCAGGCAGTGGCATGATTTTGAAAGCTTTCTGGGTGATTCGAATCACCCAGACTGGGAGTCACAATGGAATCCTTTCTCCGTAAGGCATGATTGTTGGACCAGCAGCACTGACATCGCACGGGAGCTGGTCAGAAACGTGGGACGGCAGGTCTCACCAAACTTACTGAATCTGTAGCTGAATTTCGGCAAAACCCCTGGGTGGCTCCTGTGCCCACTGAGGTCTGTAATCCCTGCACCAGATAACAGTTTCTAGCACCTCAGAGAACAGGTCCTTCTGGAAGTGGTTCAGGAAGGTGGCTCCGGGAATGAGGGGTTTGTTTCCCATGGTCCCAGGGCCCAAGCCCAAGCCTCCTCTGTGCCAGGCTGGGAAGCTGGCAGGGACGACGGGGAGATCTGGGGCAGGCACACAGGGGACGCTGCTGGCAGGGTCTGAGGGGAGGAGTGCTCCCTGAGGGGAGGCTCGAAGGCTGGGTTGTTGGAGGCGGCACACTGGGAGGGGACCGTGCTAAGAGAAGCCACTTGTCAGGTATGTCCCCAAGGGGTCATCCAGCCACACTGTACGTGGGCTGGAAGTGTCGCCTCCATCTGATTTGTGTACCCTGTCCCTAGGACTCATTGCCTTAGGTTCCTGAGCCCCCTACAAACTCTTGACATTCTGTCCAATCTTGGACTTACTTGAATACACAAATTACTTTATATTTCTCTCCTGGGATTTCACTCTTGTACACCCTTGTCTGCAAGGATGTACATCACAGCCATTTTTAATAATGGCAAACAACTGCAACCAACTCAAACGCCCAATGACAGAGAATTGGCTAAATAAATGATAGTATTTACTTCGCCCATAAGGAAGAATACTGTGAGTAGCCATTAAAAGTGCTGTTATGGATGGATATTTAATGACACGGGAAAATGCTTGCTATGTATTAGTTGAAAAGAACAGGTTACAGAATTGTAAGCACAGTGTGATCCCAATTGGGGGAAACATGGCAACCACAAATTAGATAAATTACAGACAGAGGGAAGATTAAAAGCTTGGGGGTTATACATCAAAATGTTAACCATACTCGGGTTTGCGGTAATTTTAACTTTCTTCTCTGTAATTTTTAACTTTTTACATTTTCTACAATGCCCATGTGGTAGCTTACTATTATATAAAGAAACCCCAGCAAATTACATACATGTGAGATGTGGCCACCTCCATAGGACCCTTCAGCTCAGGGCCATCCTCAGGCTCTGCTAGCTGGTCTTCCTGTCTCCTCTCTCCCAGCCCTGGCCCCATGGTCCCCACAGAGCCCCGGGAGCCTGAGCGAGAGCCACTGGTGATGGCCGCTGGCCGGAGGTGCTCCCTCGCACTTCCAAGCACTCCCTGGAGCACAGCGTCACAGCAGCCCTTGGCTGCATCGAGAACAGTTTACTCTAAAGTGACAGGGGAATTTTCAATCTCCTAAAACCCATTTCTTGTCAACACCGGCTGCTAAATATTTTATGCCTTCTGGTCCTGCGGCACCTCGGGGACCTGCTTGCCCAGACCTTTCTGCCAGTCATTATGATGAAAAGATGGCTGCCTGATGGGTGGGTGGGGTGGGGGAAGGAGGAGAGGGAGAAGGGGCAGCGAAGAAGAGCAAAGGCTTTCCTGCTCTCTCCCTCCTTCCCGCCGCGTGCACAGAGGCACCTGGGAGAGAAGGAACAGCGCTCTTGAATGTGCCCTGGCTCTGTCACGGAGCTTGGGTGATGGTTCTGGAGCGGACCAAGCACACGAGCTTCTCTGATTTCACCAGCTAGGAGTGACGGCCGCGCCAAGGCCTAACACCCCTGTCATGTCTTCTTTAGAATTCCTGTGGTCCCTCTGGATCCCGCGTTCTGCGGACCCGAGAGGAGCTGGAGCTCCCTCTCCTGTCCTCCTGAATACTCTGTGCCTTTATCAAAGTGCTCTGAGGGAACTGCCCTGTTACTATCTGTTCTCAGAAAGCAGGTTGCCAAATGGGTGAATGAATGAAGGACCGGCGAATGGCACAGAGAGCGCCGGGGATCTGAGGCCAGCAAAGCTCACTTCTTGTCTCAGTCCCACAGTTACTAACAGGGGTGCGTGACTTAAAGACCTTGAGCTTCTTTCCTCATCTGTAAATGGAGGTAATAAATATTACATAGAGTAAATTGTGAGGATCAGACAAGACAATGTACAAGGAGTTTCTTTGCAAATTATAAAAGGAATGAATATTTACAGCTTGTCACTAGCTGCCGGGCACTGTGCTAGGCAATTTATGTTCATGATTCCATTTCAAAATTCATTTCCGCATCTCTGATGGAACCTAGGATAGGGCTCTGTATGTATAATTGCATCTTTTCCCCCCACCAAGCCTCAGTTTCCTTATCTGTCAGATGGAGTAGACAAACCCCTTGGGATTATTGCGATAGCTAAATAAGAAAAGTGGAAGTCACACTCATCCCGTATTCCCATTTCTAACAGTGCCTGGCACAGGTTAAGTTCTCAAGAAATCATTTTGGACCCTCCGTACAGAGTTATACTCTGTAGCCTGCTGAGTGAGGAATGGATTCCCTCTTCCCACTGGGGTGCAATATCTTCTGTTCCTTCTCTATGTCTCCCTCGAGTTTCTCCTTGGGCCTGGTCTTTGTCTCCTCCCAGGGGAGCTGGTCCGAGTTCCTTGGTCCCCTGCTTTGGACTCTGGCCTCTGAGCTGTGTTCTTAGCTCTCTGGCTTACCACCCCGCTCCCAGGGGGCAGTGAAATAGCCCGGAGTGTTTGTACAGAGGAAGTTCTCAGAATGAGAGCCAGTACCCTGCCCGCGTGTGCATACACATATCAGCCCGTGTCTGGAGAGTCGGGTAAAAAGAATTTCATGCTTCGCTTCAGATGAGGGTAGCGAGGACCAGGGGCAAGGGGACTGTGGTCCAGGATTTCTGAGTCTAAGTGTAGGTTTCCCCCCACCCCCACTCCACTATCTGCCTGTTGTCCTCCAAGCCTTGGATCCGGCTGCTTGGCAGCACCTCTAACTGAAGTTAAACAGCTTTCCAACGTGCGGAGTGAACATTTTCAGCGCCGATGCTGGCTGGTGCAGGGCCCAGTGTGAGAGCTGAAAATACTCGTATGCACATCCTCGGGCCGTGGCAGCTTCCTGATGGGTAATTCAAGCTTGCTCACTGGCCAGAGAGGGAAATTCTTGAGCCAGCAACAGGGGAGCCGGCCAGATTGGGAAGACGAGTGGCAGAGAACAGATGCCATCCGGGAGCGCAGCAATCACGGTCGTCGGTGCAGAGGAAAACCACACCAGCAACCAAAAGGGGTGTGAGGTGGGTGCTGGGATGGCCGGTGACAGCGGGGGTGGGGACGGTGCTCCACGTGACACATGTTAGTGACACATGCCACTAACAGGCAGGCAGGACCAGTGAGGCCCCCAGCCTCTGCTGCCCGTGGAGCACAGCGTCTGCGGAAAAAAGGCCTCCGTGCAGGGGCTTGAAAAAACTAAGTGAGGTTCCTGCTGACGCCACTCTGCAATTTACTGTAACTCATGCCTCCCTTTTCCCCTTGGTTTTGCTAATGTTGGCAAGAAGGATGTTCACTGATTCAGCTCCGGCCAGGCCCTGCCAAAGGATCTAGCAGTAAAGGACCCTTTCCTTGCCGAGACGTCGCGGGACAAACTAAGGACATGCTGAACTGGGTCTGCACGGGGCTCCCAGTGTTCCCAGCTAAAGTCCAAACTCTCTGGCATGGTACGGGAAAGTCCTTCCCTAACTGGCCCCAAATCATGCTTCCAGTTTCAACTCCTGCTTCGTTATCCCAAGAACCCCAGGCTCAGGCATTCAACCTTCCAATGGTCCTTGACTGTTCCAGGCGCATTCATGTCTTTGTACCTTTGCACATGTTGTTCCTTCTGTGTGAGGTGCCTCTGTTTTTCCTTGCCAGGCAGTAACCCCAATTTCACCTTCAAGATCTTGCACAGACTGCACTTCCTTTGTGAAAGTGGGCACTAGAACTTGGTGTTTATTGACTGCCTTTGAAGAGCCAAGCAATGCTAGGAGCCCTTTATGCACTGTTTATGTTTTCTGCAAGCCATCTTGCCAGGCCGAAGTCACCGATTTCCATTTTAAAGATATAAAAAAAGAGGTTCAAAGGACTTTGGGAACTTGTCTAAAGTTACTCAGCTCATGAATGGCAGAGGTAGGACTCAATCAGTCAATCACCAAATACTGGTTCTACTCTTACCCTGTACCAGGCGCTCTGGTTACAGCGGAGGAAAAGATGGACAGAATTCCTGTCCTCCTGGACAGGAGTTCACAGTATAGGAAGAGAAAAGACACTGTCCAGGTACTGTAAGTACTTCCAAAGAGGGAACTCACAGGCAGCTATGGATTTAAATTCACACCACATGAATGTCTGCTGCCTTCGAAACTTCCTTAAGCAGATTTCCTCACTGTCCCCTGAGATCCCTCTGTCACCCACCTGTCACTCGATGGTGAGCTCCCAGAGCACCAAGCTATGCCCTACTCATCTCTGTGTCCTTAGCGCTTTTCCCAGGCCCAGCCCCGAGAGTACACTCTTACAGGGTTCATGCGGTATAAAGATGAGGGGATGGTGGGGGGCTGCATATCAGGTGAGAGGATGAGTGTGTAGCCCCACGGCTCTAGCAGGCAAAGCTTTCTCCTTACCTGAGAAATATCCATGACAGAGTCACAGCTGAGGGGCCGGGCCGAGGTAAGATCATTGGAGCCCAGCAGGGTGGAGATGACCCCATTCTGATCAATGCGTCTGATCATGGTGCCGTCGACGAAGTAAATCAGCCCAGACTTGTCCACTGTGATGCCTGAGAAAGAGAAGCCGAAACAGGGAATTCAGTGTTAGAGGTGGTAACAACCTACACGCTCATGGAGCCTTCCAGGCTCATGCAGAACCTCCCCTCTGTGATTTGATGACATCCTCCCCGCTGGATTCATTCCCCTTCTTTTTTTTTTTTTTATTTATTTTTTTTAAGATTTTATTTTATTTTTTTTTAAATTTTTTTTTAAGATTTTATTGGATTCATTCCCCTTCTAAAGGACCGAAGACACGCCCAGGCGCTGGGGTGACTTGTTCAGAGCAGGGAGTAGAACTCGAGTCTTCTGATTCTCCAAGGCTCTTCCTGGTCCTTCCACTTGCTGCCTCTGGAGACTTTTACCTACCCACCTAGCTAGCTGCCAAACCTGACTCCTGCTTCTGGGGGATTGGCAAGCATTAGAGGTAGTGGTAATGAGAACTTTTTTCCCTGTCGAAACTGTGAATTAGTTAAGTTAACCTATGAACGAAGGCCTGTAATTATAATCATCAAATCCCCTTTTTGGTAACAACTTTTCTTTTTTCCCAAGATAATCATCCTTTTTGTTTTTCAAATCTGACTTTATTTTCATTGGTCATTATAGATGTGTAGAGCCTAAGCATGAAAACTCTGGATGTGTGTAGAGGATACAGGTGAAATAAACGTCTAAAAAAAGGAACATGGACAAGGGCGGTCTGAAGTCACTATTTATTTTCTCTATGACCAGCTGTGTGACCTTGGGCAAGTCACTGGATGTCTCTGCATTTGTGTTCTCAGCTCTTAAATGAAGGGGTTGTTCTAAATTTGTTCTTCTCACTCCCGGATGTGTGTGAGAATCTCCTGGGCATTTTCTATTATGTACCCCACAGGGAGCTGGTTCAGAAAACCTCAGGTGGAGCCTGAATATCTATCTGTATTTTTGACAAGCACCTCGGGTGATAATGAGGTAAAACACAGTTCGAGAATCACTCTAATAAATCAGTGCTTCTTAACCAGTGATGTATATCAGAATCACCAAGAAGTTTTTATTTTTTCCAGTACATATCTGCTCGGCCTCACTCCTGGAAGCACTAATCCTGAGGGTGGCTGGGACCAAGATATGTTTTATCATGAGCGACCCTGATTCCCACCCCAAGAGTTAGACATAGCCCTACCAAACTGGGAACTGCTCAGGGGTGCTGGGGCTGGGGGGTCAGACGAGAGAGCCCCCCCGCCCCCCCCCCCCAGGAACACACGGGCTGGATGGGGAGGGCAGGAATGAGTCAGTAACCCGCAGAGTGCCCCAGGGGGTGACATGATGAAGTAAAGGAGATTCCTGGCAGTTGTGTTCTGTTCAGGCATCTCTGGGCACTGAGAGGAACGAAGGGGTCGGGAAAATAGTCTCGGGGGTAGAGGCGCTTGCAAGAGAGAAATTTCCAGTTGGAGAACCTCGGCTGTGTCACTTCACTGAGTCCAGCTTCCTTATCAACAAAACAGGGACAGTGATGGCTGACTTGCAACAGCCCTCAGTAATAATTATGAGGGACTGAGAATTCTGAGAACCTGACCAGCGCTCTGCGGAGGCCCTTGCTCTCAGGGTCCGTGGGCCCAGGACTGGGGTGATGTCAGACACCCCGGGGCCTCTGAGTGATGAAGAGTCCCTGGAGCAGTAGTTCTGCGCACCCCCTCGTTAGGCTGCTCAGGGCCGGAGGGCAATTTCACAGGGAGGACAAGGCAGCCTTCAGGCAGGGATGCCTTTCTTCTGTCCCTGCCTGGAGTGTAAATTAATTGCATTCTGTAAGTACCAGACAGGAGTTTTCTTGTCTGCCTGGCTCTGTTTTCTCTTCCATCTGCTGGGACGGATGAGTGCTCCGTGAACAATCGGGTTTCTTGTTTACAAAGTTGGCTGCACAGGCTAATAGAAGTGATCTGCCCCCTGATTAATTACTTCAGATTTTTCTCCTTTTGTTGTGCTAAATAGGTGGACATCTTTTCTCCTCCCTGCTGTGAAGTGTCTGCATACCCTGGCACCCTTGTCATTTCTCTCTGGGTTAATTACAGACTTTTGGGCAATTTCACTGTCGTTCCATCTGGGTGCCTGCATGCGTGCCTGCGTGTGCGTCCATCTGTGTGTGCAGAACACACATGTGTGGCGGGCAACTGAGAAAGACCTGGACCTGGCGAGAACAACCTTTGCGGAAAAAAAAATTTAAATCTAAGAGAATAGAATGCTCTCCCTGAACGTGGTCTCGGGGGATCCATGGAGCCCAATGTGCTCATTTCCTAATGGGGAAACTGAGGCCCAGGGGAGGAGGTCAGAGGCCAGGGAGTGGCAGAACCAAATCGTGATGCAGAATCCCTAAGGGCAAGCCAGGTACTCTTTCTGCTGCAGGCCACTGGCTCAGGGTTCAGAAATCATAAGTGCGACCGTGGAAGTCCCAGTACCTACCCCACAGTTACCACCTGACCAGAGCCAGTATGTGAGAGAGATGTAATGAGATGATATATGACATATGCTATATGACATAATGTAATGTAATAGAACAATCATAATAGAAGTCACTATTTCCGAGATGTTTCTCAGGGGCCCAGAAACACTGAACTAAGCATTTTCACTCTTGATCAGATTTAATCTGTACTACAACTGTGCAATACATTTCTATTTCATAGATGAGGAAACTGTGGCTCAGACAGGGTAAGCAACTCAACCCCACTCACACGGCTAGGAGGCGACCATGACTGAGATCTGAATACAGAACCACCTGATTTCACTAGAGTCTAGGGCTTTGACTGGAAAGTGCATATGCCAACTGCATCTCGCCAACCACTTTCACAGACATTAATTCCATTCATAGGGGCACAGACAGGTCCAGGAGAGGCCCTGAAACCTGGCCCTATTTACTCATACAATCCCCTATGACATTTTTGTGGGATATCGTATGAGGTATCTTCATTTTGACCCTCAGAACAATCCTAGCAGGTGGACACAGAAGGTATTAATGTTCCTATTTTATTGATGGGGATGCTGAGGCTCAGACACTATGGGTGACCAGCTTTATGGCTGCACCCAGTGGACGCTTTGTCAATGAATGTTAATAATGATGGCTTCTGCACTAAAAAACCTTTCCTGTGTTCTAGGCACAGAATTCAGAGTCCTTCACAGAGGTCTCCTTGCTTCTCAGGGAGAAGCTCCTCTTCCTCCCTCCCACCTCAGTGATTCACTTCAAGTCTTACTTCTTCTGCTACATTGAACTTATCTATGCAACCGTAGTGCACTGCACGCTCAATGAACACCTGTTGAATAAGTGAATGAAAAATTGTAACTGTGAAGGACTTTCTGAGGGACTCAAAACTGAAGCCTATGGCACGTGAGCGTCTACAAAGATGATACACTGCAATGTTCTGATAAAACAATACCATGAGAGAGAGTATAGATGTCCAACAGTAGTGGACTGATGAGTGAAGGGTGGCACATCCATTTGATGGAAAGCCATATGGCCATAAAAATGAGGACAGAGAAGACTAATAACATGGAGAAACGTTCATGATATATCAGTGAGGGAAAAAACAGTAGGTTATTAAAATAGTTTGTTTAGCGTTATCTCCGTTTCGTCTGATTTTGGTGAGCACACAAACATATACATACCAACATGCAGAAGAAAGGCTAGAAGGAAAGACAGGAAATGTTACCCGGGAATACTTCTGGCAGGTGGAGTTGTGACAATTTTAACTTCTCTCTGTAGGCTTCTTGGTATTTTCCCAAAGCTTTCAGAAGGATAAACATGTATTTCTTTTGAAAATTGGAGTGGGTATGAAGTGTGCATTTTGCTACCACATGGAGCTGATTTATAATTTTTTCTAGTTCTAAGCCTGGGCGTGGAGCTGGACCCCTCACTCCCGAGAAGTTAATTATCAGGACTCCCATCAGCATTACTGATTGTGTTTAAAAGGCAAGGCCTTACCTCTGGGGTTGGTAAGTGTGGCTTCGGTGGCCTTGCCACCATCCCCGCAGCGAGTGTCATCGAAGGGGAGGCACTGGTCACCTGTGCCCGCGACCACCTCGGAGTTTTTGACGAGGTCCTTCACCACCACGGTGGACTTGATCTTAAAGACCCGCCGGCTGTTGGTGTCCGAGAGGAAGACAGCCCCGCTCATGGGGTCCGTGGTCAGGTAGTATTTATGCGCTGGGCTGTGACTACGAGATAAGGACACATAGTTGGTGAGCACCTTCTTCCTCCCCATCAGGGGACCACACAGGTACAACTTGAAGGCAAGCAAAAAGTCACCTGGGGATGATGTCCCTCTTTTGGGTGACTGTTCTGCAATTTTTCTGACTCCAGTAGTTGGCTTCACTATGCGTCTTACCTGACTGTTAATACAAAAAGCTCTTGCCAATGACCTGACGCCCACCCAGCGCCATGTCTGCAAGAGGGGCTCAACATGTGTTTTCTTGGAAGGATTATCAGGGAGGCTTACCGTGGGAGGCCTGTAAAGCCAAGCCAGGAACACTAGAGGGCTTGCCTCTAAAAAAAACACTTCAAGGGTTCAACACACAAGCCCGTCCCCCTCGAGTCTGTACGGCAGCCCTACCCCCAGGCGCCTCTGGATCGACTGAGGAGACCCTGGCCAGGTCTCCTCAGTCGGGGACAACACAGACTTCTGTCACTCGGACCCACCTTATACTTATCAGGAGCTCAGCAGTCTCCCTTCTGCAGTTAGATCTAAGGAACTGCAGGATGAGTTTGTAATTGGCAGCAACACCCAAGGAAAAATAGAACAAGGGGGTGGTTCTGGTGATGGCTCTGGCTCTGGAAACCAGTCCTAAAGACAAGGGTCTGCTGACAGAGGGAAGAAGAGGCAGACCACAACCGTACAGAGGGCGGCAGAGACAAGGCACTGGCCCTGGGCACAAGGCAGGAGAAAAGCACAAGTTTTGGAATCAGATCAGTCCGGGTTCCAAGTCCGGCTCTGTCATTTCCAGGTTCTGAAACTTGGGCAAGTTAGCTGGCCTTCTGAGCCTCAAGTTTTCTTCATCTGCAAAATGGGGTGGGAATAGCTACCTTGTCGGTATACCAAGAAAATTACATAAAATCGTATGTGAAGAATATTTAGCATAGTGCATGGCGCATTGTAGATACTCAGTAATCATAACTGTTACTCTAATTCCTAGTCATTATGTCTTTTCTCACAGCTGGAGAGAACTCCCTAATTAAACCTGAATTGTCCTATCACATGGTACTGCTTTATAATTTCTTCCAAGTCTAGGCCAAACTGGACCTGGACTCCTAACTCCCAGAAAGCTAATTTTCAGTTTGTGCATGGTCTGGTCATACCTGGGCCCTCAAACTGCATCTTAATACTGGTTGGCGCTTCCAAGTCTCCGGAAAGTCTTCTGATTTGAGGGACTCTCCCTCTGTTCAGCTTGGATGGCCCGGTATTGGCCATTTTCACTGGATGGTGGGATGCAAACCGTGCTGGGGATTCAGAGGGCAGACTGAGCAGTGCCCAGAGCCCCAGCAAAGGAGGGGCACAGTATACATCTTTAAGATGCAAGTAAGAGAATCAGAAAAGTCTAGAAGGCAGCGATTTTATGTCTTATCAGGTATGTAGGTTTTGAGTTCTTTTGAAAAACAAAATTTTATTTTACAGATTGGTGTTTTTTGAATCACACATGAAGACGGGGGCATCATCACCTTTTCAGGGTCAGGGGTCTCTAAAGGTCTTAATCTGGCCCCGACTGGCTGTCATCATAAGCATCCCTTGTTTTGGGCGTTGTCTTGGGGACTGGCAGATTCGCCACAGGGCCAGGCTCCCAGACCCACGATATCCTCCTTTTATTTTCTCTCCTTGAATTGGACGACGGTGACATGATTTTCTCCAACCGTCCTTCCTCTCTAGACTGAACACGACTGTCCCCTCACCTCATCCTTCTCAAATAATAGGCAGGTCTCTTTGTCTGCAGCCTGGGTCCTCCCCAGGCCATTCTTCCTCGTTCTAACCCAAACATCGTCACATCACCCCAGTGCCAATGCCCTCCCTTCGAGGACGCCCCATGGCTTCTAGGCTGAATTCAGACTCCCCAGCCGAGCGATACAAGCAGCCGCTGCCTGTCTCCCCAGCCTCCTCCGAGCAGACGCCCTGCACTCCAGCACCTTGTCCCCCCCACCCCCACACCTCCACACCTCTCTGTACCTGCCATCCCCGCTCTGTGGAATATTCCGTCTCCCCCTTCCCTTTTCAGCCGGCTGAACTTCTACCTATTCTTCAGGTGTCCACTCAGTGGTGCCTTTTCTGGCAAAACCCTCCCTGATCCCTGTGTGTGGAGCTTCGTATCTGCTCAGAACTGGGTAACAGGAAACTTCACATAATGCTGTCGCTATTTATTCACGAGGCTGCCTCCCAAATCGGACCATCAGCACTTGAAGGGAAGAGACCAGATTTTATTCATTTTTGTATTTCCAACGTTCAATGTGCTGCCTTCCAGGGCGTAGTAGCCACCTGCTTTAAATGGACTGCATCTCCATTTTGCACTTATTTAAATATCTTTTTCATTCAAATTACTTGGTGTTTCTTTTACTTCTCTTTTGGGGAGACTGGTAACAGGAGAGAAGTCCTGTTTATCTTGAAATGCCCCCTGGGACTTAGCCTGCAATGCAGCACAGAGGCAATCTTCCCGGATGG
>CM053613.1:47647054-47674661 GCA_028646535.1 Procyon lotor
CTCCCTGCTTGACATATCAGGCTAATCCTACGGACCTTTTGAGACTCCGTCCAGAGGTTTTTTCCAAAGAGACGCGTTGCTGAACCAAGACGCTGAGGTGCCCCTGTTCCATGCCCAGGTCCTGTGCTTCTGTGTGGGATGGCACAGCACGGAGACTGCCTGGGAAGTGTCCAGGGTCTCATTCCTGTATCCCCAGTGCCCGGCAGTGACAAGCACAGAGCGGGCTCCAAAGGAATATCTCTGATGACTAATCCTTCAGACGACTGATCACACATGAGCCCTTGTAATTGGAAGTGTGCATTTTTTTTTTTTTTTTTTATATCTGGCAGGGCACGAAGGATATGAGATGAGGATCCCACCCGCGGCCCAGCTGCTGGAGTTCTGCTCGTGCACTCACCACTCTGGATGTTGAGGGCGTGGTGTTTGTCCAGGCTCCAACCTCCCAGCTTGGAAGCATCGATTTCATAGCCCTGCAGCACCGCTGTTCTCTTCTCCCAGAGGATCAGATCTGGGCAGGATTCGTACTCATAGCCCACAGAAACTGCAGAAAACAAAAGGTACGAAGTGCACAGGTGAGCAAAGTCTCTCTGCTATGGCTTTGATCTTCATGCAAGGCTCTGGCTTGTCTTTTGTAGGGAAGGAGAAAGGATCGTCTTTCTCAGCGAGAACCAGAGTACTAACCCAGACAGGCTGAGCCTGAATATCCTCTTTTCAAAGAGCAATTGTGCATTTTTAGGAAAAGTTGAGGGAAATGCACTAAACACCTTCAAAAGGACCCAGGTGAATCAATTCCTGGGATATGATCTTCTAGTATGGAAAAGAGCTCAGGCACGAAACTCTTCACTGCAGCTTTATTTCTAATAGTGCAAACTCGAAGTAATCTAAAAGTCCAAAAGGGGCCAGAGATTGAGCCCATCTACGCATACTCAACTTGAGGAATATTATGCTGCCAGTGGATATTTTGGTTATGAAGACAATGGGGTGACATGGAAAATGTTTATAATGCCCAGCTGGAAAGACTGGTTATATATGGTATTATAAGTGTGCTTAAAAAAAAAACATACACACACATAATAACTATACTTGAAGAAAGAAAATAAATTTAAATGTTAACAAGCAGTGGTATTATTTATAGAAACATATATGAATTTATTTATATTTTTGTCCACTCATCAAATTTTTATGAATAATAATGGCATTACTTTACTAGAGAAAAGAATTCCAATACTGTTTATAATGAATATGTGGACAAGGAGCTCAGTTAGGGTACTCTGAAAGCTGGAAGCTGTTTTGAGGTCTCAAAGCTTGAAAATCCGCTGGCTTTCTCTTCTATTTCCTAGATCCAGGCCTCCTTGGAAGGGCACCTAACCATGGCAGGCATCCCACAGCTGGGTTTGTAAAAAGCCCGGAGCTGCCCGATGGGAAGGAACTAGCAGAGACAGGAATGCCATTTCTTTCAAGTATCCTTCTGTGTGGACACTATTCGCCAAGTGGGCAGTATCTTACCACATGTTCAAGGGAGGAATTAACAACCGGGCAGCTCCTGAAGAAGTTTTCATAGGTGCCATAAAAGGTTGCTGGCCAAATGCAGGGGGAGGGGCATGTCCACATGGACATCTTCCCTGTGACCGGGAGCCCTCTGAGCAGCCTCTCTGCCTCCTATGGGTCACCTGTCCTCTGGGGAAAGTGAGCCTCTGGCCTTGGAGGTCTCACTGTGCCGATGCTTTCCTTCGCCCTGGCTGGTGGACACGAAGGATGCCCATTTCATCCACAGAGGCTGTGAGGTTTCTTTGTTTTCGAAGAGACCCCAGAAGTGGTCTGAGTTACAGAAGGGAGTGAGAACAGAGAGATCGAATCTTTCCTCCCAACACATCCTTGTGAGGCAGGGTGGGATATGACACCACAGGGGAGCTCTGTGATGGGTCCAGCTCTGTTCCTCCCTCATCTGTCCTCACGCAGCCCCCTCACCTCTCTGCTTGCTCTCGCAGAGTGCAGGGACAATCTCTGGCTCAGAGGGTGGTGATGAGGATTAGGTGCAGTATTAACGTGCGAGGGAGAACACCGGCCGGAGCGGGTGCTCAGCAAACATTCTCTCAGTGACTACCTGGCCCCCAACCTCCCTTCTCCTCTTCCTTTCTACAACATGATTTCTCCTCTACTCCCTCATTTTGCTTTTGCCGAATCTAGCAAGGGAATAAAGGAGCAGGGTTCAAGATGAGAAGGAATTCCCTGGGCTAATCCTCTCCCTGTGTGGGAGACTAGCCCTGCAGAGGGGAGGTCGGCCAGCCGTCCAGCTCTGAACCCTTCCTGGGACACTGCTCTGTATGGAAGCTGGAAGGGGCCAGCCAGCCCCCCAAAGGCCGACATCTCAGTGGGGCTGGGACCCACAGTCACCTTCTGCTTCATCTTAAAAACAGACAGCAACAACACGGAGAGAATCTCTCTGATCGCAAATGAGGTAGAGGCCAACAAGCCTTTCTGAGGAAGGAAGAACCTTAGCTCCTGCATCTCAAAACACTGGGGAAACTCAGGAGCTCCAGACCCCCACATTTTTTAATGGGTGTGTTGAGGCCAGGGGGTTGTGAGGAGGGCACGGCAATGGCCACACAGCTCTATGTTTGTGGCACAAAGCCTCTTTTCACCCCTCACATACCACCACAGCGCTTTGCAAGGGCCCTTCCGGTTTTGTAACCTCTTTTTTAAACGATCAACTTTTTTACATTCAGGTCTTTGAATATGTGCTTTGAGGTCACGGATGGTCCCTGAAAAGTCCAGAAGGCCAACCAAACCATAGGTATTTCTGAGAAGAGGAAGGGAGGAAGAAGAAACAAGGGAGGCGGAGAAGGAGCCCCGTGGCCCCAAGTGTTACTGCCTCCCCGGGGACGGCCCTGAGTCCTGAGGCCGAGAGGCTTACCGAAGGCTTCCGAGAGCCCAAACACCTTCTGGTTGTAGACGTCTGTCTTGTCCCAGATGAAATAATAGGACAAGTCTGGGGCTGCAGCAAACCACTTCCTGAAGAGGCGGCCCTCAACAGCCACCATGAGGTGCACCTTCATGAGGTTGAAGGGGATGGTTGGGTGGGTGAGGCTGATCCTCAGGACAGACTTGTAGCCAGGGGTACGGCTGCTCAGGTAGCTCAGCCTCATCTTGCAGCCCGAGATAGCGATCTCCTCCTGCAACGCCTAGACAGACAGAGTACACAGCAAGCAGCCGTTAATGGCAAGCCCCAAGCTCTCTGGGTGACCGAGAGGCAGGGGAGGAAGCAGAGAGGGAGGACCGAGGGGAGAAGGGGGGCAGGAAGTAGGAAAGAGGGGGGGGGGAGGCAGAGTGTGGCTCTGGCTTCCGGGGCCGACTTCACGTGGTACAACTGCCTCAGTGAGCCTCGGGGTTCTCCCCCACTCAACGGGGATGACGACGCTCACCCTGTTGCATTACTGAGAGGAACATGTAGGATAACGCGTGTAAAATATTTATCGTCATGGTGCCTCTCATTCGCGGGCGACGTCATCTGAGGAACTCACGTAAGCTGCTGAAGCTCAGGCTCCTCTCTGCACTGGAGTGAGGACAGAGTGGGGTCACACACACAGAGAGTGCCCAGCTCATAACAGGGCTGATGGTGCCGTTACTGGTGCTGGTGCTGGGACCAGTGGGAAAAGGAAGAAAGGCCTTTCCCTCAGACTAATGCAGACAGCTGCCTTGGCAGGAAGGATAGCGTCTCCCTCAAAACTTTCCTACAGTGAGATTCTCCGACCGCTATCCTCTTCAGGAGAGTAAACACAGACCATGAGAGGTTGGCCAAACAATTATGCAGGGTTGAGAGCATGGCCTGCCAAGGACCTATGGCCGATGCTCCCCCCGCCCCAGCTCACCACGGAAGGAGGCTGAACTGCCAGCCTGGAGTTTCCATGCCCTGGTTCATCTAGGTGCTACCTGAACAGAATGGTGGGGAAGGCAGTACTTGATCTACTGGGTGTAATGGGCTCGGTTCCAAGATGGAGACTTGAAAATCAATGCCAGGGTGCTCAGCCACATGGCAAGAGCAAAGAACTTTTATCAGCTTGATGCTCTGGGCTCTGTTTCAAGAAGGGGACGTTAAATCAATGGAGGCTAACGTATCCATTAAAAGGACGGTGATCATTCTCTTCTTGTGCTCATGGAGAAACTGGGCTTCACAAAGAAAGCCTTTCCTTTCTGTCCGTTTCGTATCAGAGACGGGTGTGAACTCTCTCCGAACCCCATTCTGAACCCATGAAATTTTAGGGCTTGGGCCTAAAGCAAAGGAATCTTTCTAAAGAGCAGCTTGCAAGGTCTAGGCAAAGCAGGCTCTATACCCGGGTGAACCACAGGCAGGGTTCGGGTGCCATCCCGATGTTCTCATAAATATGGATTTATCTTCAACATACCCTTTAAAATGTACATGTCGCAGTGCCAGAGAAGGCTGGCCAATGATAGGACTGGGAAAACCCAGGAGCCTGTTTTCTTGTGTTTCATGAATCTGATAATAAGCAAGGTTTCTGACCCAGCTGGGCCCGCAGACACCCAGCCCAGGGAGCACAGTGAAGAGGGGGGACCTTTAACCTCATTTGTTCCAAAGTCTCTGCTCCCGGGAAGATGTCTAGCTGGAGTTGAACCAGGGTTGAGTAACAAATTACTTCTCTCCAGCAAGCTCTGTCTCCACTGACAACCATTTCAAAAGAAAGGTCAGCGTGGTAGTTGAGACAGGAGGCGAGCACTGCATCTCTGAAAAGGAGTGAGGGTTTCAACCGGTGGGTGCAATGAGAATTTCCAAATAGTTGTACGTCCCTCTTGTGGCCTGGTGCCCGAAGCCATGCAACACACACACACACACACACACACACACACACACACACACACGTATCTGCTTGGCCAGGCGTGAAACATACACAAAGTGGCTCCGCTCCTCGAGCCACAGGCAGCGGCAACCTATTAACATGCACTTGGCCAGAGCTCTCGCTGGGCAAGCAAGCCAGGCTGGGCCTCTCCCTGCTGCCTCTCCTCTTCCCCTGCCTTTTCCCTAGAAATTCCCTAGAAATTTCCCTAGAAAATCCCTAGAAATTCCCTAGACGGCGGAAGACATTGAACTCCACACAGCTCTGTTAGGCCAAGAATCTGTCTTGATTTCCACTTGATTAAAGTACATCTTTCCAAATTACTTCTTTTTAATGATAATGAAGCAAAGCGCTTGCGTGTTGAGATTTGAGCCAAAGAAATCCTCGACTGGCATGAAGGCAGCGTGTGTAAAATAATCTCAATAATAATAATAATATTGGCTAAAATTTATTGAGCACTTGCTAAGTGCTACACATTGTGCTAAGCACCTCATACACATTTTCTCATTTAGTCTTTCTCATGATGCCCCCCTGTCTTACTTCTCTTGGTAGAACCGATCATCATAAATCTTTTTGAGAGAAATAATGACAGTTGGGGACATTAGAGGACGGAGGAGGGGAAAGGGGAAGGGAAGTGGATGGCAGACTGGAAAGGGAGCAGGAATTCACTCTATGCTGGAGTGTGCCAGGCACCTTCCAGTGCTGGTGTGTTTTAAGTGTGTAAGAGGGGACGCCATTACCTCCCGACACCACGGCCGCCGTGGGGCCTGGCAGCTGGATTCGGCATGGTGAGCAGATGGGTTCGCTCTCCGCACACCCCCACCCCCACCCCGCCCTGGCTCTGAGAACCTCCTCCCCACCGATGAAATGGAAGCCTGCAGAAATACAGTTAAGAAAGCCAGGTACCTGAATTTCTGGAACGATGGGGCCTTTCTCTGCACAGGAGCTGGCGAAGGACGTCAGCGGGGATGGAGACACGACAGGGTTGGGGCGGGCAAAGTTGCTCAGGTCACAGCTGGGAATCTCATTCTCTTCATGTCTCATGATGATGGTTTCCATGACAAAGAAGCGATCCCAAGGCAGCCAGAGGATGTGCTCCTGTGTGATGAAAGGTGCCCGCTCGAACCGGAGGATGATGGAGATGCCGCCATTGGTGACCAGGTCAAAGCTGTTTGGGAGGGCAGGGACGGAAAGAAGTGGGAGCAGGAAAAGCAGGAGACAGGAGAGGAGGAGGAGGAGCAGAGGGGGGCGAGGGAAGAGAGAAAGGAGCAAAAAATTACACCAAAGGTCTGCACACTTGTCGAGGGGACCCTACAACCTAACTAAAGACTTCACTACGGCCACAAACAGTAACAGAGATTCCAGAAAGCACTGTTTGTTCTGTTTTGTTTTTGCAAAAATGATTCATTATAGAGATTTTACCAAAACCCACATAAATAACCACTGCCTTGGAGAGCCTGTTGCCAGGACGGAGGACGATGAGCCTCTGCTCTGGTGCTCCTGGTACTTAGGGCCTCTCAGAGCTGAAGCCTAGGGAAACGTCAGCAGAACGAAGTGGAACAAATCTTGCCCTGGCATCAGGAGCCCTAAGCCTAGCCCTGCCTCCGCCATGAGCTACTGTGGGATCTTGAGTACATCGCTCAGCCTCTCTGATCCTCAATTTTCTCATCTCTAAAATGGAAAGGTTCAAATGGGTTAATTTTTTTATTCAAGTATAATTAACATACAGTGTTACATTAGGTTCAGGTGTGCAATCTAATGACTCAACAATTCTGTATGTTTCTCAGGGCTCACCAAGATAAATGTAGTCTTGATCCACTTTATTTTACCCATTTCTGCCCCCTCCCCTCCCCTCTGACAACCATGTTTGTTCTCTGAATTTAAGAGTCTGGGTTTTTTTGTTTGTTTGTTTGTTTTTGCCTTTTTCTCTTTCTTTATTCATTTGTTTTGTTCCTTAAATTTCAAACGGATTATACTGAAGTCACTAAGATTCTATGACTCTATGGCAATTTTAGTTCTGATTGTGACAGATGAGTCAATACAGGCCTCTGGAATTCCAAAATGGCTAAGCAAGTTACGGACAAGCATGATTAGAATGACAGTGCTTGAGGATCGGAAAAGGGAAGGGGAAGAGTCCCAAATTCCCCACCGAGGTGAGATCTCTGGCTGTGCCCCTGAGAGCAGCCGCCCAGCCTTCATGCATGACCCTCTCTCAGCCTGATGCTTTTCTTCTACAGAATCACCACCAAAAGGCCATTTGGTTCCTACTTGCATGCTTTCAGTGACTGTGTGGCAGGACTGTCCGTCTTCAGTGACTTCTGACTGTTAGGTCTTTTTTTATGTTGGAATTGGACCTGGGTGCCTCTCCGTATAGTTACTTAGTCACGAGGCCTTGTTCTACCTACTGGGTGACTTCCAACTGGTATGTCCCTTCTGCCTTTGACAGAAGTCCTTCAGGACTTAGAAATAGTGGTCCTGTCCACGTGCCACCTCTTGGCTGTGATGTCTCTGGACAAGGTCCTTTCAGCTACTACTTTAGGATACATTTTTTCTTTTTTACATTGTTTTAGTTATTTTTATTATTTTTTTCTTCCAAACTTGTATTTAAATTCTAGTTAGTTAACATATAGTGTAACATTGGTTTTAAGTGTAGAGTTTAGTGATCCATTACTTACATGTAACACCTAGTGGTCGCCACAAGTGCCTGCCTTAATATCCATAGGATGCAGGTTCAAGGCCTGTCCTAACCTTGCTTCTTTGATGGGAGAGCTCCTGCTAACTCCTTGGCCGTACAGAACTCCAGCTCCCTCCCTTGGGCTCCCAGGGCACCGTGTACACTCCTCCTTCTGGCCCACTTACAATGCGCGGGAATTGTGCGTTTAATGCTCCAGCCTGGGGACAATGATTCCTCCATCTTTCTAGAACCTAGTGCCGTGCTTAATCGTTATAGTTCACAGAATGAATGCATGAGTGACGCTGTCAATTTCTTCTGGACTGTCCACAAAACACCCTGGGTTCCTTCTTACTTTGGCTGTTATTGTAAGTCACCCCAACATTCACCCATGCAGTTGGTTTTAGAGACTCTGACACAGGACCTCACCTTTGACCCTGATAAATATACCTTGTGGGGATGGGGCTTACTGCTCCAGGACGTTCTTCCCTCTTCTAGGGATTTAGCACAACAGCCCTGACCTAGTGCCAATCCTGCTCTTGGTAGACAACATCCCCAGATTCGGGTTTCTAGGCTCCAGAGCCTGCCTCTTTTGTCCTTTGCTGAGGCTTTTCACCCACTTTGCCTTCTTTTCAAACCACTCGGCCCTTTTTAGGACCACGCTCGGGTAGAGCAAGGGGGACAGCACCTTCCTTCAACAAGCAGTGACAGAGTTTATGTTGAATCAAGAGTTTAGGTTTTGGCTCCCTAGGAGAACATCCATGGTTTCGGGGAAATACCCCGAGAACAACTTTCCTGTCACAGAACTGAATAGCATCTGTACTTTGACAGGGCATTTTTGAGCATCACACAGAATTTTGGCCCGACTTACGAGCTCCTTTCATGAGAGGACAAGTGTGGGGAGGAAGTGAAGACACACATGAAGAGATGGATTCTCGAGGCGGTGAGCAAGCTGGGGGCAGCTGGCCTTGCCAAGAGCTGGGTGGAACTGGATCTTGCCAAGAGCCGGGCCTGATCGTCTGGAGGGAAACCCTGTTGGGGATATGGGTGTGAATCCGAGCCCACAGGGAAGGCCTGGCTCTCTGATGAAGCCCAGACAGCTGAAGGCCAGTCCCGGCACTGCCACTTACTCCATAGGTGACTTATGTCACCTGTCTGAGCCTTCATCTCCTCATGTAAAATGAAGCTGCTGATCATAATTACTTGGCAGAGTTATTAATTAGATAGATGGGATAATGGATGGGAAAAGCCCAGGGCCCACTCCCAGGACATCATGCTCTGTATAACCCCATTTTTCAATTCGACTAGCCTGAACTGCTTCTCTTGTCTTGCTATTCTTTCAAAATTTGTCCTCATGACTTCCATTTTTCATCTTTTTTAATGACCTCTGTGGCTCTGGTTCAGACCGGACGCCTAGTATTGCAGTATGGCAGTATGGTGGGTGTGTAGAGGGGGAGCCGGGCCAGGGAGGGGAGCACGGTGCCTGTCTGGAAAGTGAGGGAGGCAAAGCTGAGGTAGACTTGCTCCCCGGACCTGCGTATCCCGTTACCTCCGAATGACGTCTCTAGCCTTCCGGGTTCTCCTGGGGTGTGAGAGGCATGAAAGAAGGTGAGTCAGGGGATCGGGAGGGAAATGGGCGAGAAACTGCCCATGCACACAAAACAATCTGGGGTCCTCAGGCACCTGGAGAATACATAATGATCCTCCTATACGTGATGTGGCATTTACGCTGGGAAGAAAAGTCAAGCCCCCCCGTAAAGCACTGGTGAGAACTGCCTTGAAACTCAAACTCTACGCGTCAGCAGCTCTGGTTCCTCTGACATGACTTAGCAGACAGATGCACGAAACGTGGCTGACACTTCTTCCCAGGCCTCCCCCGCCCCCCCAATGCTGTTAAGAGGCCACAGAGATCATGGGGGACAGCACACACGGGAGAATCCAAGCCTGGAGGGGACATAGTGGGCTTTTCCCAAGGGCCACTGAACTTAGGTGACCCTGGGGTGTTTTATGGACCCACCCTGACCCAGCACAGCAGGGCAAAGCACTGACACTGTGCCATCTCATGTGAATGATGGGCACGTTTCACGGCAAAAAAAAAAAAGAGCACTTCCCACGGTTCTTTTGATGACCGTTTCATAGCAGGTAAGGATGTAGCCAGAGTACCTGTTGCCTAGGAAGCTCACATCTGCCACTTCCATCTAGCAGGCAGCCCCCAGCTGGAAGGCAGAGCATGAGGAAGGCTAGTCCCCTACGCTGTAGTGAATGTCCATACTGACGTGCTTCCTGGGATGGCATGTGTGGGAGGCAGGGAGCCGTGGTCTGGACTGGGCAGATCGTTCCCGGGACTGGCTGCCAGCCCCTTCTAGCTGGGCCCCTTCCCCTGCCCAGGGAGAGGAGGGGGAGAGGGCTCCCCATGCCAAGGTCGCTGCGCTAAGAGGCACACATGTCTACAAACAGATGAGCCTCCACTTCATTATCACCTCGGCCGGGACATGTTCACATCTGATATTGGATTAAAGAGGTGCTAAAATCAATCAGGCTGGAGCATAATTTCCAACGCGGAGTGAAAATCAACCTTATGGGCCCACACTTAGCCAGATGGACTGCCACCACCTAATTTTATTAAAAATCAAGGACCTGTCACCACTGACAGCCTAAATATTCCACTTTCTTCCTTCCCTTCCCCTTTTCTCCAAAATATTCCCATGGCTTGTACTGTAATCGTCACCTTCTCACCATTTAATAATCGGTAATTTTAATAAATGGCTAATATTTCTTGTATCCTTACCTTGTGCCAGACCCTGGCAATAAAGCAATGAAGCGGAGTGGGGCAGGGAAAGTAAGACTTATTAAACGCCTACTATGTGCAAGGTGCTTCTGCATCCATCATGGAACGTAATCTTTACAACCAAATTTGGGAGATGCTAGTATTAGGACCACTCACCAGTGAAGAAGTTGAGACCTCAAGAGGTTAGGGGAATTATCCAATTGTTCTAGCAAATGGAAGAGGTGGAGGGACTGAAGAAACTTTACTTCCTTCTCTCTAAAGTTCTCCCAGGGACCCAAAGGGCAGAGCTGTGTTATCACCCAGTAATTTCTGCAGACCTAGCTGGTTGCGCACAGAAGCCACACGGGAGGGATGCTAACATCTCTGGAGTTGTCCGGTCTGTAGAAAGTGGCCTCTGTGATAGTATCTTGCATTATGAGCCATGGAGCAGGATAACATGTATAAGGTGCCCGACACTTCCTCTGAGGACCAGAGGAGAGGAAACTGCTTCACTTTTAGCCAAAGAGAGATGGGCCAGAGTCAGATACAAGGTCTCACAGCTAGCGAGTCACAGAACTGGGCCTCTGAACTCAGGTCCCATCCTCTTTCCACGTTGTCAGTCCAGCAGCAGCTGTGTAAGACCATGAGAGCAGGACCGTCACTAACCTTGGCCCACAAAAGGTCTCCTACCTGCCATCTTGCCTGCTGATTGTGTATCCAAAGAGAGGGTTATTGACGAAACTGATATTCACACCAACCAGTGGGGTCCCATCTGATGTCATCACTTGACCACGAATGACACATGCATGCCTGTGGGTAAAGAAGAGAAAATCACGTGATCCGCTTTTCATGCTTGGAACCCTGGCTGCCCGGGAAGCCCCAGAGGTCAGAAGACAGAAGGCGGGCTGCTCAAACGTATCTTGGCACCCAGAGGCTCATCGTCTTCACTCAAGAGGGGTAATTACCTTCTTTTTTTCCTAGTGCCTCAATTTGAGACACCCAAGTGTCCTCTAAAGGCTTATTCCTGGGAGATGCTCTCAGGTATCTTACTCAGAGGTCATTCTCTAAGGATACTATGTTATTCCACAAGGAGATAAGCTGGGGCTGCACGGTGGACTCCTGCATGAGAATCTCGAGTCATGTGACATGGGTTCGACTTTCGGCTCTGCCCCTTCTGAGCTCTCTAAGGTTGCACAAGAATGTGACGGCTCTCTGAACCTCTGTTTGGGCATCCTGGTACACAGCGAGCTGCATAAATGGCAGTGTTTATTGCTGTCACGAATAGCCTCATTGGAGGAGGGCATACAAGAACGTGAACAGGAGGATAGACAGCAATTCCTCTCACTGGGCTTTAGAAACAGGAGAAGGACAGAGGCTAGCACCCTCCCCCCTGCCCCCCCCCCCAGAGCAGGTTCTGGAACCTGTGGCGTCTCCCAATATCCCCACTCCCACTTTCCCACTATATTGCAGACAACACTTCCTCTGTTTCCCCCAAAGCTGACAGGCACATGCAGTCTAGGCCTCGTGTTTGCGCCGTAGTCTCCCCTCTGCTGCAGGTGTCACTCCTGCACCCCTCCCCCAACAGTTCCATCCTTCATGACGCAGCTTCAAATGACACCTCTTCCCCGAAGCCTGTCTCGATGGCCCTAATTGGCACTAGTCACTTTCTTCCAAAGCCTGACACAAACACGTTGCTACCCTACCACGGCGTACGTGGTTTTTCTCTCCCACCAGGCCATGAGCTCCTTGAGGGCAAGGTCAAGGGCTCTTCCTTTCCTTCTCTCTGCAGTGCCTGGAAATGCCTAACAAGTACTAGGTCATTGTTTCCAAAAAAATGGCAGAGAGAGGGAATAAGTGGGACAATTAGAGGTCATCTAGAATGATGGTTTTTCAAATATATTAGAGAGGAAACCTTTTTACCAGATGATATTTGACAAAGACCCAAAGTTGAAAACAAATAAAAACAAGATCTCTCTAGACGAAATCGAGGTTTGGGGGGATTCTGAAGGCAGCTCTGGAGTCTTAGTCTCGGGAGAAGCCAGAGAAAAGCCAGCTGGAAAATCACAGAATTAATGGAAGAGGAGGAAACTGGGGTCCCCAAAGGTTACGTTATTTGTCCCCAGGCCACACAGCGGGGTAGTGGCGGAGGCAGGCCTCGAATCCAGGGCTCACAGCTCTGGGTCCAATTCTAGACCAGTCTGTTTACTACTGGTGATGCGCTCCATGGTTCGACATCCTAAGGCATCAGGGCCCTGGGGAGACAGCCCTCACTGACAACACAAATCTGAGGCAAATACGCAGGCATGAGAATTCAGACAACTTTTCCCATCCGTGCTGGTTCAGAAGGCTCTTTTTTTTCTAGCCTAGGAAAGAGCTACTGATGAAACCTGTGGGCATTCATAAAAAAAACAGATCTCAGACTCAGCCTCTGCTTTATTAGGTACTTATATCTCTACCTTCCTGGAGTGATAAACTTTTCTCTGTTTGATGAGAAAAGCAATTAACACCAGGCTTGTAAGCAGCTGGTCCCACTAGTGTCAGCTTGTCCCTTCCGAAGGCAGGAACAAACTACCCACAATGCATCAAGCCCCCCTCCCGCACCCCGCCCCGCCCCGCCCTACCCCACCTCACCTCACCTCACTACACACAATCTGGTTAATGCTAATTCAGTCAGTGGTTTCCTTCCGAGGCCCTTGGTCTAAATGCAATTACATGACAAACAAGTTAAGCGGGGAGGCTCGGCAAAGACTCTCAGTCCTGCTCTGAAGGTCTCCCAATACATTTATGTGAAATTATCTCTCCACTAATGGGAAAGATTTATTCCATCAATTGTATTCAGCTGGTACTGAGAGATGCTTTCTTTAATGGAGGAAAATTGAATTTCTTATTGCTGGAACTTTGTCCTTCCAGAGAATTACTAACAGATCTCATCTCCTGGTGCTGGCAACTATCCAGCCTTCTCCTGACATATGTGCCTTCGGATTCTGCCTGGACAATCACCAGCCCCCTGGGGATGGTTTCCTTCTGGGGGCTGCCCTGGCTGCTGCCCCTCAGACACATGTGGGCCAGCCTACTCCGATTTATCTCTCTTTGGGGATTTCCTGATAATTGGGAAACATTAAATCAGCACCATTTGGCTATCACGTAGCCTGCACTTGGGCAAGCCAGAGCAGATGTAATTTTAGCCCAGGATCCCGTGGATTGCTGTGGGTTCTGGAGAAGATTAAGTTGACTCCCTGTACACCACAGAGGCCTCTTGCCAAAACGGGCATTTGGCTCAGGAATTAAGTCCTGGAGAAAAACACTTCCATCCTCCTTCTGTTTGACCATGATTTTCAGTTGTCCAGAAGACCCAACTTAACATAAAGCCTTTCTCTGGGACAAAGGAGGTGGGAGAAGCCTGCTCTGTGGAGGCTTTGGAAATGTGTCTCCTGCCGTGTGTTTTTGTCCAGGGAGGTTTGAAAAGGTGTGGGTGCTGGGCTTCCAAATGCTTTCCCGTTTATTTAAGGGATACACCAGTGGTGTACTGGTAAACATTTAACGATCAGCTTTCAAAAGAAAAACAGCTTGAACTTGTAGCATTTGCCTATTTCTGTGGTGTAAATACTTCCGCCGTGCCTGATTCCACGCTCTTAACGATATACTACTGAACCCAGATTTGGGAAGAGATGCACGGGAGGACCCCATTATACGGTGTTTCCACCACAGAGACACAACAGTCCTAAGAAACCCAGGAGCAAGGATAATAGTAAAATATAGTGAAATAATTAGGAAGTGATGAGTTCGGATTGTTATCGATCTGATGTGTTTGCTTTAAATTTCATATAATTCAATTTTTAATAACAGTAGTGTTCAAACACTAGCGTGCAGAATTCCTGAACATTTCAGCCTAGGTTCCTGCGAGTGGGCATGAACAGCTTCTGGGCACCACTGGAACACTGACCCCACACGAAGAAGGGTCAAGGAGGCTAAGAAATAGCTTCTGCTTTGACTCTGAAATTCTATGGTGGAAGAGCACCTTGGTGAGAAATCAGTAATGTGGGGGACAGCGCACAGTCACGCATGTGGCTCCCCGGCCGGCTCACACAATCCCCTTATGACCAGTCCTATGTCTGACACATTCTGCTTTCCCTTGGTCCCTGTCTGGGCATCACGGAGCTGCGGGGTATTATTTTCTCCCTATCCTCAGATTCCCATCTAAGCTGTCATCACCTCGGCGAGGCTGTTACCGACTCTTCCTGGCACAATTAATCACCTCTCCTCTGGGTTCCTCCAGATACTTCCAAGCACCTCTCCCTGGTCGTGACAGTCATAGGATTCTATCGTTCACATTTACAGAGCTGAATTTACACGTGTGCGTGTACGTGCGAGCCGGAGGAGGGCTGGGACTGCGTCTTCAGTGACCAGGGTAAGCATGGGATCTTGTTCCCTGAGTGTCCGTTGGGTGAAAAAATGACCAAGGACTTGAAACGCAGAGAGGAAAGACTTGCTCAAGGTCACAGGGCCAAGACCTCCACTGGCTGAACTGACGCGCCAAGCTAGGGCTTCTTACCTCCAGGTCCTTTGTCTCACCACGATGTTGCATACCTGCAGTCACTAAACTTCACTTGAATGAACAACCTGGGCACCCACTTCATAAGCCAGGCGCTGGGGTGGCTTACAGTCCCCACTTGCCTGCCGGAGCTCCCCAGAGCCAATGTGAAATGCTCAACTGTAGCTGTCTCTGACACAAATGAGGAGACACATGGGTCTGGCATATGTCAGGCAGCTGGGGTACAAAACAAGCAATTAGGTTGAGTGAACTCTGCCAGGAAGGAGTGCTCGTGCCGGGCCCAGGGGGCGGGGGGGGCATCACACACACTGGCATCAGTCCAGTCCCACACTTGGGGCCTGACTGAGGAGCCCTTTACCGAGGCCAGGGAGGACGAAGATCTGCCTGACCGCTTCCCGAGGACAGGGGTCAGGTCTGGGGTCAAGAGTGGAAACCGTTGGATAGACAAGGACACCTCGAAAGAGAATCAAGCAAATAAGAAATGACCCTCCAGTGTCGGTCAGGGGGGAGGGGGGAGGGGCACGGTGCAAAGTGCCCAGGGCAGGGAGTCGGTCCCCAGTTCTAACTCTGGTAAGTGGCTGGTATGACTTCGGCGAGGCGTCTGACCTCTCTGGACCTCCGTTCTCAACTGCCCATCCAGGCTGAAATTCTTCCTATCCTGATGCCAAAGAGAACCTAATGCACGTTTAAGAACGTATAATGGTTTTAATATAGCGCTACCCAGTCTAACTCAAGGAGCCCTGTTCCACCTTGTTTCAGAATCTTCATGGCGCTCACACAATCTTTACACGTATCTCTGAGCTGTTCCCTCACTACGGAACCTTCCACTTATCCCGTTCACCTGAAAACCACCTGCTTATCCTCAGGACCCACACGGAGCATCCACCAAGTGGTACCCCATCCCCGCTACCCCCACCCGCCGCCTGCCTCTGTAACACCTCAGTGGTGTCACGCCACGGGGATAATCTTCTTCCCCGGCAGACCATGAGCTCCGGGAAGACAGGTGCCACATCACCTTCGCCGCTAGCATTGAGCACGACTGACGCTCATTTCTAAGGGGGCAGAAGACCGTCTCCACCAAAACAGGTGTTTGCCCTGGAATCTGAATGCAGGGCACAGAGTAAGCTCTTGATACATTATTTACTGGATGAATAAAGAACTGATGTGTTTCTGTAGCTGAAGGTGGGGGCAATGCCTGAGAACTCGGAGCCACGTGACCTTGATAGGGATTTGGCCAAGGCACGGAGGGCTGGAGGGGCTGGCCCTTTCTAGCTGGTCAGCCCACAGGGTATCTTCCCCTGGGGGGTGGCGGAGGGGACCTGGTAGTTGATGGTCTTCTTGTCTGCACTTTTTTTTTTTTTTTGAAGATTTTACACAGTGAACGCCAGGAATTAAGTTCGATTTGTTATTTGACGCATAGTATTACACAAGCACATAAAGGAAGGTGAAGGGGAAAATGTTGCAGCTTTAACTTTTTAGTTATTAACTGAAAACCGCTACTGAAACTGATATTCAGGAGAATGGAATAATCATTTGGGATCTAGGTGGCAAAAAGTAACTTTCGCTTTTCTCTGACTTAAAGTATCGCTTACTCTGTGCCCCTCTTGTTTATGCAAATCACTCCTTTGCATTGCACACTTTAAATAGATTTTATACGCGACTTACATGGATCCTTAAACCCTTTTCTGCTAACTCGTGCTGATTGACTGGGGATCTTTCTAGCATCTACTAGACTTTATTCAGTGTTTTGTAAGAACCTCAGTTGGGCCCACATGAGAAGCCCCACTCCACGGCCTTCAAAGCACCCCCAGCAAGGGGATTCCCATCAAAGCCTGACCCTGTTCTCCCTGAAGCCTCTAAGACCTTCCAGCCTGTGGAAGCCTGGCCACACCAGCTGTTCCACTGTCCTCTCTTTCTGGCTCTACCTCAGTGAGCTGCCTCAGTTTCCTTAACCAGCTTTTCTAGCCTGATATTGTCCAGCCATACACATATTCTTGGGAACCCCCTAGGTCATGCCATGTTAAAAGGGACCTTCCCTTCTAAACCTTCCTACTTCTCGTTGTGGAGGTGAGAAAACAAAGTCTCAACAACGAATGGACGTGCCCATTCTTGCAAGTCTCTGGAAAGCCAGGATTCAAATTAAGGACCGATCATTTATCATCCATGAGAACTCGGCAGAATCATCTCACCTCTCAAACTACTTACCCTCTGGCACAGATACACACCAGAGTAATGTAGAATCTCAATTTGTTGACGCTCCCTTAAAAATCAGAGTTCACATCACCAGAGCAGGCTTGTAGGGCTCTTTTTGATTTTATACATTTTCTGTCAACATGTCTGAGCAGGCTCTTTGGATGTATTTATATTTATTAATAACTTGTACACATGGGCTGCCATCATTAGCTAACACTGGAGAGAATTACATGCATTTGGTGCAAGGTTTAATGGATAAAAATGCACACAGGCATGCTTGCTTTTATTGTGCTTCCCAGATAAACTGCGTGTTTACAAATTGAAGGGGTGTGGAAACAGGGTACCACACAGGTCTACTGGTGCCATTTTTCCAACAGCATTTGTTTACTTCACGTCTCTGTGTCACATTTTGGTAATTATTGTTAACATTTCAAACTTTTTCATCATCATTATATTTGTTATGACACTCTGTGATCAGTGAACTTCGATATTACTATTGTCATTGTTTTGGGGCACCATGAACCGTGCCCACATAAGATGGCGAACTTAATTGGTAAATGTATGTGTTCTGAATGCTCCACCAGCTGTTGCCCTGTCTCTTTCTCTTTTCTCAGGCTTCTCTGTTAACTGAGACACGACAGTATTGAAATTAGGCCCATTAATAACCCTACAATGGCTTCTAAGCGTTCCAGCACTTTACATCAAAAGCTAGAAATGATTAAACTCAGTGAGGAAGGCATGTCGGGAAAGCAGAGGTAGGATGGAAGCCAGGCCTCTTGCAAAAGTTAGCCAAGTTAGCAAAGTGAAAAAAAATTTCTTTTAAGATTTTATTTATTTATTTGACAGAGAGAGATCACAAGTAGGCAGAGAGGCAGGCAGAAAGAGAGGAGGAAGCAGGCTCCCTGCTGAGCAGAGAGCCCGATGCGGGGCTCGATCCCAGGACCCTGAGATCATGACCTGAGCCGAAGGCAGAGGCTTAACCCACTGAGCCACCCAGGCGCCCCCAAAGGGAACATTCTTGAAGGAATTTAAAAGTGCTACTCCAGTGAACACATGAACGATAAGCACAGCCTTGGTGCTCGTATGGAGAAAGTTTGAGTGGTCTGGATACAAGATCAAACCAGCCACAACATTCCCTTAAGCAAAATACCAATCTGGAGCAAGGCCCTAACTCTCTTCAAATCTATGAAGACTGAGAGAGGGCGAGGAAGCTGCAGAAGAAGTGTGACGCTAGCACAGGTTGGTTCTTGAGATTTACGGAAAGAAGCCGTCTCCGTAACATGAAGTGCGAGGTGAGGCAGCAAGTGCGGATGTAGAAGCTACAGCAAGTTATCCAGAAGATTCAGCTAAGATAAACCACGACGGTGGCTACACTCAGCAACAGATTTTCAATGTAGATGAAACAGCCTTCTACTAGAAGATGCCATCTAGGACGTCCACAGCTGAGAGGAGAAGTCAGGGCCTGGCTTCAAAGCTTCAAAGGACAGGGCGAGTCTCTTGTTAGGGGCCAGTGAAGCTAATGACCTGACGATGAAGCCAGTGCTCACTTACTTACCCTCCTGAGAATCCTAGGGCCCTTAATAATTACACTAAATTGACTCTGCCTGTGCTCCATGAATGGCCTATCAAAGCCCGGAAGACAGCACATCTGTTTACAATTTAATGTAAACATACATTTATTGAATATTTTAAACCCTCTACAGAGACCTATGCTCAGAAAAACAGATTCCTTTCAAAATACCACTGCGCGTTGACAATGCACCTGGTCACCTGAGAGCTCCCATGGAGATGGACAAGATGAATGTTGTTTTCACGCTGCTAATGCACATCCACCCTGCAGCCCATGGATCAAGGGGTCTTTCCACTTCCAAGTCTCATTATTTAAGAAATAAGCTTCACAAGGCTCTAGCTGCCATAGGTAGCAATTTTTCTCACAGGTATGGAGAAAGTAAATTGAAAACCTTCCAGGTTTTCTAGATGCCATGTTCAGTGGCAGATTCAGTGTTCTAGATGCCATGAAGAATATTTGCGATTTATGGGAAGAGGTCAAAATATCAACATGAACAGGAGTTTGGAAGAAGTGGATTCCAACCCTCACGGGTGACCGTGAGGGGTTCAAGACCTCAGTGGAGGAAGAAACTGCAGATGTGGGAGAAACAGCACGAGACCTAGAATTACAAGTGGAGCCTGAGGACGCGACTGAATTGGTACAATCTCATGATAAAACTTGAAGGATGAGCAGTTACTTCTCATGGATGAGCAACGAAAGTGGTTTCTTGAGAAGGAATCTGCTCCTGGTGAAGATGGTTGAAATGACACAAAGGATTTAGAATATGACATAAACCAAGCTGATAAAGCAGTGGCAGGTTAGAAAGGATTGACTCCAATTTTGAAAGAAGTTCTGTTTGGGTATAGTGCTTATTAAACAGCATCACATGTTGCAGAGAAATTGGTCATGAAAAGAAGAGTCAGTGCAGCAAACTTCATTCTTGTCTTATTTTAACAAACTGTCACAGCCACCCCAGCCTCCAGCAAACACCATCCCTACCCTATCAGTCAGCAGCCATCGATCAAAAAAATTCCGATTCACTGAATGGTTAGCATTCTTTAGCAATATGGTATTTTTTTTAAAATCTTTTTTTAAAAAAAGATTCTATCTATCTATCTAGATATCTATCTATCTATCTATCTATCTATCTATCTATCTATCTATCTATTCAAAACTGAGAGAGAGCTCATAAGCAGGCAGAGAGGCAGGCAGAGAGGGGGAAGCAGGCTCCTCGCCGAGCAGAGAGCCCGATGTGGGGCTCGATCCCAGGACCCCGAGATCATGACCTGAGCTGAAAGCAGAGGCTTTAACCCACTGAGCCACCCAGGCGCCCCAGCAATATGGTATTTTTAAATTAAGGTATATACATTGTTTTTCAGACATAATTATATTGCACACTTAATAGTCTACAATATAACGTAAACATAACTTTTATATGTGCTGGGAAACCCCCCAAATTCAAGTGACTTCCTTTAGCGTAATAGTCGGTCTAGTTCAGCGGTCTGGAACCAAACCAGCAATACCTCTGAGGTGTGCCTGTACTTCAAATAGTCTTCTTGATAACTTTGAATCTTTGGATCAACTATTTTTAGGTTCTTGAACGTTCTGAATCTTGGTTACCTTTTTTGTTAGATCGGATGAAAATGATCATTCTTGGGTTTAACTTCATAGCCGAGTTGATGAAGACTCCGTACTAGAGGTACCAGCTCTGTCAATTTTTTGTTTGCTTGGACACACGCTGTATTGTCTTTGATCTATAGCTACTACACTGGACCATTTTATACCTAAGTTCAGTTAAAACTAGATTTTACACACACACACATACACACACACACAGTCATGTTGTAAGACACTAGAATTAAACAAGCAGAAGGTCTGCTGTCTCTCTAAGAGCATCTTGTTACCAACTAACATTGGGACCAAAGGAGCAAATCAGTGAAAACCTAGTGTTTCACATGAGTAGAAGTGATTTTTAAGATCAAAGGTAAGTATAGATGCTCTAATATTTTCTCCCTGTACCTCATGGACCACGCTGAGCACCCACCTTGGGACCACTGCCCTGCAGCAGAGTTACAATGGTGTGTGTTTGTGATTTCTTTTTATGAAATAACCTTGAATACGCTCTATGTTATTATATTCATAAGTCAACTTCTAGTTGTGCTTCATTCTTTTTAACTTATCTTAAAGCTCTTCCTGTTTTTTTTTTTTTTTCAATGACCTTAGGCCCAAACCAACAGAATTGGATCTAGTCACTTAACTTTCAATGTTCCTGACTTACTGGAGGGCAGGGAATTGGGCCAGATCTTTTCTTGAGGAGCCTTGCAAATCTAAGGGCTCCCCAACTGTCCAAACTTTATCACTGTTCTTTTACCATATCACCAGGGACTCTGTGCTTCATAAGTCATTTCTGCAGTACCCACTACCTCCAGACAAAGTCCAAACTCTTCAGCTTGGCATAGAAGACCCCTCAGGATCCGGCCCCTGCCGGCCCCTGAAGGCTACGTCCCATTTTCCCACTCTCATATCCTGTGTTGCTGCCATGTTAAATTACTTTTCATATACCTTGGCATATATTTCCATGCCTCTCTGACTTTGTCCATGCTAGTTTGCCTGCCTCGGATGTCTTTCTCCTTCCTGTTAATTTCTCTTTTAGGGCCTGCCTCTCAGTGAGGCTCCTCCTGATTTCCCTGGTACAAAGAAGTCACTCCTGCCTTTGGGGGACACAGCAAATATACTTATCCCACTGAAGTGTATTCATTAGTTCAAACATCTGTTCTAGATTGTGAGGTCTTTGAGAGTAATGATCATGTTCTTTCCCCCTTCGTAACTCCGGTGCTCGGCACAAGACCAGGTCCATAGGATGCATTCAGTAAATGGTGAGGATGGAAAGAAATGAATATCACACAAAGGAATGGAAGAAGATGATAAAAGCCAAAAAAAAAAAAAAAAAAAGAATATAGCTATTTCAATTAGCCCAAAGTAAAATACAGGTATATATGGGTTGAGGGAAGAGAAACATGGGTCTAACCTGGTAAATGAGAATAGGGTTCAGTTATTGGAACTTTAATCGAGCGTCTACTGTTTACTACACACAGTGCTGGGCAGTAGGGAAGATATTTACTCATCCACTTTCTTATTTACTTACGGAAACGACAGGAGGGCAGTGCCTGTAGTTTCTGTTTTATTTATTATTATATGCTAAGTAGTTAAATAACTAACAATAACCGAGACACAATCCCCTGAGTAGCTTACATTCTGGAATGAATATAATTTGACTTTTTAAAAATCCTTGTTTCGGAGTGCCTGGGTGGCTCAGTGGGTTAAAGCCTCTGCCTTCGGCTCAGGTCATGATCTCAGGGTCCTGGGATCGAGCCCCGCATCGGGCTCTCTGCTCAGCAGGGAGCCTGCTTCTTCCTCGATCTGCCTGCCTCTCTGCCTACTTGTGATCTCTCTGTCTGTCAAATAAATAAAATCTTAAAAAAAAAAAAATCCTTGTTTCTAGAAGTAAAACTAGTATGAGATAAAAAAGGGGCGCTGCCTACCAAGTCATGCCAGCATGACATACAAACATTCCTACAGTTACAACTGAGCTCTGGGCTCTGCCCACGTACCCTGACTTTTGTTCTTCTGACTGGAACTGGGTTCATTTTAGACTCTACCAGAGGCTTCCAGATCACTTGCTGTGTATATGGAATAAACATCACAGGGAAGCACTCCAGTTCATTCAGAAAAAGCTTTTTCTCTCACACTATGTTGTATATGTCTGGGGAGATGGAAGGAAAAATCCACAGTCTTCTTCAGACTAATGGGGGAAACTGAATTTTTAAGCTAGAAAGGTCCTGGGGGTGACTGAATCCAAGCCCCTCATTTACAGGTGAGGTACGTGATCTCTGCAGCTGGGGGGAGATCCCTGCGAACACACAACAAAGCTGGGGCGCTGACAGGGCTGTTGCGGTACCCTGACACCACCTGGGGCATCTAGTGACGAGGTGGCCCAGGAGCTACTAGTGTCTCCTGGGCTCTCTGGCTGCACCTGCTGCAGAGCTCAGAAGCCACCGTTCTGTGACCTCCTAGCTTCCTGTGGCTGTTGAGTCCTTCAGATACTCAGGGGGCATGAACCCCCAGGCCACAGGACAGATCACCCAAGCCTGTGGCCAACCTGGCTGCCAAATGTTGATGCTTGGGGCTGAGTCGTCTCCCACAGGAACCCTCTGGAATATTTTCTGCTGGCCGACAAAGGTGCACACAAGAATGGAGCCCTTGGCTATTCCTAACACTATATGTGAGAGAAATGAATCCATTCGCTGTGGCAAAGTTCGAGAAGCAAGGCTGCGAGTGGTTGGCCTGTAGAGGTCATTTTGGAGGAGCAAGGCTCCTATCTGGGACGTGGCTTGGGAACACTGGGGACATGGACATGGAAGGATAGGATGTTCTCTGTGCTATGTAGCCAGAGGCCTGCTTCTGAGAAGAGTTCTCAGGAGATGGTTTGTGCTATTAGAAAAACTCGAGGCAGCTCTGCTAACGTGTGACTCCAGATACAGTTTCTCAGCGTGCAAGTCATTTCTGTAACTGCGTGCCCTGTTTTCCTGTCAGAGCACAGGACGGGCCCTGCTTTCACCTGGAAAAGGTGAAAATTTATTATTTATTTATAAATATACATTATTTATAAATAAATTTATAAATAAATTTATATATATAAATATATATATATTTATAAATATATATTATTTTTTAATAAGGGAGACTTCTTTTGCTTTGCCCAGCAAGGGGGGACAAAGGTGGACCACAGTGAGACCCACTTCCTGAGTTGGGGACAATGCTGAGCAGAGATGCAGGGACAAACATGCAGCTCAAACAAGGGACAGGGCAGGAGGATCCGACAGGGGCGCAGCCATGACGAGGAGGCTCCCACAGGCAGCTGGGTATGGCTGCCCCATGTGTTACCAGGTAATAATGCCCAGGCTCCTGAGCAGAACAGGGATGGAGCTCCAGAACCAGATGTGGCAGGGGTGAGAGCCTGGCAAGAAAAGGCAAGGCTTGAGCCCTTGGCTGACTGGGCTCTGAGTTGTTTACCTCAGGAACTGGGGCACAGAAAGTGTGGCTGGGATGCTGGGACAAGGCAGAAACCCATCTGGCAGAGCTGGCGAGCCCCTGGTCAGACCACAGAGCAGTTAACGGACCCAAGACTGAGCGGCTGGGGCTGCTTGAAGCCTTCTCTTCAGATTGGGGTTGGTTCTAGAGGCCTTCAGGTTGGACCCACAGCGCCCCGTAGGAGTGGGAGGAGGTGGCCGCGGCAGGGAAGGCACACGGGCACGTCTCTTTCTTTTACCAGAGCTGTCCAGAGGTAGCATCTCTCCACATCATGGCCCATCACTGTGGGTTCACTAACTCTTGACCCTGCAGGGATCGGACTGGCTTGCTGCTTAGACTCGCTGCAGAGGTGTTTGGTGAGTCCTGACCCGAAGGACTTCACTGAGGCCAGTATTAGCACCTCGATGCGTGGCTTTGTAGCATTTTTACTTCTCATTGCTTGAAATTTATCAGAGTTGGATACATCCCTGACTTCCAAGCACGGGAATTATTGCTTGAGAGAGCCCTCACTTGGGACCCCAGGTTCTCTGGGATGCAGGTGAGTCCTGCTACTCCTTTGCTGAGTTAAGAGCTTTCTCTGACCTCAAAGGTTCCTACTCTACCACAAAGAGCTGATGATCTCAAGGTCTGTTCACCTCTGCCTGCCCTGGCGCCGGGGCATCGGCATCAATTCCGTAAAGGCACTCACGCCTCTGCCTAAGGTTCTCATGCTTCTCCTGGTTCTCAGAGTGACACTAAAACCTACACAAATACACATGTCCTTGCTAATGCTGAGGCTAACTCTTGCTGTCCAGGGGTTACTAACACTTACTGAAGGCGTACTGCCCTGACACGTAAGTGTTTTACCTCTCATTTATTTCATCCTCAGCCATCCCCACGAGGTGTGGGTTGGTATCCTCATACGGCAGGTGGCAAAAATGAGGCACGGGGAAGACTTGTCCAAGGTCACATCAGCGAGCAAACGGTGGGGCTAGGAGGCAAGCCCGGGTTACCTGCCCCTGAGGTTGCGCTCTGAAGTGCTAAGACCTAGTGCACATTCGCTTTACGTTACGTGGGACAGAACTGGACAGAAAGCCGGGACCAGCTGGGGTCATAGAGTTCCAGCAGCAGCACGCGGTACAGATCTCCAGACTGAAGATGCGGAGAGATGGGAATATGAAGGACCAAGCAGAGAACCGAGGCTCGGCACGTGGGCTCCAGGGGCAATTGGCTTGGCTTCAAATGCTGGCTCTGCTGGGGCACCTGGGTGCTTCCGTCAGTCTGACTCAATTTCAGCTCAGGTCCCGACCTCGAGGTGGTGGGATCGAGCCCTGTTTTGGGGCTCCGTGCTCAGTGGGGCATCTGCTTCTCTTTCTCCCTCTGCCTCTCCCCCTGCTTGCGCATGCTGGCTCTCTAAAATATAAAATAAATCTTTAAAAAATATTTTTAAAAAGGCTGGCTCTGCCCCTTATAAGCCCTATGTCTCTGGCCAGGTTACTCAACTTTCTCTGTGCCTCAGTTTCCCGTCTGTAAAAGAATGGTGATGAAGTCCCTGTGTCATAGGGTTTGGGGGCAGATGTAAAGGTGTTACTACTTAGGAAACCTACAAAGCATTTCAAACAATGCTGACGCACGGAACATCCTCGGTAAATGATAAGTGTTATTACTGGGTGTGTGTGTTTTGTGCCTGCCGGCAGGCTTTCAACCATTTCATCTCATTTAATCTTCCCAACAACCTGCAGGGTGGGAACTGGCAGCCCCACCGCACAGATGAGGACCTGGAGCCTTGCTCACCCAAGGTCATCTGCTCTCATTCGCCCAAGGACTGGAACGCAGGCCCTCTCCCCGAAAACCCCGAGTGGTTCCCGCTTCGGCACAGGGCTCTGCTAATGCTTCCCGTGATGGACAGTTAGGGACCGGCTCCGGCTACCCAGCAAACAGAGATCGCAATTCGGTTTTGAAATCAATAACGGGACGATCAAGTGGCAGAGGAGGAGCTGTTAGCTGCTCATCAGGATGATGAGAGAAGTTGCTGCCTGCATCCTGAATTAAATTCACCTTGTTGCTTTATCATCATAAACATTCATTTCAGTGTGGGGAGGGATTTTTTAAAAACCAACATGAATAATATATAGTGGCTGACGTTTTGGAGGAAGCAGGATCTTTACCTTCTTCCATCTTCCGTCAGGGTAATTTATCACTGTCTCTCTCCCTGCCCCCCCTTTTCTTACACTGATGGGGTAGCCTGTCATTTCAGCTTGTTCTGAGACGCAGGAGTGTAATTCAATAATAAATTCACTCAGAGGCCAGCTGTCAGGAAGCTGGTGTTTAGTGGAGCTCCATTAGATGGTCTCTACCGCTCAGCCTCTCCGAGGGACCTCCGAGGGCTGTCCAAGGCCTGGGGCTGGGGGCTGCGGGTGTGGGGGGGGATGGGCATGCCAACGCCTTTCTGTCTTTCTGTAACTGCCCTGCCACCAATACTCGCATATGGCCTTCGATCTCCGGGGCACTGATAAAAGACTGGGGCGCGGATGTGATCTTTTCTCCCCCGCTTGCCCTGATTTTTTCCCTCTTGGAAACCCTTACATTCAGAATTCCTGGAAACTTCGGGTCTTTATCTGGATCTGAAGGAAATTCTGAAGATTTCCATGGCATCAAGGTTATTCCACTTCTCTTTAGAGCCAGTTGTAAGTCCTAACTGAGAAGACAAACTCTGGTCTGGTTGGCGAACCGCCGAGAGACGGATCTTTCTCGGTTCCTGCCTCAAACCCATCTGTCTGGCCACATGGTGCCCCGTGTTGTTCTCTCTGCCGAGGCCCCTCTGCACACCGGGATGAGGTACCCCGGCTTCCCAAGACCATCCTGAGGTCCAATGTTAGAGCGCAGCTCTTGACTTCTGATTTGGAAAACAATATCACCGTAATTATGCTCCAGCCACACTAAAGTTCTGTCAATTCTCTGATTACCCCGGAAAGTCCTGCCAGTTCCTCAGTCTAGAAGGCACTTTTAAATCTGGTTCAACTGAAACCAACACCAAGCAATGGAGCTTATTCAGTAGCACGCACGCACACACGCACACAACAAACCACGTTTCTCGCAATACCTACCCTTTGCACGGAGCTGCACCGGTAGTTGCCATACCATTGCACCCCATGCCATTTAAATTCACTTCTTTTTAAGAAAATAGTTTCCACTCACTACATTGATTCCATGATGCACTAATGGGTCGCTGGGACCAGAGGTGGGATAAATAATGTTTTAATGGCCTGCCACCCTCACTGAAGTCTTTGTCTCAGGCCAAAGGCCACACCCCACTGGAAGTCTTCAGGAGCATCCTTGTTGGCTAGCTCATTCATTTTAAAAAACAAACATATATGGTTGGCTCCTCTGGGCCAGGCCTGTCCTGGGTGCCGGAGACACAAAGAGATGCCAGACGCAGCCCCTGAGGGGTGAATGCCATGCTTTTGAACTCTTGCGGTGCTCTGTCTCTACCTCTCTTCAGGCACTCGGCACGGGCTGATTGGCCGACTCGCCGATTCATTCTGCCACCCATGTGACTCAGTCTGTGCCAACCTCTCTGCCTGGCACTAGGGGTTCAATGACTAACAAAGGATGGGACACACGAAGAGCCCTCCACGTAAGGATCTTCTCGAAGGCCTTGCACAGAGCAGTATGTACCAAACAGAGCTTGTGTTGTGGAGCAGCTCTGTACCCCTTGCAGCCTGGCCAGTCTGCTCTTCAGAGGGTCTGACCTCTCCACAGCATATGGTCCTCTGCCTCCTTTGGGATGAATGCTCTGGTCACCCAGCCCCCCTCCTTTTTCCAAAGTCCCCTGACTCCTCAAGCCTTTTCTCTTTGGGCTTAGTGTGTCCCATCAGCTGACTTTTCTTTTCTCTTTTCCTTCCTTCCTTCCTCCCTTCCTCCCTTCCTTCCTCCTTTCCTTTGTCTTTCTTTC
>CM053613.1:47674761-47685300 GCA_028646535.1 Procyon lotor
GACTGAGCCACCCAGGTGCCCTCATCAGCTGACTTTCATAGCAATCTGTCCACACCCAACTTGCTCATCTGAGTGAGTTGATAAGCTATTAGGCTCACACGGGCCCAGAAAGACTTGACAACATCACATTTCTCTCACCCATACAGGGTCCTCAAACCTACTCTGAACTGACATTTAAATAACTCAGAGGTGGTTCTTTTGTCGGAACCTCTTCCTACCATGTGGCATTGGCGATCCACAACTATTTGCTGAAGGGATCTGTCTGCCCGACAGATCTGTCTGTCCTTCTCAAGAGGGACATAGTAGCCTTGAGTGTTCTCTGAGGAGGAAATGTCTCATGCTTCCCTCTCTTTTCCAGTTGCTTGATCCCAAGCTTTATCGCCTGGGTCCTGTTCTCTGTCTTCCTTTCATGGATGGTCAGTTGGGGATCCATCTGCCACCTCCAGGCCTGAGTGGCCCGTTCCTTCCCATCAGAGGGGAACCGTGCATTGTATTTTCCCTGGGATTCCAGTGAGGGACAGGCATTCCACTGAGCAGATGGGGTCTGGGCCTCCAGGCTGGGAAGGAGAGATGGCAGTCAAGCCCCCTAATCTGGTGGTTCTCCTGCCTGCTCTGTCCGCTCCCACTTCAGACCTGTGCTACATCAGCACAAGCCGTTCACACCTCTCTCCCTTACGTGGACTTGAGGACAGCAGGGGCACAATGTCAGACACAGCTATGGCACTCACTACACCTGTCTGAAACACCTGCTCGGGGCCAGGCATCGTGTGGGCTCTGGGGACACAGATGAGCCAGACAGGCTCCCTGAGGGAGGCCTCCCTTACTCCAAGTCCTTCGGGCAGTCCTTCTGCTTCAGTTCGGAGTCAAGCTCCGTGCTCGCCTCCAAGGAGTCCAGCCCAGCCTAGAGCCTACCATGCTTGGCGGGGGCCCTCAGGTCCCAAAGTGCGCCTGCCCCTCCTTCGGGAGGGCCAGCCCCGCTCCAGGTCCTTGGGCGCCAGCTGTACCATTGCAAAGAAGCAGAAGGAGCTCCCCATAGAACTCCTGGTATCATCGGTGGATCTGAGAGCCTCCCGCTTCTTCGTCTCAGCCCTGGGGTCAGGTCTCTGAAGAAAAGTGTCCTGCGGACAGTCCTGGGCCCTGAAGAGCAGCTTGCTCGGCTCCCCCACAGAAGGGCACTCAGTCAGCCCACACACTGTCCCGTGGTCCCAGCATGCTCACCCGTGCGCCTCCCTGAGTCAGAGACCCAGCTGGGAGCCCACGGCGTGCAGGAAGGCACCTCTGGGCCTGCCCGTCCTCGACGGGCTCAGAAATGCTGCCCCAGCCCTGGGTGAGCCTGCATCGTGAGGCCTGTTAAACAGACTCCCGTGTGGACTCGCCCAGCTGTGCCACAGCGTGTGGGGTGCAGGAGAACGTGGGGTTTTCTGTCAGGCACAGGCACCAAGTCAGGTCCGCCTGCTCATCAGAAACCCCGCTCTCTGGAGAAGTGCCACTGGATTCCTCCCTAACGAGGACCCCAGCTGACAGCTGGCTGGCACAATGCTGCTTTTTCCTTTCCTCAAATAAGAACTCAACGGTCAAAACCTTGCTCCTCTCTCTTGGTGGCTGCTGGACTTCCCTGGACGACAGGTTACTACTAAATCGCACTTCCAATTAAAACAGTGAGAAGCTCTTTTTAACTACATCACCATCACCATCATCATCAACTTCTTCTTCCCTGTCATCATTGTCATCCTCATAGAATTAGCAAGCATTTTTGGTGTGGCCAGTACTAGGTGATGACTTTATATACTTTGTGTTTTTCATTTAATTCTCATAGCAACTCTGCAAAGTAGTCATTATGACCCCACTCTTACAGATGAGGAAATTGGAGCTCAGAGAGGTTAAGGACTTTTCCCAAGGTCACACAGCCAGAACGTGGATGCAAAAGACTTTAAATTCAGTTGTCTGAGATGAATAAAGAAGACGTGGCATATATATACAATGAGATACTACTCAGCCATCAAAAAATGACATTTTGCCGTTTGCAACGACGAGGATGGAACTAGAGGGTATTATATACTCAACGAAAGAAGTCAATCAGAGAAAGACAAATATCATATGAAATCTTGCTCATATGTGGAATATAAGAAACAGCTCAGAGGACCAGAGGGGAAGGGAGGGGAAAAATAAACCAAGATGAAGTCAGAGAGGGAGACAAACCATAAGAAACTCTTAACCAAAGGAAACAAACTGAGGGTGGCTGGAGGGGAGGGTGAGTGGGGGGATGGGGTACCTGGGTGATGGACATTAAGGAGGACATGTGATATAACGAGCACTGCGTGTTATACACAGCTGATGAATCAATGAACTCTACCACTGAAACTAATAATACACCATATGTTAACTAACTGAATTTAAATAAAATAAGATAAAAACAAATCCAGTTGTCTGATTCCAAAGCTTGTGTTATTTTTACTAGGCCACGCTGCTGCCGTAAAAGGTACCATTTACTGACCACGTAAGTACGAAGCCCTATGCTAGTTGCTTTGTTTCAGTTAAGCCTTTCAATGGCATTCATGAGATAGTCACTACTGCCCATTTGCGATCGGAGGCCCATGCACAAAGGTTAAATTTCCTCTGAGGTCACACAGAGATGACGGGAGGTAAGACCAAGATTCAAACTCTGGGCACTTTCCACGAAGCCACATTCCATCATATGAGAGGAAGGAAGGCCACAACCCAAACCTGGTAAGGGGTTCCACTTTACCCCAACGATAAAAATAAGCACCACTCTGAGGACCACTCTGAGATCAAGACAGCTGGTACCCCATGGGCAGTCCAATGAGAAAGGCATTTGATGTCTCATGTTTCCAAGTTTCTTGTCACGTGGACTTTTTTTTTTTTTTTTTTAACATAGAAATCTGTTTGGGGATACTGAGTAGTGACAGATCGCTGTTTCTTCTGAATCTAGACGCGCGAGGAGCAGGGACCTAATGGTTTGGGCACATATTAGGTGAAAGGAATTTTCAGAGTAACATCTAGAAGCTTCTGTTATCCGTTTATTTGGAGAGTGGATACTGTATGCCAGGCCTTGCCCTAAGTGTGATAGGTTTGGAGAGATGAACGGTCTCTGCTTTCAAAGCATCTGTAGTTTAACTGAAGGTGACAGATCCATAAACAATGATGTGGGAGCCGACTTCTTCTGCCTCTGCTACTCATCTCTAATATGATTTTTAGCAGATGATTTAACCTCCCTGGACCCTGAATCCTCAGCATAAAATTAAGTAAAATAGATAATGTATCTCTCCATCCCCCCTCCCTCCCTCCGTCCCTCTCCTCCTCCCTCCTTCCTTCTATGTCTTCATTGTTCAAGGCAATATCTATGCGTATTTGTTTTGAGCATCTACTAAGTGCTAAAATGAGTAAGATGTAACCCTTTTTGGGAGAACTCAGTTTAGAGGATTGCAGACATTTATATACGTGTCATATTAAGCCACCTGCCCAGAGCCATGTGATTGGTAGTAGCGGGGCCAGGACTGGAAACACAGGTTGGCCTGACTTGACACAAGCAGCAGCCTTTGGTAGGTCACCAGAAGACGTGCAGAGGATGTGGTCCCTGCTGGCACCGATCAGGATGGCACGGCAAGGGCCCTCAGGAGGAGCAACCACCGGCATCCAACCGGCCAGAACCCTGATCAGATCCCATAATGGGCCCGATAAAGAAAGGCTGAGCAGGGACTATTCCCCGTGGTGGGAATAATATGCCCATCTCTGGTTGATTAAAAGAACGTATGCCACAGGAAGGCTCACAGGCATACAGAGAGAGGCACACGATTGAATAAAGGAGCAGGAAGCTTCCCGCCCGGAGACAAAAGCGGCATTTCTGACCGAGGTAAATGAATAGGTTTTCCATCTCTCCGGTTCTGCTCCTGACTCGGCCACTTGACCAGCCTGTGAACTCGGGAAGGACATTTAACCTCTGAGGTTCTCAAGATTCTTGAGGTGAGTGAGAAGATCTGGACTGTAATGCACTTCCATCTCTGGAAAGGTTAAAGTTTGAGTGCTTTTCCACACTCGGGTCACGCCCCTCCCGCTGGGCTCGGAGTACTTCCTCCTATTTCACTGTCCCTGCTCCTTATGGGGAGGGAGTGGGCAGTGGGAGGCACGCGCCCCTGACCCCGCAGTCCTGTGGTGTGAAACCCAGAACCCGGGCTGTGTCCCATCCCAACAGGGACGCCTGCTCCTTGGATTCCCAGTTACGCTCTGCCATAACGACCCCGCCTCCTGGGCCGGCTCCTTCTGAGGGCCCTGCCCTTCTCCCCTCACACATTCTCCTTGAGTAAGCTTTCGTGTGCTCCTGGTTTCCACTCCTGCTTGCTTGTTGAAGGCTCCCAAGTCGACACCTCCAACCTCTGTGTGAGCTCCAGAATTGCTTAGGAACTACAGACTCTCTTTTCCTTGCCCTTCCCATGCACGGGGGAGGTCATCACCTTGCTCCCAATCGTGCTGCTGCTCTCAGATCCTCAAGCAGGTGAAGGCAACGCGATCTCCCAAGGCATTGGAGTGACGGACTCTCCTGCATTCCTCAGGCCCAGGTGACGCCTAAGCCCTGCTCATCTCAACAGAACTTGAGGATGGGCTTCACCCTTCCCAGCCCTCACCACAACCCCATTATCTCCGTGGTGCAGGAACTGTCTGGCATGGAAGTCATGGACACAGAAGGGATGAAGTCTGTAACCGCCGAACTCAACTGTGCTGACTTTTCGAGAAAGCTCTGCATAAAAGAGGCAGCCCTACACTGCAAGACATTCAGGAGAAATGATTACCAGCCACTCTGGGATCCTATGCTTGGTTCACGTGACCCTGCTCTTTGAATAAGCTGTGCCCTCTCCCAGGAACATCCTCCCCACCCTGCTGAGTCTCTCATCTTCAAGACTCTGTTCTTAAGTCATGCTTTTCCCTCCCCAGGAGCACCTCCTCGAGGTCGGTATCAGAGTACCCTGAGGGCTGGTTGATCACCCTTTTTGTACCCTTAGCCGACTAGTCAGGTCTGTGATTCCAGCACAGGACCTGGCACAGAGTGGACCTCAGTGAACAGCTGTCCACAAACAGTGAACAGCGGGTGACAGACACAATGAACACTTGTGAAAGGTGTACGGGCCGATGGCCTGGTGGGGGCAGCCGCTACACCCCAACCCCCAACTGTCTTCTGGACATCGGCTCTGAGGGTGAATAGTGTTAAAGCATTTCCGCTTGTCTGGAGACCGCAGAATCAGTAATAGCTGACTGCAAAGAGGGTATATTGATCCAAGATTCCCCTTGGACGTTTGATTTCTCACTCTCTCCATCTATCACCCAGCGGGAACAACACAACTTGGCTCATTAAAATTCCAAATGCCTGGGATAGCAGTTTTCTAAGGGTGTGGGCACCAGAGGCTGCTTCTCTGCCTCCTGTGACATTACATCGAGAGCCTTCGATGCCCACCCTTCTGGCTTCCTCCCCGCCCCCACTGCCCCAAAGGTAGCCCGAGATGATTCAGTTTTCCCGCAGAGAGCCACAGCCAGGGCCAGGGCCCAGGGGACTCACCCTCCATCAAAGGGGTTCTCCCCGGGAATGATGTGTGTGCTGTCCCTGCCCACAAGGAACTTGATGCGGTCGTAGAAGGAGCGCAGGTTCTGCTGCGACGTAGGGGCCTGTGTCTCCTGGATGATGTCCAGTGGGTCGGGGGAGCCCAGGCACAGCGGGTTCACGTGGCAGAGGGGCTGGAGGCAGCAGTCAGGGTCCATGCAGTCCAGCAAGCCATCTGCAGGGGTGACAGTATGAAGTTCATACCACTCGGTCCACCAGCCATGGCTATCCACAACGCGTTTGTTCATGTCTCTATTTTCCACTTACTGAGACGCTTGCTTAAGGACCTGACACGAGCCGAGGCCTTTGCAGGGAGATCCAGGGGCTTCAAGTCTATACTCCCAGCCCGCTCGTCTAGCTGGGGAGACTGACAAGCACGTGTATAGGGGGACAGGTGTTTCTATTTCTTTTTAAAGAGATGGAGGGAATTCTATGAGGGCCCAGGGGTGGGAGAACATACTGAACATCTGAGCTGCTTAGCTCAACTCAGAAGGTGAGGGATGAGCCCAAGAAGAGATTGTCGGTGCTGGTGGAAGAAGTACCAGGGCCGCAGGCCGACTTAGGGAGTTTGCATTTCAACCCTGGGGGTGGGGACAGCGGGAGCTCCTAGAAGGGTTAAAGCAGGGGTGGACATGGTCCAATCTGCAACACTGAGAGATGCTTTCCTGTAACCAGGAGGGGGGAACTGAAGCCGGCCCAAAGTGGAAGCTGGGGGTTCTGCGGTGGCGGGGGCGTTTCTGAGGTTGCATGGCGGCACAAGACATCACAGTAGGAACAGTGGGTGGGGATCAGTGGGTGGTTTGGAGGAACATTTACAGGGTAAGAGCAGTAAGAGTCGGCAACCAACTGGCTTTGGGGGTGAGGAAGGGCCACTGTGACTGCCAGCATTGCTGCTGGTTTCCATGTAGGTCCAGAGAGACCCAGCTCTGCTTTCTGGCAGTCTTAGCTGACCGAAGAGCTACTAGCAGGGAATCCTCTCCGCCACATGGATGAATTTCTTCGGGATTGAAAATTATAGTACCGCTTCCAGCTTCCCAAAGGACAAAGAAAGAAATGCCATCGGACCACAGAGTTTTGGTGGTATTAGTATTTTCATAGGCACCCAACAGCATAGCTTAGAATGGATAGCAAACCCAAGAATTAGCAGATACTGCCTCGGGGGTGGGGAGGGCGGCAAGGGGACAGGAACAGCCCAGGGTGACAGTCTGCGCGCTTTGTTGCAGAGAACAGTCTAAGGGTATGTGTTTCTCTGGGTGCAAATTCTGCCTCTCTTGCTTATCAGCTGTGCGACTTTGGGCAAGCCACCCCACCACCCTGAAGGCCTGGAGCCTATTCTAGTTACCTCTCTTGTGTCCCCAGCACTTAGTCCAAGTGCTTAAAACGTGGCTGTGAAGTAAATACACGAATGAGAATTGAATGACTTGACAAATGAATCAGGGGGTGAAACCAAACGACAGTCCATAAAAGCCAGAAAACCACTATCTTCGTTCAGTTCAACTCAACGGTGTGGTGTGGTGGGAGCATCGTGAGGCTCAGGGTCAAGTTCAGGTCCCAAAACTGCCCCTAAGAATGGCCGTGGACAAATGCCTGCTCTCACTCTCCGAGCCCCAGCCTCTTCCTCCTCGACAGGCCTCCCTCGCTTCTGTCTCCCTGGGTTCACACTACAGATGCCGCCCACCAGAGCATGGCACGGCCCTCGCTAGATTCGGTGCCCCATCCACACAGGCGGCCCCCCTAGGACCCTTTACTAGCCTCAGACGTATTGTGGCCTCGGGTAAGCTACTTGATCTCCCTGAAATCCAGTTTTTTTTTCTCCTTAGTCAATTAGGGACAAAAATCCCTTGTCTTTCTTGCCCACTTCTGCACGGCATTCAAGACTTCCTCGAGGGCAGCGTAAAGAGCCTGGACTCCAGCACCCAGATCGTCTGGGGTCAAATCTTGGCTCTGAAACTTACTACTGTGCAACCCTAGGCAAGTTACTTAAACTCTCTGGCCTCCGTTTCCCACGTGTCTTATGAGGGGATTATAAAAGTGTGACATAAGTCTTTGCGACATAAATACAAAACATAGTACACGTCCCCAAATCTAGAGAGTACTAGATACATAGTAAGCACTTACTAAGGGGTAGTTCCCCTTCCTGTCCCTGAGTCTACAACATGGCTCACCAAAGTGAAGGGCCATTTGTCCTTGGTCTGCTCACCTCCCAGATTCATCTTGAGATGTGGAGGAAAGGCCTCGTCTGACCCCAGCATGGTCCTGCGTTCTAACTCGGGGCTCCTGTCCCAGCTCCCAGAAACACCCACTGACTGCCTAGCGAAGCCCCTGTCTTCTCCTACGGACAGCAGGCTCCATCACACAGTCTCGTGCTGCCCCTGTCAGACATTGCTTAAACACATAATTACAGCCCAAGCTGCGGGTTATTTGCATTCTGCTATTGATGTTAGCATGACAGATTCAGCTGCCGCATCCATAACTCTGTAGAAATGCTCCATTATTCAATCCCAGCGAGCAGGGACGCTGACCATTAAATCAGCGAGCACAATTGAAGGGCTGTGAAAAGTCATGGCTAATTTGAAATTTTATTAGCTATTGCCTGCTCTTGTTTACCACCAGAGCAGACCCTGGAAGCCAGTCTTTCACCTCTTTATAAACACTCTGCTCTATGGCATCTTGGAAGTACTGCTTCCTGTTCTCTAGTCCTGGGGGCCGGTTAGCCAGGAATTATTGTTATTATTACTAATATTATATTAAATGATGATGATGATGACCACAGGCATGGTGCTAAATGCTTGACAAGGAATGCTTTCAAGGAATATGTCGTTGAATCTTCCCAGCTTTGTGAGGTAGCCACTGTTGTCACCATTACCCTCATTTAATTATTTTATTTTTTAAAAGATTGTTTATTTATTTGAGAGAGAGAGAGAGTGAGTTAGAGACTCTCAAGTAGACTCCCTGCTGAACGTGGAGCCCGACCTGGGGCTCGATCTCATGACCCTGAGAAATCATGACTGGAGCTGAAATCAAGAGTTGGGCGTTCGCCTGCCTGAGCTGCCCAGGCGTCCCACCGGCCTCATTTCAGAGAGAAGGAGCTGGAGGCTCGAAGTGGTCAAGTCAGCGCAGTCCAGGGCTGACTTGGAATCTGAGCCCAGGTTATGAAGTATGAAAGGTTCTTTTGAGTCCTGATGAGATTTTCGGGAACTATTTCTTAAATAAAAAACATAAATTTAGGAGTCTTGCTGAAATACCACTCTTCCGTGCCCTTCCAGCTCCCTGGGTGACCTCGATCACAGCACTCGCTCCCCCTCTCCCCACTCTAATTGATTTTCTCTGTCTCCTTCCCCAGACATGGAGCTCATTTTGGTATCCCTGTGCCTCCTTTTTTAGCTTTTGGCTTCATCCTTGTTTCTGGAATCAGTCTTCCCCACACTCCTTTTTTCTTTCCTTTTGAAAAACAAATTAAGCAATCTATTTTAAAAACAAGTTGTTGGTTCTTGTGATCAGAGGCCCTTTGGGATCTAGTAGGCCATTTTACTGGAAACGGAAGTCTCAGCAAGGGCTCTGAGCTTCAATTCGGCCCATCGATAAAGGGCACAATCAGACGTACTTCACAGATGGGCTGAGGGGATTCGGTGAGATCAGGGACATGGGGCACTTGGCATGATGACCGACACCTGAGTCTGTGCTTGGTAAATAAGAGTCCCTACTAGCTCCTTGGCTGGGTGCTTCCCTTGGACAGGTATCCTTACGATGGACCTGTCCTCACTCCCTCCCATTGCACATTTCAGGGCAGCCCTTTCTGGCCGCAGCCTGGCTTTGAAGAACTGAATTAGACAAAGATGGTCTGAGAGACACACCTGTAAGTTAGGGAAGTGGAGACCCAAGCAACTTGAAGACTGGGGTTCTCTGCAATGGAGCCACATCACACAAGCGGGGCTCTCGTGGAAGTCCTAGGACTGTGGAATGGCCCACGGGTGCACATCACAGGACAGAGGCCTGGCCTCTCCCATGGTCCCCCATGGTGGATACTCCCCCATCATTTACTCAGCAAACATTTGCAAAGTAGTAAATGTAGGCTAAACCTCTGCTAATAGAGATGATCATTATTAAAAGAAGCACCTGTTCTAAAAATGAGTCGGGGAGGGGAGGCCCACGAAACTCTTATCAAAGGTGCAGTTTACGAGACAGGCTTTCATGCAAGTGGCAGCCTGGTAAGGGGCATGCTGGCTGCTTGCAGGAAGGGGGACTCGTTTTCTTAGGGAGAGGTGACAGACTTGGGAAGAGGCATGTTAAGAGGAAAAAGTAGGCTTTGGGGACAGAAAAGTAAATTTTGGGGTAGACTAGAAGCACCTCAATGTAGAGTTTTCATGATTCTCCGGTTTGGCTAGTTTGGAAATATTTACATTTTCCAAGGCCTTCCTATCTTACTAAATTGTATATTACACACAAGTTGGTTGACTTAGAAAATGTCCGTATTTCATTTGTATGCTATTCCCATTGACAGACCCTTCCTGTGGCAAACAGAAAGACAAACAAAAAACACCAGGAAAACAGGGACAATTTTTCTCTATTTCCTTAAAATTTTCAGTAAAACTCTCTTGAACTCTGAACCCAAACTTTTGGGGAAGAACATTTTCCCCCCCAGAAACATCCTTTTTCCTTCCTCTCTCTGCTTACGTGGTATAAGTGAAGAGGGCAGAAGGAAATGGGTGGGGGGCTGCTGGGGCTTCTGGAGGCTGGAGGGTGGCAATGGCACACCCAGCAGTGACCTCTGGAGGGGTGGAGGGCAAAGGGAAGTGTCGGAGGAAGTGCCCAGAAGAGTCAGACCACAGCATAAAAAGAAAGATGGGAAAAAAGGGGGAGGGAGGGAGGGAAAACACCAGATACAAGATGTAGGTCTCTGGTCTCCCAATGCAGGTCTCTGCACCTCCCAA
>CM053613.1:47685800-47730459 GCA_028646535.1 Procyon lotor
CCTCTCTTCCCCAAACGCGGAGCACAGTGCCTTGCACACAGTGAGCATCACGTTTGTTGAATGAATGAACAAAGGAACAAATGATGATCTGAGGACCCCCGAGGGAAACTGCTCAATCGCTTCGGCCGGGCTGTGGGGTGTGGGGGAAGCCAGTACCCCCCACCCCCAACCCGGGAAGAGCTCACTCCTCTCCTTAGAAAGGAGGCAGGAGGACAGGCCCCTCCCTTCAGCACATGTCATGTGGACAGACAGGGAGAAGACGGTCACGCCTCTGCAGGATGCCATGTGCTCGGTGAGCCAGAGACAACAGGGTGCTGGGAGAGAAGGAAGAGATGGGGCCGTGGAAGCTGGAAGGTGGGAACCTAGCTTGGGCTGCAGGCTGGGCTGTATCCCGGAAGACAGAATGCTCGACCTGGGAGCAGAGGGGTGGACATGAGCAAGCTGAAAGGAGAACAGAGACGGGAGAAGGTCTGGGAAATTCATGCATGAGCAAACTTCGTGTTGTAGTCGCTTGCATGGTCCTCACACTCACAGCCCTGTGGAGAGCATGTGACACGTCCCCCTTTCTCTGTGGGCTTAGCTGCTGCCCCGGCTCCACAATCCAGCCGCCAACCTCATCTCACTGTGGCCACAGAGCGGCCTTACGGCAGCCCGGGAACGGCATCCAGGGAGGCCCCGGGGATGGGGGATGGAATGGGCCTCCCCCTCTGCACACATCTGGGAGAGGTTTTTGTCATTTGCTATAATAGACTCTGTGCCTTCTTTGAAAAGGCTTGCAAAATCTCTATCTGCCCCTTGCAACACAGGATTTTTAAAGGTCAATTTCTCTCTTGTCTCTTATCACAAGAAATGTGGTTTAGAGATAGTCCGAAGGGTGACCAAATCCCATGGCTTTATGGGAGCTCTCCATCCCAGCAATGGGAGATGGGGAGGAGGAGGGAGGGCACAGAGCTTTGTTTTCCACTCTCCTGAAATTTCTCCTCCCAGGTGGCATCTATCAACGACCCACGATCGTTTTTTCATGGGACCGACAGCGCCTGAAGAGATTATCATGCCTTGAAGCTGCTTACAAATCCTTCCTCCAAAGGGGTCTGGTTGTTTTAAGATTCCAGGAGATTTTACATTCTGGCTTCTTTTTTTGACACACGCATTCCGTCCTAATCTCAGCTCTCCTGCTGATCCACGGTGTGATGCTGGGCACCTAACTTTAGCTCACCGAGCCTCAGTTTCCCCGCACGGAAATGTCTGCCCTGCGTGTCTGTTGCGAAAGGCTGGACATCACATTCCCAGAGCACCCAGCACGGTGCCTGGCCCCCGGGGATGCTCTCTAAACTATGGCTCCTACTTTGCTTTATATACACTTGAATTATTTCCCTTCTAGCAAGGAGCATGGGATAGTTTGGGATAGGAATTTCAATCAAGAGATGAAAAAGGTCAAAATACACTATTATATGGAGAAACACATTATGATCTGAGTGAAATAAACAGCATGTAAAATTTCATAGAGAGCGTAATTCCAATTTTTAAAAATAACTATACATGGAGTGTATCTATCTCTCTCTATATATCTCTATCTATATCATAAATATGCTTCTGTGCTTCCAGGCAGTAAGGCACAGGAGAACGGGAACTGACCCTCGCAGACGAGGGACTGAGGCTTAGAGAGGGAGCCAGCAGGAGAACTGGGGTTGAAATCCCGGCTGTCTGGGAAGAGATCCTGCACTTTTCATCGCCGGGCTGTGAGCGCACCTGCAACCCCACAGGGCAGGCATTCTTACTTTCACTTTATAGCCCCTTCGTGCCGTTTGGGCCACAGTTTCACCATCTCTGAAATGGGCATGAAATGAACACGCCCCATTAGAGGGTCTTCATGTCACAGCTGAGAAGACACGTGACAGCACTTCAGGAGGGTTTCACGGACCGAACGACCCAAAGAAGGCACATCTTCTTGTCAAGTGGCCTCGTCAGGGCCCCTCTGCCTGCTGGCCTCGTCGGTCCCTTAACGGCCAGTGCTCTGGTGATGTCTGGAGGCACATGAGGGTTGGGGGAGCCCTGACAGAGGATCAGCAGGCTGGGGGCTCATTGAGCTACAGTCAGGATCTGTGTTCTGTTTTTAAATCTACACAAACCACCACAAATGAAAACAAAAACAAACCAACAACTCTAAACCCAACTCAGCCATACTGTCAACTTTTTTGTCTCACAGTTTTAAAATACTGCAACAGCATTCTTAAGGAAGCTTGAAATTCAGGTTTAATTTAGAAAGGACTGCTCTGGACCTAGCAAAGTGGGGAAGAAGAGAAACCGGCAGTTTCCAGATAACTTGAAGAGCCAACAGTTGGGCTTTTGATGGAACCATGAGTCTGAGGTCTGGGCATGCCGCAAAGCTTGAATGCGGCCAGAACCTCAATGAGGATGGCAGTTTCTGCCCCTCCACTGTGTGGCTTTCCTCCCTACACAGAAACGGGAAGGGGATCAGAAAGCCACGGCCATCCAGTCTGTGGGGTGGACGCACAATTGTTTTGCAAACTGTAAAATGACACACGGATTATCATTCTCAGCCTCTGGTCAGCTTTGGGAATGTGGCAGCCCATTTAAATTGCAGGAAGTACTCCCAGTGCATTTCCAGGGGGACGATGAACCACCGTGAGGCAAGAGAGCTCAGGGGGCACAAAGCTGTGTGGATCGGCTCACGAGTCTTGGGTCCTAGTCCAGCCACGTTACCTACTTTGTGCGTGATGCGGACCTGTGTGACGTAACATTCCCTTCCTATGACACGCAGCGGGTAGAAGGAGGGAGCTGGTGTCCCCGTGCTGTGTCTCGTCCAGTCCTGTGATGTGACATTCAACTCTGCTGATCCCTGCTCCAAACTCCTGCGTCACATCAGCCAGTAAGAGTCACCCAGCTAGACTTTGGCACTTTCCCCTGCACCCTCACTTTATCTGGGATTATGCTGTGTCCCACAACACGGCGAAAGCAAAGGCATTTATTCCATTCTGCCTCCACTAGATTTAGCTGTTAGGAGAGCAATTTCATCCAAATGACTGTGGGCTTCCTGAGGGAGAACGACCAGGCCATGTTCACTGGTTCTTTACATCCCCTCAGAGAAGAACATGGTGCCTTGTGGACAGGAGAGGCCCAGCCGATGTGTGCTTGACCGAACTGAAAACAGCCCAGTGCTAAATACGGCTCACCCCTGTGAGCCTGCCCCATTTCTCCCTCCATGAAAACTGTCCCTGTCTGGCCAAGACCCAGAGGAAAAGGCCAGTGAGGACAGCCATGCCCTCTGCAGTGCTTGGGGACAGTCTCCTCCTTATGGTTGTTTCATCTGTGCCTCCCTGCGAAGCTGGGATCTTGGGCACCATCTCTTTGGCTCCCCCAATGGGTGGAGAGCCCACCGAACTGAGAGAACCATGGGGGAGGCAGTTCCTCCTTTCGCAGCTGAGAACCCCAGGCTCCCCCAGCCATCTGGTCTCCCCAGCTAGTTGTCTTCCCAACCGTGATGACCCACGGACGTCTTCCTGGCTAGACCGGAAGCCTCATAGGACAGGGACCACATCACAGTTCCCAGTAAGGTAGTCAGGCATTCCATAATATCAGTTCAATGAGCGGATGCCCCTGCCCCATGGCAATTCTTCCCCTGCAGGCTGCTTATCTCTCCCTCCAGACTGTGAACTGCACAAGGGGCAGGGACTGTGTCTTATTTGTCTCTGAGGACCCAGGATGAGGCCTGGGGCAGAGGAGACAGTCGGTTACTGTTTGTGGAGTGAGTCAACGAACTCAGGCTACAATGCTCTCACATGGCTCTGCTGAGAGGTAAGTAAAAGCTCGTTCTAGTCTCTAACACGCTCCATAAAGGTAAGAGGTGTCATTTCCTGCAACTGAGGATCTTCTGATTGTTCTTTTCTAGTCCCCGCTGGTTTATCTATCACAGTGGCTGGAGGAGATGCCCTTTCCCTGGGGTCTGAATCCACCCGGTTTCCTATGATGGGAAGCTCTTTCACCCACCAGAGCTGTGGGGCTCTGGGCTCCTGCGTGCTCATGCCCGTGTGACACTGGTGACTTCTAGCCCAGGAGAGTTGGCTGAAGGGTGGCCAACAGGATACACATGTGAGGGAACAGCGGAAACTTCTTCCAGAACCCGTTCTTGTATGTGTGCCCTTTCCCCACATTTCTCAAGGACACTCAGTTCTTTGGCTGCCCAGATGTTCAACAGCTGTTTGAGGGCTTTGGCCAAGACCCTGCCTTCTTGACAGGAAAATGACTTCATGGTGCAGCTCCTGTCCCCTTTCCTTCTAATTACATGAAGTTATTGTTGGTCATGAGAATTGTCTATAGGCAAAGTGAAGGAGAAGGCTGAGGAGACATAGATGTCAGATAATTTAGGCTGACATCTCTTTCTTATGAAGAGCAAATATGATTGCACTTTTTCTTGCCTGAAGACAGAGTTGCTTGGGGCCCTAGCTGTGCCTTGCCCTGCTTTGCCCATGATAATCTCTCTGATCAGAAAGCCCTTCCTCTCTCTTTTTTTATTTTTTAAAGATTTTTAAAAGAATATTTATTGACAGAGAGAGAGCGAGAGAGAGAGCGAGAAAGGGAACACAAGCAGGGGGAGTGGGAGTGGGAGTGGGAGAGCAGGCTTCTGGCCGAGCAGGGAGCCTGATGTGGGGTTTGATTCCAGGACCCTGGGATCACGACTTGAACTTTCTGGGATCATGACCTGAGCTGAAGACAGATGCTTAACGACTGAGGCACCCAAGCACCCCAGAAAGCCCTTCCCTTCCCAAGAAATTCCTGCCTACTCAGGTATCACCTTCCTGGCGAATGTTTCCCTGCTCCCACACCAACCAATTTGAAGTCTGCATAGCATTCACAGTGTCCACCAGCCCTTCACCGTGGTTTTTTCCTTCCCCATCTGAACTCCTGGAGCACAGTGACAAGACTTGGCCATCTCTGTGCCTAGCCTAGGGCCTGGCCCCACAGGAGGAAATCTGGATATTTATGGAGTATGAGAATTAATGGACTTGGTAAGTTTCAGGTTGATGAAGGGACATTTCAACCCTGCAAGGTGGCAAGAGGAGAACCTGGACCCACTGTCTCTGCCTGGCCACCAAGGCTCAATCCCACGAGCTCCTTGTGGACAACTACTCCATGGGGCCCAGACCCTGGCGCACGGGCCCCAGCACCTCCCGGAGGCAGGCAGCAGGTGGATGGACTAAAAGCTAGTTAGACTGAGCTCGGCGGTCTGAAGTAGCCCTTTCCAGCCTGCTAGAGCCAACCTAAGGCAAACGAATTAGAATAATCACAATAAACACTTGTGGCCTTTTAATCCGTATGGCGCTCTGCGATTACAGAGTCACTCTAAGTAGAAAATTCCCAGAGGCTGGGGTGCTGAGTAGGTGGCCTGCTGATTTCCTACTCTGCGTCACATGCTTACAAAGTCCCTGAGCATCCGTGTGCAGGAGCTGCAGAAACACATGAGGACCAGGCCTGCTGTCAGGCCATCGTTAGAAAGGAAGGGTTGACGGCTTCAAATTTTTTTCATTTCTCTATCTTTTTAATCTCTCCCACTAAGCCCCTGAGATTAGGAGAGTCCGGAAGAATCAATCTGTCTCCCAAGAGGGAGAGTAGAGGACATCATGATTATATTTATCCAAGTAACACAACAGAAGAAGACTAATGCTGGGACCAATTCTTCATGATCCAATTGCCATTTCATAAATAGAGGGTGAGGCCCAGAGAGATCAAGTAACTTGCTTATGGATACACAGGGGATTCCAATCCAATAGGGATTGGAACCCTGGTCTTTTCTCTCTCAGCTGAGAAATGTTCCACAAGACTAGGCCTCTCCTTAGGGTCTGGACTGTGCAGTGCTTGCAAAAAACCCTATTAACTAAGACCCATTCAACGATAAACCCACAGGGACAGAGGTTGTGGGAGCAAAGGTAGCTTGGTGGGGGTTACTACCAGATGAGGGGAGAAGGCATCTCAACCGAAGGTAACTCAACCTCCCTCTGCTGGAGAAGCATCCTTTCTGCCGCTTTCTGTGACACAAAATTCGACGGGCCTCTTCTTGTCCATTTCCAGTGAGGGGGACTGCACAACTATGCCAGGCAACACATCCCACTACTGAATTGCTAGAAAATTCTTTCTTCCATGTGCCTTTTCCCCTCTCCCGGCTGTCAGATGGCCATTAATTTCATTTCTATTAGTTCATTTAAATTAATTAAGATGGAACAACTAGAGACATGTACTCATTCCTTCCACCACCTGTGCAGTTTGATGCCCACCCACCGCCCTGGGCCCCTGCCCAACCCCCGCCCGAGCTGCACAGAGTCCCCAGGGCTGGGACCCTACCTCCATCGTTGTCTTTGCCATCACCGCAGGCGGTTTCCATGGACGTGTCGCAGCCCGCTCCTCTCCAGCCCAGCTGGCAGACGCAGTGCCAGCCATTCAGGTCCAGCGTGCATCTGCCATTGCCGTTGCACAAGCCAGGGCAACCCTCTGCAAGGCAAAGCATACAGCATGGAGCTCCGACCGTCCGCAGCCACCCGTGGGCACACACACTCACGCTCTTCCTGCCTGCTCGGGAAATGCTCTCAGGTCCACCAGCACGCAGACGCCTTCCGCACCCGGGGAGGCCCGGAACATCCCCCCTTTGCAAAAGTGATCAGGATTCTCAAGGGGGGGGGGTCTGTGGATATGAGCCTGACAGGTGACCGATGGAAACTTCTGCCTGATCCTAGCTCCATGTCCATTCTTGTGTGTTTTTTCTTGTTTCCGGGGGCTGTTTGGAACAAAGGACTCACCTCTCCATTTACTCCTTATGTTCCCTCGGCACTTCTGGGTCTCGTTCTAGAAGGGCTCTCCTTTCTACTGGGTGAAGTACTGCTGTACTATTACTTGTACTGGATGCTAGGCTTTTCATTCATCTTGTCCCCTTTTCTCCCGAACAACTGTCTTTGCTTTGAGGAAGTGCCCTTGGGTCTTCCCCTTCCCATTTCATCTATTGCCGCTAGGAAGAGGGTTCTGCGCACAGAGGACCCTGACCATTACCATGAGAGAGACGAGGTAGGGCTGTATGGGATTGCAAATGCAGGCACGGGCAGGCTGCCCTTCCCCGGTTTCGTTCATCTGTCCATCCGTGTGCCTGTCTGTCATTGATCAAGTACCTTCTCTGGGCTAGCACTGGAGGTAGAGAGATGGAGGAGACCTACTTCTTATCCCTGAGGGGCATGCAGCCTACCAGAGGGCACAAGAGTTGTATAAGCAAAATTTTCCACTGCTAAATGCCCTGGGCGGGGGGGGGGATGTGCACAATATCCCTGACCCTGCTATGGGAGGGGCCGTCTGTCTGAGTCTCGGGTGATGGCATCAAGAAGGGTCAGGCGATGTTTAATTCCACCATGGTCCCACTTTGCCCATATCATAAGGTAGGGAATTATCCTTACTAGTTGAGTAGATTTATAGGTTTTTTTATTACCACCCTGTTGAACCCTCCTCTCTGAGTTCATGGCTCAGAAATCTACGTCCGAAAATCTGTTAAATTGCATGGTTCACTTTAGCTTCTCTTTGGCGCTTGGTTTTCATTCAAGTTTTCACTTTAACACCTGCCAACTCCTTCCTCAGAGTGGCTACCAAAAAAAATCATCTTTCACAGGCCTGCCTTCTGTGTCTTCTCTCTGGCCCAACTCAGTCTCAGGGAAGGGAATGAGCATCAAAGTCATCTACGAAACTTAATTTATAATGAGCAGCGACCTGCTACAAATATGGCTACAAAGTAAATTTTCTGCCATGAAATAACTGAAAATTGACCCCTTATTCTTCAGTGGGACCAGGGTGGAGGTAGCTGTCCCATGCAAGACGTAGGCCGAGGCAGGGACACCCTGAATGACCCACCAATTAGAATATAAAACTTGAGTGTTTCCAGGCCTGTTGGTAGTTGACTTTTATTACAAAGTAAAAGAAAAAAAACCTGTTCGATTGTATTTGAGATGTTTAGACAGCAGCCAATCTATCACTCTGGCCATGTGTTTGTCGTTCAAAGGAAGAAACAGTTATTGACTGTGCACTCCAAGCCTAGCAGGGATCCTTGCCACCAGCCTGGTTCTCCGCAGATGACCGGGACAGCAGGTGTATAAGCGTAGGGACAGTGCTGTGGCATGCAGGTGACCAGCTAGGCATCTGGACCCGGCTCCCAACACCAGCCACCCTTCCTGGTTCAAACAATGAGAGACTCCCTCTTTCCCCAACTAGTCCCATTTAAATGTTTATCCATCCAGCGGGGACAGCCTTTCAAGGGAGCCTCATTTGTATTTGAAATCAGTCTTGGAGGAAGGAAGTTGAGTCCAATTGTTAAGGATGGCAGTATATTGCTTTCTCTTGCTCCAAGATGTAGCCCCCCCATCAGTGGCAAAGAGTATAAGCCTGGATGCCCTACCTGTCTGGTTCACCACTCGGTGGCTTTTATGACCTTGTTTAATTTCTTTGGGCCTCAGCCTACTTATACAATGGGGGATTAAATAATATAATGTATGCATGATGCACAAAGCCTGACCTACAGCTTAAAGACAGTATATGAATCTTCCACTGACCTTTACCTTCTGTTTTAAGTAGAAGGCATATAGTAGCATGGGTTGCCCCCATAACCTCACATAGGGCTCACAGAATGGCAATACAGAAACCTGAGGCACTTGTCTAGATCAATGTCAGCCAACTTTGTGAAGGCCCAGATAATAAATACTTTAGGCTTGTGAGCCATAGGGTTTCTGTTGCAATTACTCAAATCTGCTATTGTAGTGGGAAAGCAGCCAGATGTAACATACATCAATATGTCAATGAATGACGGCTGTGTTCCAATAAAACTTTGTTTACAAAAACAGGCGATGGGCCAGATTTGGTCTGTGTGCTATAGTTTGCCCCCTGCTATTTAGAGGCTTCAGGACAGCGATACAATAACAGTTGCCATCTACTGAGGGTCTATCATGGCTTGTCACTGTGCTAGACACTTCACACATATTACTTTTAAATCAAATAACTTTTTGTTATTATTTTCAGATCCTGATTTTCTAAGGCAGTTCCAATTTTTACATCATTTAGTCCTAAATTGTAAATTAAAACCACGTGCTGTAACACGTGGTTTTAATGGGTTGGAACTGGGCAGACCCCAATTCAAATCCCCATACCATCTTTTTAGTTACTACCCATGGGATAACTGGCAAATCATTTAACTCTCTCTGCCTCAGTACTGTCATCTGTAAAATGGAGGTAATGCCTAATTCAAAGACTTGCTGAGAAGATTAATGAGATAATGTATGTTAATTATTTAGCATGGTGGATAACATAAGTAGGCATTCAATAAATGACAGGTACTGTTATTATTATTGAGTTGATTTGTCTTAACGTTGTATAGCTTCACTAAGAAATTCACAAAACCAGAAAATAACCTTTGCCAGTCCCAACTGTATCAATGTCTGGGTCAAGAGCTATGGTCCTCCTCATACAAATCTTGCCAAAGAGAGCTGAGAGGAGCCCAACGACATGCAGCTCGGTGGGTTTGAGCAGCAAGATGGGTTTGAGGCCACGAGTCCCAGCCCGGGCCCACCCCTTCATGCTTTCCTAGTGCCCTGTCCTCTTGGAAGCAAGTGTCCCAAGCATATATAAATTATTAATTTTGTAATTAGTCTAATGTCTTATTCCCGCCATTAGAATATAAACCCCATAAAGGGAATGTTGGCTTTAATCCAGTGCCTTGCACATAGCAGGTACTCAAAGGGTATCTGTTGAATCAATGAATGAGATAAGAGACCTAGGTTTTGGTACCTGCTGCCTAACTTTTGAGATCTCTTTTCCTCTCTTGGCCTCAATTTTCTTATCTGGAAAATGAAGGTTCAGACAAGATGGTGTATTAGTTCCTTCCAGTACAACCGACCCGATAGAGAGACTCAAAACAACTGTAATTTTGATGATCTTGTTCTCAATTTCAACAAACTTTACTCAGCACCTATGGATGCCGGGTAGGTGTGTGTTAATTCTAGGGCATACAGAGATGAGCTATATCCTCTGCCCTCGATAATTTTATATTCTATTTATACCTAGACCTTACTTTGTTCCAGGAAGGACTTACGATGGGTCTCAAACTCTCAAACAATACTTCTCAAAGTGAATTTTGCAGAATGCCATTTCCATGAGGTCCTCAAAAACAAGCTTCTGCGGCCAAGTAAGTTTGGAAAACATTTTATCCTATAATCTCATTCTAGAAAGTCACACTGAACATTAACACCTTAAAGGCTCTGAGTGTTTTACAAGGAAGAAACTTGCTTATTTGATTATCAGAACACTTTCCAATTTGACCTCAGAACTTTCTTTCCCCTATATAACCACTTATAATAATGGGAAATATTCCATTCCACAAAGCCCTCTTTGGGAACCTCTGCTCCAGCGAGCTCGTCTTAATGCATGATGCCCTATGCACACATTCTGTGCGGCTCAGAAATGGCCTGAGGGGGCGGGTGTTCTCAGGGAGGGAAAGCTCTCTGTAAAATCAGAGCAACACTTTAAGTATGTTAGTTTCTTCAAACGGCCCAAGTTACACCCTGGGGGTCTGCACTGTCCTCTCCGTTTCAGGGTTTCAGAGGGACTCTGAGTATCTGTGGGTTAAATGAAGTTTGCTCTCAGCCAGCAGTTTGCTTCTGGAGTGATCACACCCCCATTAGCCAGGATGAGGCAGCCTCCTCTGGGGTGACTTGCTGACTTTCTTAAAGCAAAATGCCCATCCTTACCCACCACTAAAGCTCATTAATTCTACAAACTCAGAGACTCATCAATAATTCAGAGAACCCAACTGACATTAACAATCCCCTCTGGAAGGACTCACATCAGGCATTTGCTAGAGCCAAAATAATGTAATTTCAAGGTTTAGAGAAGGCCTAAGCTTTTCAAAAGAAAAGATGCCCTTTAAATGACAAGGGACCACTTTATCTTCAGCCTTCTGGGTAAGCCTATGAAGAAGTCCCCTTGAAGCCTGCATCAGATATGACAGGAAGACTTTCCAAATCCTTGAAGATAGTTTTTAGTTAAGTGGCAAGGGGCTGTGTATTAACCCTATCCTATATTGGAATGTATTATAAATAGAAAAAAAACATTTCTTTATGGTTCTCTTTACAAAAGTCCTCTTGTACTTTTTCATCCCTACGGTCACTCCCTAGACAAGGTCACCATCATATCCCACCTTGATGATGCCAAGACTCTCCTAATTGGTCTGTTTGTCCCCCAATGTTCTCCCTCTTTTTTCCCCAATATGGCCAGACTGATCCTTCCAAATCACAAATGTCATCAAGCCACCAACCTGCTTTTAATAACCTTTAGTGGCTTTCTCATATGCTTCTGCTAAAGTTCACAATCTTGGTCTACAAGGCACTGCCTAAATTATGGGGGGGGGGTCTTCTTGCTAGGTGGCTCCCGGACATCTCCCATCATAACCCTCATCACACTCATAGGAATTATTTATTAGTGTCTATTCTGCTAGACTGCAGGAACACAAGAATAGGAAGCATTTCTATTGTGTGCTATCCACATTTTCTGGCACTTAGGAAGAGTTCAATACATCTGTCACATGCATGTTGTTTTTTTAGTCTTTACCAATGCAAATGGAAAACAAAGAACAAAAATTGGCTCATCTTTGCTGGCATGATACTCTACTCAGACAAGTCCTGATTCTGCATGGCACAGGTCTCTGAAATCTTTAAAGATTAGTACTTATTATACCAGAAAGTCAGAAAGATGGGGGCCTGGCTCAAACTTAGATTTTGGTTTAAAAAAAAAAAAGTGTCCTTTAAAGCAAGTTATGATTTATTGGCCTAATCCAAATAAAGGTCTGGTGATATTTTCTGAACTAAAGATCAGAACAGGTGGTCTGAGGGAGAATATATATCACTTCCTGGTGAGGGTGCCAATTTGGAAGGCATGGTTTGGAGGAAGAATACCAGAAATTATGGGACATTCTTGGTGAATGGTAATAGAAGTTAGAATGTTGGAAATACGAATTAGGTCAGGAAATTCAAAATCCTGGCTCTGCCACTCACTACAAGGGTGACCCTGGGTGGGTCCCCCACCTTCCTCAAGTTCAATTTCCTTTTCCAATAAAATGAGTATAGTTATATCTGCTCCCTTAAAAAAATTCAAACGACTTGCTTAAGACTCACGGATATGAAAAAAATTCAGACAGTATGAAAAAATTCTACCAAATAGATGGTAACATTATTAAATTTAATCCATACTGAAGATTCCTCTGGATAATGATTATGTGTGAGATGCCTATTTTAAAGAGGCTCACAGGGACGACTCTCTCTTGCCGGAATGACTACCTTCTCAGCTGAAGACCAGCATGTAAAATGCAAGGAACCTCGCTTCTCAACACCAGTTGAGAAGTCTGATAGTCCCACTAACACTTGGCTCTACTTGGTATCCAGTCAGATGTTCTGACTGGAAAGCAGTCAGTCATTTATGTTTCCCCAAACCCTTTCCATAAGTTTTTAAACAGCAGTTGCTATCTTTTATTAAAAGCCAATTTAGCCATTTTCTTTACAATTTCAAAGACGACTCTGGCTAATGAAGTTCTCCAAATTAAGGGTGAGGAGAAGAATACAATGACACAGTGGCAACGCTGATGTTTATTGAGCATTATCCCTGCCCATGTGCTAAGCATGTTATCTTCCTTATTTTGCTTAGTCCTAATGTCAACCCTATGAGGTAGGTCCTGTTACCAAGTTCACTGTACAAAGACTCCCAAGTGAAGGGAGGTTAAGACCTTGCCCAAGGTCACCCAGTTCGTTACCTGGTGGACCTGGGATTCACTGTCAGGCAGTCTGACACGGAAGTTTTTTTTTTTTTTTTTAATTAACATATAATGTATTATTTGTTCCAGGGGAGACTGAAGTATTTGCCTTTAACCACTGAGCGCGTACTCTGTGCCCAGTGATGTATTAGGACTTCAGGAGGAAAAAATGAACATGGCAGGATATTTCTCCTCAGGGGGGGTCTTTTACGTGCACACATATATGATCTTTCCAGACTTACTCTTAGAGGAATCAGGCCTATTTGGAAAATGGAGCACTAGCTAATTAATGAAGATATTGAATGGAATTACTTTGCCTATTAGGGAATACTCCTCGAATGTAAAACTTACCAAACTCGGGCCTTCTCTGCAAAGGAAAAAAAAAAACAAACCAAAAAACCTGAAAACAAACCCAAGCAAAACAGACCACCCACTTCCTGAGGTCAGAATTCTGTGTCCCCAACCACCCAGAGCCTGTCCCAGCACCTAGCACACAGCACTAGTACTACTGGGTGCTTCCTATGTGGTTGTTGGATGAATGTACATGACAACATAATGTAAGGTAGTTGTTCAGACTTCTGAGCTTGCTCTGGGAGCCTCTTCTTTTCTCAGGCCACCCACCCTGGTCCTTGGTATCTTAATTCTGATGGACTAGGGTCTGTAAGGGATGGGCGGGGAGACAGAAGATGGGGCAGAAAGAGTGAGGGGTGTATGTGTGCGTGCGGAGGAAGGACAACAGCACGACGGTAATGTCACAAACAGACTGAGCACTTTGGGGGGAAGAAGGATGCTCCGGGCATATCAACCACCTTGTGACCAAAAACCCACCCTCTGGGCAGCGAACGCTGGGACAAAACTGGGGATGTGGCAGCTCTAGACACCATGCTTCTGGGGTGTATATACACTGCTTATATACACGTCTTCTGTTATGCTCATACACAAACACACACACAAAGACAATAGGAAAATAGAGGAAGGAAGACCATACCTTTAACTACCCTATCCAGATAGTGCGCTTGGGGAATAAAAGACAGGACATTTAAGGTAGGATCAAGTAAGTGAAATACTGTCTGCCACGTATGTAACCATGCCAGGTGCCCAGGGGACTGGGGGGGATGTGCCCCATGTTCAGGACAGATCTGCCATGGTGGGGAAAATAAAACCAAAGACAAGATGACACGAGAGAGAAGGAGGGAGAGCAAGCACATTCTCCAGGAAGGGTCAAAAGGAACTTCAACTCATTCTATGATCCGGGGATTTAGAAAGGGGATCATATATAAGAAGACATATGGATAGGGAAAACAGGAGAAAAGGGATGATGGGAAGCTGCAAACGTGGCCATGCTTCTGCTCTGTCAGGTGTATTCAACTTTATGGAACACTAGAACTTGCCCTTCGCCTACCCAGAGTAGGGTGCAAATTCCATTTGGGGGAAGCAGCCATATAAGAACAAGGGCTCCCTGTCTGGGCAGAGGGGCTTCCCGGGAGCTGGAACTCAGACACATGCCAACTTGGGATCATCTCTGATATGAACTAGGGAAGTGGTCTGAGTCTTTGGTCAAATATACCGCCAGATAATCTGTTTGCCAGTCTTGAATTTTCCATGTACACACGTGTCCACACGGACTTTAATGTGGAATGCTTGGCGTTCTAAGTAAGATGCATTTCTCCTTGGGGCATCTTACGAAGAACGTAAGGTCGGGTCACGGGATGCCACTGTGAGAAACAAGAAAAAGAAAAGAAAACCTGCCCACTTCTCAATGCTCGTTAACTCAAAAGACAGAATGATGTATGCTTTGTTTTCCAGTGGAGGGGTTGCACCCAAGCCTGGACTCGCTGGACAATCTAAGGTTTTGCTTCTCTGTGAGGATGGGTGTCAAACATTGTTCTGAAATAAACCCCATGGTGCATCTATGTGGCCAGGTGTTGAAAGCAGGGCAGCCCTCTTCGTTCCCGGCACGAATCAGTAGTGTGCTCTCATCTCCCCCACCTGGGCTCCTCATTGCTATTTGAGGAGCTTCCTTCCCACCCCTTTTTCTACAGCTCCCCAACATGTGCTCCCACAATGGCTGGACCGATGGCCGTCTCCTGAAGGGCCCGATGCTCTCTGCCAAGGGGCCTCTGTCCTCAGCTTGATTTAACACGGGAATCCAAAGCCCATAAGTAGGACTGGACTGCAATGCTGGGGCCTTACGTGGAAGCCCTAGGATTCTAGCAACTACAAGAACATTCTTCCTTTCTTCATTAAAAAAAATATCTATGTGTGTGTACATATATATATAGTTTCAGTCTTCTGGGTAGAACAGACACTGTTGCTCGTCATCAATACATATTTGCCTCAAAAGACGGGGAGATGAGAGGCTATGTTTCTAGTTGAGGTTTCCATGTGGTCTTTGTTTCTAGATGAAATATGCTCCTGGAGGCTGCACAGCCAAGTGGAAAATTGGGAAGACGAGAATTTAACTGTGCTGGTGTGCTTCCCCTTCATTCTGATGGACAACATGGAGTCCATGAGCACACAAGATAGAAAAAAAAAAAAAAAGTGGAGGAGAATGGCGTATAAAAGCAAGAGTGTATAAACGAAGTTGGGAAATGCTGAATAATGAAAGACAGGGCCAGCCCACAGGTAGCACAGCCCAGGAAGTATCTCCGGCTAAGGTGGAGACTCTTGATTCTTGGTTCACCTGTCATGCTTGTCTTAGTTAAGCTCGTTCATCTCATTTTTCAGAGTGACCTAAAATCTCTTCGACGTCGCCTCCCTTGATATGTCACCTGAGACCAATAATACACAGGATCTCCTGGACTTCCTGGCTCAGTTGGTGCTCTGAACTTTTGGATCTGGAGTTGTGCAGGCAGTCATGATCACAGATTGTTGTAATAACTGAACCCAGCTGCAGAAGAACCGGAGATGCTCTCACGGGGTTGGAAAGGATGGCAAGGCTGGCTCTGGTGACAAGGACAGATTGTACCTCCTCTGTAGGCTAGTGTCCCCAAGCCTAGGGGCTGACTTCACAGAGCTCTCTTTTAATGCCTTTCTGCCATTTCATTTTTAAGAATTTAGTTAATAAAAATCTCTATTAAATGTAAATATGTCTCTAATATCTCTGCAAAATACTTCCTAATTTCTCCAGATCATGGGCGGGAAGAGCAGCCAGTGGAGGTGACTGAGGCAGACTCGGGTTATAATCAGTGCTGTGGGTTTCAGGAGACAAAATGGGCATTCGCAACTCCAAGCTCCGGTTCCAGAAACCACTGTCACACAGTGACCCTGAGCCACACTGTGAGTCCAGAAGCTGATAAGGGCCGGTCAATACCACATCCAAGAGTTTTCTGTGAACAGAATAGGGCTTCCTTCTGCTGAAGACGAAAGGGGTAACTGGATCTTTGAAGTCCAATGCCATTTATTTATAAAAGCCATATGCAGAAGTCCATACCGTCATCCATGCTTCTGTTGTTTGAAAATCTTGGTACATATGCCCTTGAGTATAGTCACTTAAAAAAAAAACCCACCATGATTTTAAAATAGTAACTTTCAGGAAAGATGACACAAAGTCCATGAGTTTGCACTTAGGGATGGTGGATTCAGGACTTCACGAAACTCCTTCATCTTTCTCCTCAGGACTTTGGGATTTAGAACATTTAGAACATCTCTGAGTGATGATGACAGTGGAGTCATATTTCCTCTCAGGCCATGCTTATGTTTTCAATATCACACACGTTTCCTATGCTCCTTCTCCATTCCTGTCACTATGCAAGAAGCTAGAGAGAGCGGAGGCACATCGCTATGTATGATACAGACCTCGTGCCTTTGGCATGAGGCTATGAGGTCTTCGATCTCTTCAGCATTTCTATGGCCTTCAACATGCAAATTTCTTCACTTGACTTGCCTGCACCCAAACAAGTTTCGAAAAGTTTATCTCAAGAAGCTTCAAGGGCCCCCTATCAAAGGCGATGGAGAGTGTGGCAAGAGGTTCTTCATGGTCATTCTCCAGGAGCCTCAGCTGACTCTAACACTTGTATTGCTGGTACACATCAGGCCAGATTAAACAAGGATCATTATAGCAGGTGATGGTTAGGGTGCTTATAACCGTGGAACTTCGTCAGATGTTTGACAAACCATCAAAGAGATGCTCATGTTAAGACCTTGGATACATTAATCCCCTTTGCTTTGGATGAAGGATCAATGAGTAAATGGCCAATGGCACCCACTGGAGAGGGACTCACGAAACCTTACTAACCTCCTTCCAGTTTCCCACCCCTACCTGTGGGCTAACATCTCCCAGAACCATCGACTCATCCAGCTCTTGCTCTGATAACTCGGGGTGGATCCCTGTCCATTTTCTCTTGTCCTTGTCAGCATCTGTCACGTGAGGTCGCAAGTCCTTTGTGAGAGAGTGCTTTGAAGGGCAAGGATAGGGTTATCACATAGGCTCTGACACCTTGTGAGGGTCTCGTAAGCTCTCAGCTAAGGACCGTCTGATTACAAATGAGAAACCTGAGAGCTACCACTGAAAAGTGGACAAAGAACTCCAGAAAACTGTGTGGCCTTTCTTTACAATCCCTTTTTATCGTGAAGAGCGGCTGGGCTCACTTGAACAACTGCATCGTCAGAGTATTATTTTGATCTGTACTCCCAGAGGAGGATTTGTGTAAGAAATCAAGATTTATATGATTGGACAGCTCTCCTGAAGCCTGGTAAATAATTCTGTGCATCTTGAACGATCACAACTTTGGGGTCAAGGTTGGAATTTTACAAATGTAATCAGTAGCTGGCACTTCCCACATGTGTTTTGAGACTTCATAAATGAGGGGCGCTGAGTGAATAAAATAATGATTGTAGAAGTGGTCAAAAATGATAGCACTGTTTTCAAAGAAACAGGAAAAAAATTAGACACCTTCTCAAACTTAACTGTGATTTTTAGCTTTTTCTAAAGAATTGGGAGGTCAAGCTCCAGACTTGAGACCCATGAAATTCCTGGAAGAGACATCCCCCAAATATACTTTTAATGACTCCGTGTTGACCATATACTTGAGAAATAGAGCCACGTCAATTCATCTTACCTTAACTTCTGGATTAGGAAAACTGAGTTTCATAGATGCGGGTGGGAACATTATTGACAAGAGAGAGCGAAAATGAAAAATCCCTTCTTATTTGTGAGATGTTTTTAGAAGCAGGATAACTCAGTTTTGGGATGATGGGCGTGCAGTTCTGTGGCCAGTGGAGGAGGAGGCCAGAACTTGGTCACCCCTGGAGGCCTCCTCCAGCCTCCCCCATTCTGTGATTCACGGAGGGAGAAGACGAAACCCCTAGCAACCAGATGGTCTGCCCATGGCGCTTTCGCCAAAGACCTTTCCTGAAGACACAAAGAGACAGATAATTCCCAACACAAGGAATCAGGATTCACTGTGACTAGTCTTGCTTTTTGACAAAATCACTGTCATTAAAGAGGATGCTCCTGTCCATTTCCCTTTTGTTCTGAAAACCAACCTCTTCTGGAGAAAAATCATGTAGCTTCCAGAAAAGAAAAGATGGACTGAAGCCTCCAAAAGGAAATATTTAATTCCTACTATAATACTCTGCTCTGGAAATTGTCACTGGGGTGAAAGGATTCTTATGCTGGGGACTTGACCGTAAGGAGCCCAGACTACTGCCAGCTGGCGGACATCAAATCATTCTTTCCTATTTATGGAGGCAGCGGAGGGTAAATAAACAGGCCCTCCTCTCTTGCTTCTACTGCATGGAGGTCTCTGCATCAGCGTTGTGGATTCGAGCCTTTTCTCTGGTACAGGACGTAACTATACTCCAGCACGTGAACTCACAGCACTATAATGACCTCTTGTATAGTAAGGAAATCTGATAACAAGAGAAAATGTAACACTTTGAATTCCTAACTTTCCACACCAACGGTTTTTGTCTTTTCCTAAATGATCCTCTAAGGAAGTAAGAGTCCCTGGAAACACAGGAAGGTGCTTCCTGTTCCCAGCAAAGGTTAAAAGGGGGTTTTCTTCTTCTTCTCATTTCTATTCCAAAAGGGAAAGGAAGGCACCACCACTGTTGCTCGCGTTTGCCTCTCCTACCCCTTCCCTTGCACTAAATGAGGCGACTGGAGTGTTCCCTCAGCACTGAGCTGTTGGGTTTCTCACTGGGGATGCAGCTGGCCACAGGCAGAGACCCACGGAGAGCAAGTTGCCATGCAGGGAGATTAGACAGGGACAAAGGAAACGCTCACCACAAAATGAAAGGTAATAGAATTCTGAGCCAATGTCCTTTCATCTGAGCCACTATGACTAGTCCATTACTTCTTCAATGTCCTGTGACATTTTTCTGCTATTTGCGACTGTCAACCTCCCTTTGGAATTGTGCACATTTACCTTGACGCATTTCTTATCTGGAGGGCAAAAAGCATCTGCAATCCCAAGGAAGAATTTGCTCTTAAAGAGTAATGATGGGTATGCGATGGGTGTGCGGGAGCGCACTTCTTGGCATCCAACACACTGGATATTCTTCAGGCCAGACTGCTGAACATCCATCCCACAAGACCCTAGACACAGCCCAGCCTGCCCACCAGCCCCGGCATCAATCATCTGTGACTGGGCTCAGGGAGAAGTCCCTGAAATCCCTCATCGTCATTTGACTAAGATGAGATGCTTTTATCTTATAAAAGTCTGCCATCCATAAGCTTTTTGGAACCTGGTAAGGTGAGTTGAGAACTCTGTAACTGAGTGATAGAAACCGAATGTACTCTCTCTGGGCTCTGCTTTTGGTTTAAATAGGGATGGGCCCCCCCTCCTAGGTCAGCCTGTCCTCGGTCACTGGGAAAAGTGAGGGTGAGGGGAGAGTGGGGCTGAAAGAAGCGGGCCCCGTGAGCGACAAGGGCCACTTCATATGAAGGGGTGTTCAGGACGGTCATAAGGTAGGATGACATGGACATAAACAGGCCACCCAGAAGCGTGCATTAAGACACTGTGGCACCTCATGCTGGGGACAAAGTGGGGAGGGCTGCCCTGGGCTCCGGACTGCCTCAGTTAAGAGTCTGGGTGGGCACCTTGGTTTGCAACTCCGAGCGCAACAGGAATGAGGAGGCACAGCCTCCGAAGGATGTGAACCAGATGCCTTGTAGAAAACCTGGGCTCTGACCTGTGGGCCGCAGAGCAAGCAGCTGGTACAGAGACCCGGCCTCAAATTCCTGTTCTACTTCGTACAAGTTAAGTGACCTCAGGCCTCAGGTCCCCGAGGAGGAGGGAATAACACGTGTGCCTTCACAGGGGGACCCTCTGGAGTATGAAATAATGCAGTTAGAAGCCCTTAGCACATGCTTGGCACATCGTAAACACTCAAAAAATTAGAAGCCATTATTATTAATAAGCACAAGGGCTTCCACTGCCATTTATCACCAGAGTGATGTTGTGGGCATGGGGACGATGAATATGGACTAATTTCAGATTACGAAACAAAAGAAATGAAGCCTAAAAAAAAAAAAAACATGGAGAAAAGCCGTGACTCCATTTGCTAAAAAAATGTCTCTGTCCCTCGAAAGCTCTGGGGTTCATCTCCCAGTTTCTGGAAGCCCCAAGAGGAAACGTTTAGAGTTGGAGAGGCCCCCAGAATCTGACCTTCCAAAGCCATGTGCTTGCCATCTGATCACAGACCCTCCCTTTGCAAAAAAGGGAAGGGGAAGAAGTTAAAACACATACACAAACCAGTTGATTCAATAAAGAGCTTTTGGTGAGTGCTCTTTCCAGGATAATAAACCAAGCAAAACGTCTGGCTGTGTTTAAAATCAACAAAAGCAGCAGGCAAGGCAGGAGGAAGGGAACAGAATGATGAGCTTGCCTTGAGCTGCCAACAGCACCGCTTCAGCACGGGCAGCCTGAAGAGCCCCCCCAAGGGCAGAGAGGAGACAAATGCAGACAGGATGGAGGCCAAGGACAGGGGAGGGGGGATCCCTGCCTGATGGGAGGCAGATGTGGCCCGGGGGCCCGTGGGAAGCTCTCCCCAGGATTCCAGGCCAGTGCGGGTAAGGAGCCGAGAGCTAAGCCTAACCCTTCTTGACCAGGTCACGAATTTGATCATCATGGCCACGTGTATCGAGCCCTGTACTCTGTGCCAGCCTGTGCTACGCTCTTCATATGCATTATGATCCCCGTTATATAAGTGAGCAAACCGAGGCTCAGAGAGGCGTTGGGACAGCCCACAGCTGCTAAGTGCTAGTCATGAGCCTTCCTCCTTATCCCCAGCTCCTCGGCGCAAAGCCCTACCGCTTCTGGCCCAGGAAGGGTATACAGAAAGGCACTCGAGCCAGCTAACAGACATCTGAGAAATGCAGACTGGGAAGGAAAAGGTTAAAAATGCCCAATTGTGAGTTTATGTCCCATCGCTACTGGGAAATGCCAACCATAATGTCACCAGATGAAAGGACTTTGTGCCCAGCCCCCACATGCGGACAGAGGCAGCATGCGCCCGCAGCAGACCCCCGGGGGGGCCCGCCATACCGATGGTGCAGTGTTCGCCGTTCCAGCCGGGGCTGCACTCGCACTTGCCGTCACGGCAGGTCCCGTGCTCCGCACAGCGTGGGTGGCAGGCCCGCTGGTCACAGGCCGCCCCCATCCAGCCTTCCTCGCAGCGGCAGGTGCCCCCCACGCAGACGCCGTGGCCCCCACAGTCGGCAGCACAGATCTCTGCGGGGAGGACAGCGGGGGAGGGAGGAGACAAAAACACATTTTGAGCCGGTCATTACTTACACGGGGAGCAAGAGTCACACTTGGCTACCTACCTTGGCTCCTGGGCCCCGCCCCCCTCGATCTGGATTCCAGAGGCCCAGGAGGCTAATCTCCCTGACAACGACCCTCCGGGGAGAGCAATTCTCCAGGCAGAAGCCCATCCAGAGCCTGCTTCCCTTACTGACCAAGGCCAATGGAAGGGCTCTGCTCTGTTTGCCTTCCCGTACTGCCAGCCAGTTCCCACTTTTGTGCTCGCCACTTCCAAGGGGGAATTTGATCATCATGGACTTCTGAACAGATGTGAGGAAAAGTCAAATTTAATTAAAAACTGGTTATGTGTGAAAACAAAGTGAGGACGAGTCCCCGATGGCCGAGGACAGTGCTCGTGGTGGGTCTGGCTGCAGCATGTGCAGGGGTCTGGAGCCCGCACTTCCCTCTAGCCCTGACTGTCCTCAAGGCAGGGTGAGAGGGAGACCGGCCCCCTGCACCCTGGGGAGGCGGGGGAGACTCCAGGGGCCGGTTCTGTGCTTTTGCTGCCTGGGCTTGTTCTCCTGCACACTCCGACTCCAAGCACCGCCTCCACGGCCCTTCGGATCCAAAGCAAATAGCTGGGGGACCACATCCCAGGCGGAGTCGAGTCGCCCAGCCCTTCACAAAGGCCCATCTGTAAGCTGGGGCAGAACACACATGGCCCAATTCACAGGCCCCCCGGGCGCGGGGCCGGCGCCAGCGCCAGCTTCCCGGTTCCATAGGCAGGGGTGGTGAAGGCTCCGACACGGGTTTTTTGGAGACAGGTTGAGCAGCCGAGGCCACGGCTGCTCTCTGCCAGGGCTCTGACGGAGACCCTGCCCGCAGTCTGCGCCTTATGGCCCAACAGTCTTCAAATGAAAACCCCCACACTTTTGTTCTCTTTCGAACTAAATTAACTGGCACTGTGCCAGGCTGCATTTGCCCATGACAGCTTGGAAGATTCTGAGCTGTATTCTTGGTTGAGAAGCTACTAATAGTCCCACTATTTTTGAAAAAGGAGATAAATCAAAATTAGATCTCAGAGACTTAGACCTTCCGTATCATCCTGCGAGGCAATGGCTACGATGTTTGTGAATTAAATAAAACAAAACAAAACGCATGACAGCTGAGTCACCATTTATCGGGTGTCCCCATGCCTGACACCTTGTCAGGTCCACTACCCGCAGAGACACACTGGATTTCTCAGCTGCCCAGGGGAGAAGGGTCCATTGGGAAACGGGTGCAAGGAGCCCTGACCTGGAACTGGGGGGGGGGGGGTGTCCGGGTTCTGTGCCAGGCTCAGCAGCTTCTGAACTATGTGACCATAGGCAGGTTCCTTGACGTCATGGATGTATTGAGTGTGGGCGGCGACAAGGACACCTCATGGCACCTCTGGTGACAGGGCTTCGGGGAGCACTCGGTGAGGTGCGAGACCGAGAAGGGCATAGCCGAGATGCCTAAATCAAGAAAGGTTTCCCAGGATAGTGAACTTTAGACCAGGAGTCCACGGACCAGGTGTGCAAGGTCTTTGCCTGCTCAGCCACTCATCTGCTGGGTGACCTTGGGGACGTCAGCCCCGCTCCCTGGGTGTTGGGTTTTCTCATCTACTTTGCAGGGGATCCGACGGCATCTAAGGTCTCCGCTGGCTCTAAGACTGTGGGAGTCTGTGATGTGAACCTCCTCCCTATTACACAGCGGAATCTACCCCCAAGGCTCAGCTCGAGGGTCTCTCCTCTGAGAAGTCTGTGACTGCCCCTGTGGTTATTCTCTTGTTCCTTGCCCTTCCATATCACGTGGTAAATGGATTTTCTGTTTTCCGTGCTGCTCTTGCTGTCAGACTAGGGATATCTGAGGCTGGACCGGATTCTCCTGATCACTTCCATGCTTGGTGCCCAGCGCAGAGCTTCACCCAGAACGGACCCCTAACCGACGTTTGTGGAGCTAAGGATGAGTCCTTGTGTGCCTGGGGTGACAGGCGGCCTGAGAATGTAAGCGATTCATTTGCACCCTGCTCAGCCTGGGTGAGGGTCAGTCCCAGCCGCTCTCTAGTGAGCTGGCCTTACAAAAACCTCCCAGGTTGGGGTGGGGCTGTTGGGCCAGTATCACTCCATCATGCAGCCCTCCAGGATTGTGGCTTTCTCAGGACATTCTTTGAGCTTCCTTACCTTCTTCTCATACAGACAACGTCTCGACAAAGATTGACAGTCTCTGACCCCAGACCTTCCACAGTCCTGTCTCGGAAATTTCTAACCCCTCTGCACAGTAGTGACCCCTGGTGACCCTGGAGGCAGGGCCTGCCTCAGGGCTGGAACTTTCCCCTGAGAGACCTGGGAGGGACAGTTAGTTTAGCACTGGTTTGGTTTTACTCAGCACTTTTTCCAGGTGGCAGTTTATGGTGTAAAAGTCAACAGCAAATAGCACTTCTATTCACTGAGGTGTGAGCCCGCAGAGGGGCAGGCTGCTGGGGCTGAAGCCGGGGTGTTTCCAGGCAGCAGGGCATAGGGGGTTGAGAGCACCAGAGGCAGCCTTTCCCCAGCTTTGCCTGACTTCAGGCCTTCGCTAACAGGGAGGCCATTCCTGTATTAATTAATCTGAAGGCAGTGTGGATGAAAGAGCGTCAGACTTAGATGTGATTCCAAATACATTCTGCCAGTTATGCGACTTTAGGGAACCTGTCCAATTGCTGAAACTCGTTTTCTTCTTCTGTAAAATGGGGATGGTGACAGCATCCCCTCAGAGGATGCCTGGTATACGGTAGGTATCAACGCATTCATACTGACTCGTTCATTATCCCTCTAGCATTCCAAGCATACCTACCATGCGCTGAAGAACTGGCTAGGGCTAGGAATACATACAGAGAAAAACCAGACCTAATCTCCGTCCTCTCTGGGAGATCACAATCCAGACCAAGCTCAAACTGGTATGGGCATCCCCAGATTATCCAAATAATCCATAGCAGTTACTGCTGCACCTTCTTGCTTATCTGCAGTGAATAAAACACCACGAATTTTAGGATCAGACAGATCTGGGGTTTACCCTTGGCTTTGCCACTCACTGGCTGGGTGATCTGCAAGCTGCAAGTTATGAAATTCATTGAGCCTCACTTTCTATTTCTGTGAAATAGGTATAGGAAATCCCGTTTCATCCACCTCACAGGGTTGGTGTTAGAGCAAATGAAGTAATGTGTGGGAAGAGCCATTTTTGGCTTATATCAGGTTTTAGAGTTTACGGAACACTCTTCGTATACAATTTCTCACTGAACTATCACAACAATGCTGTCAGAAGCGCTGGTTGCCATCTTTCCTAGAGGTGAGGGTACTCCTGAGACCCAGAGAGCATCATCGGATTCTACAAGGTCCTATGGTCACCTGGGGCTCCTCCCTTGTTTTGACAATTCTCAGAGCAATGCGCCAGACAGTGTAAGATCACGGCAAAGAGGCAGGCTCTCCTTGTGGGGACCTCCCGCTGGTTCTTCTAGCAGATCCGTCTCCTTTTCCGGCCTTGTTGCTTATCCTTTGTTACATCCAAGTCAGCCCCTGGATCTGCATGAAATGACATGAGATCCCCTACATCGAATTTCCCAGACCCTCAGTCTCACTTCTGTCATCCGGAGACTTGCTGGGCTGTCCATCCAAACCGTGCATTTCCTCACTGGTTTCCACCAGACACACTCTCCTGGCACGAAGCTGAGGTTGCCTGGTGGCTGGGCACCTCTCCATCAGCCTTTTACAAGCTGGGTTGTGAGCTCTTACACATTTTAATGGAAGGGGCCTGAACAGGGTGACCTCGATGTTTATGGGGTGCGAAGTGATGGCAACACAACCTGTCAGCATTCAGGTTCTCTTCTGCAGACGGCCCTCTGCCTGCGTGGCAGACGCACTGACTCCTGTCGGGAGCAGAAACTGGAGCTGCTGCTTTATCACTTGGCTTGGAGTTGTGGGCCCTGCTGTATTTTTCTTACCGGTCTCACTTTTTCTTCCCCCCCGCCCTTGTCATAAAGGAACTGCTTTAGTTTTCTTCTTGATTTTGCTTTACATTAGAGCACACAGAACTTTCCAGAGCGGTTGCTGAAGAAAGTGCTTCGACAGGTCACTTACTTGCCCCTTGCATAATGTGAGTGGCACTCTGTGCAATTCGGGTCACCGCATGTATAACATAGGGATGACATCAACGACTGGAGAGGGTGGTTGTGGGAGTTACTCTTGTCTAATGTCTTGGGGGCCCACTATGAGCACATCCAACAGAGGGCAGTGGGGGCTGACGGTGCTTGTGACAGGCACGGTTCTCTCCTGCCCTCGGGGAGTTTACATTCTAGCACATCAGGTGGAGACAATCGCCATCAGTTACGCAAGCCGACGTGGGCAGAAGCGACACTTCTACAGAGTGCCCGGTACACAAGTCGGGGTCGAGTAAGTTCTGTACGCACAGATGCTTGTGTGAGACAAAGGGAGGCATGGTGGCATGGGCGCTGGCCTGACGTCACAACGTTTGAGGTGAATTCTGACTGAGGGAACATGCCCCGTACAAGTGAGCACATGGTCAATGCCCAGTGACCTTCACATGATAAACGACAGAGCTCACTGGGGGAACACTGGAGGGGTGGGGCCCCGAGAGGAATCTTCTGAAGGCCCATGGAGAATATCATCCGTAGGGTACACTTGGGCTTACAGCCTGACTCCCTAGTTTCCTTGGGTCCTTATGGAGTCCTTGGAGAATTAATGCCTCAGTCTCTCTGAACCACACTTCTTCACGCCCAAAGTGAGGAGAGCAATCACGGTCCCCCACCAGCTGAGTGGGGATAACGGAAGAAAAGGATATATGTGAAGGGCCCCATGTAACTTAGGCTGTCATCGATGAGGACTTAAGGCATCCTCTATCAGCAGAGCTGCTACTCACCTAGAGGATGGGTATCTTCCTGAAGAGCGAAACACCAGCTTTTGTAATAAGCAGCCTGGAAATTTAGGTCTACTTTCTCTAGTCACCTCGCAGGGTACCATCAGCCAGGATCATCAAAACCCAGTTAGAATCTGTTTGTATTTGTGGCCTCGGCTTCCTCTTGAAGTCGGGTGAAAATCCAGGTGAAAATCCCCAGCTGCCCTAACATTCTAATTCTAAGCCTGTGAAGTTCTTGACTGAACCACACAGGACCCTGGAGAATGGACCCAAGAACAAATTAGTTCTTCTCTGAGGGAAAGCCCTGCCCACACATCTTCCTTTCTGTCCTGCCTCACTGGGGTACATGCATCTATCTGTCTTCTCTCTAGACTAGGAGCCCCCCTAATGGCAGCCTCTAGCTGCTTCTCAACTTAGTTCCGTGGCAGCGGGTACGAGACATGGAACAGCATGAGATCTTGACAAATAATTGCTAAAAGAACAGAGGAATAAAAAAAAAAAAAAAAAAGCCTCACAGAAGTGTTATGTCAGTTGGGCTCAACTGTGTCTCAGGGCCATGTTGTACAAAATTTATTTGGTTCAATATATTCACATGGGGCTCGGTCTCCTTTGCACCTAAACTTGTTAGAAACTCTTCTGTAACCTCTGACTGGGAACTCTGCAATTTTAAAGGGTCTCAGCCCGTACACCCTCATGCATACCTTCCTTCCTGCTGCTGCCCACGTCGCCCCCCATTTTCCTTCCACAATGTGGAGGCGAGCAGGCACGTGAGGAAGAAGTGAGAAAGGGCAGGGGAAGATATAAGGTTTGACTCCTGGTTCACTGTGCCCCTAAAGCGTATACATGAGGGAAAACACGGCCCCAGGCTCCTCTCATTAAATGTTAATCCCCATATGAGCCTGGATGAAGCCTGGGACCTCGAGCAGCTCCGTTTTAATTTGTCTGGACTTACTTTACAATCCTGTTCATTAAAATAGCTGGTAGGGGAAGCCGTGGTGCTCCCCTAAAGGGACAGACTTACATATATTTTTCTCATAAAATTTCTTCGACTTGGAAAGATGCTCAAATCTGCCACAAGTAGGGAATGGAAGGGGTCCCCACCCAAGGATCTATGGGCTTCCCTGCTGAGCAAGGAGCAGAGGCAGGCAGAGTCTGGGCCCTATGTGACCTCCTGGGAAGTCTTATAGTAAGTCTGTATTTAGCACTAAAAGGGATAATAGGGAAAATTGTTCTATTTTGCTTAGGACTGGGGTTCTTAGAAGGCCCTTAAGAAATTTTAAGGGAGGGTTAAATAATCTTAGATGGTTCCTGCTAGGATTTTCTGTTTTATCACTAGCTCATCAGAGTGAGCGGACAGCATGGGGAATTTCTCTGAAATCCTGGTCCACAGTAAGTCCAAGCCACACCAGATACCATGTGAAGCAGAAACAAGGAGAGAATGGAGAACGTTTGTTGGTGGCACACAACCACTATCCCACGAAACCCTCACGACAGCCCTGCGATGGTATTCTCATTCCTGCATCGGAGTTGAGGAAACAGCGTGAAGAGACTGGCTTGCTCCAAGGTACTTAACTAGGGTGAAAGGTGACTATGATTGACACGGCTCTTTGGTCTGTGACTTGCGTGACCAGGTTGAGGGGCTCAGCTGTCATCTGACATATTCCCATGACTGTTAGTTATGTATGAGGCCATCATGTCAGCTATAGCTCGGGTGCGCTGAAATCAGTCTGAGTCTCCTTCCTCACCCTGACCCAACGCATCCCCTATTGAGTACTTTTCCTTTCCTTTGTATGTCTGTTTATCTGTCTGTTCATCCTTCATCTGTCTGTCAACCCATCCATCTGTCCAATCCACCCAACTATCTAATCATCTAACCAGCTCTCCAGTCACCAGGCCATCTAACAGCCCGTCTGTCTATCCACCCACCCATCCGTCTGTCTATACATCCATCCATCCATCATCCAGCCAGCCAGCCAGTCCTGTGGCTTGGACAAGTTACTTCATCCTTCTGTGCCTCAGTTTTCTCATCTGCAAAATAAGGTTTACACACTAACATCTCAGGTTCATCTGTGAGACTTAAATGAACACCATGTAATGGGCCTAGTACCCCACACATCTTTCATAGAGTAAACACTGTATGGCAACTATATCATGTTTATGTGCTGGAAAGAGCCAGGACAAGGGAGGGTTTAGAGCAAGGGGATGATGTGAATAACCGAGGTGCCCCTCAGCAGTTGGGGTGCACCAGATCCGGAGTGTAATCTGGGGGACGGCACTTTGCAGGTACCTCATCTTCTGGAGAGGGGTATGTAGGCCGAGACACGTTTAAGGGACAGGCCAGGGTAAGTGGAAAGCACTTCACCCATGGCTTCAATGTTCTCAGCGATGCAGGAATCTCCACTGATGGACAGATGTGTACATTTCAAGAGCCCCTTGGGGAATGAGAGCAAGAACGCACAAAGTACAAGAAGGCTTATAGCTGGAATGGCCTAGGAAAAGCTAACGGTCATGAACGTGAGGTGATTTGGCTTCCAGGGCTCAGAAGAGGGCTGTAAGCTGAGAGAAGGTGAGTGGCTCGGATGGTTGTGGGTTTTGCAGGTGGATGTGGGGAGAGGCACAGAGACAAGGGAGCTGTGAGGGCTGAGGAGAACAGCTGGAGGCGGGGGACCGTGGACCCAGGGGGAAAGGATGGAGGAGCAGGGCGCTGGCATTGGGCAGGAAGTGGCCTGCCTCTGGGCACAGGCTCTCCCTCAGATGGGTTTAGGGTGAGAGAGAAAGTAAGGAGAAAAACTTAGAGGAGCAGTTTTTGTGACGGGATCGTGAGAGGACACTTCAGAGATGCTCTAGTCATTCTGTAGATAGGAAAATAAGGGCCGAGAGAGAAGTGCCTGTCCTTTGCCCCATAGGGACATGCACATCAGTACTTGAGCAAGAGCTCGACGGCTGCCTCGGGAAATGGTCATGGAAGGGATCAGCTAGACAAATGGCTGGCGGTGGGGGGGTGCTTACCACACTCTGGGGCCCCTCCTATGGGCCTCTCTATAAGTATTTCCACGGTCTGGGTTCCCCTTTTACCTTGATCTTCCCACGTTCAGCTGTACATTGGCTTTAAGTTCTGGCTTCTCCTTTTTGAAGCCTCCTTCTAGTGGCCGAGCTGGAAAGTTCCACCTCCTGCCTTCTCGAAGCACTTGATGCGAACCTTTATCAGGGTAAAGAGTGTCCCAGTGTCCCCTCCCCAGCCCTGCCATCGCCAGCCTGAACTCTACATTCCCTGGTGAGTCTTACACAAGAAATGTATCTTCTGACTACATCCATGTAACTATGCAAGGTTCTACCATTTTGCACAAAACAGAGGCTTCAATTCACACACGCTGGTATAAGAGCTTGGTCTGCTACTTCCCAGCGACCCAGCACACCTCTGAGCCTTAGCTTTGACATTTCTACAATGGCGATAAGGATTCCTAGCTGCCAAAACCCTAAACTTGATTTGATAATATACTGAGCACCTACTATGTCCCAGCTACTCCTAGAGGCGGGGGATTCAGATATGATATTAAATTATCCCTGTCCTCGAGGAACTCAGGTCTACCTACACGTGTAAAGGAGCACCCAGCTGCCACCCTGCCCAGCACACAGTGGGATACTCACAGGTTACCTTCTCCTCCCATGAATAGATATCCCCATATCGATATATGTTTTAACACAGCACCTCCCTCCCTCCTTCTCTCACTAAATTGGGCAGATGGTTTTTAGTCTCGGTGCAGGTTTCAGGAAGAAGCCAGGAGAGAAAGGTACAGGAAAGGAGCCTTCAACTTCCTTATGGTAATTAGTTTCCTTTTGACACTGAGGGCAACCCAAGCCACTCTCGGGTGCTTTTCAACTTCCATCCCTCTCACCAGAGGGTCAGCGCTGCTCGCAGCCCTGCTCCGTACCGCAGATCTAGTTGGCAGAAAGCTAATGAGCCTTGGAAACCACATGGCCTTTCACCCCACTAGAGGAGCTTGGAGTGCTTTCGAACCAAGCAGAAAAGTGGATTCCAGGATGTTGGCGCATAGCAGTCTCCACACCTATTCCCCCAGGACCAGAATTTCGAGCTTTATGAAGCACCTGTCATAGGAAGTGGTAAGCCACTGCTATTCATCTCAGTTGCAGGGTATCTGGCTTCCTGATTAGAGGAGTTCAAACTTAGCTTGGAGGAAGCCTTCCCAATAGGGTCTGACTCTGCAGAAGGATAACAAGGGAGGAAAAGGCTGGTGAGTACAGAAGCCATACAACACGCCCAGGACGTGCATTTCTGGAAATCCTGGAAATTCTGGAAAGAGAAAGTGGATTTCTGGCCAGGGCTGGAACACTGCCCGAACCCCACAGAAAGGGCCCAACTGGGTGAGCTGGAGAGAGAGCGATGTCCGGTCCTCTTCCCAAAGATCCCCAGTTCTGATATCCTTCTGTGAAAGGCTCATCTCTCCACCCCTGTCATGTGCTCACCTATCTAACTTGCTCCCGGACACCTCCACCTATATGTCTCCCTGGTACCTCCAACTACATGCCAATTTTAGAGTAGGCTTCCCAAAACCAAATGTCACCACAGCACACCTCTGCCTAAAATTCTTCAGTGGCTCCCACTGACAGATAAAAACCTAAACTCTTTCAAGGCCATACATGACTGAACGCTTGCTAACTTCCCTCCCCTCTTCTCAGTCTCTCTAGTGCCACAAACATCTTGAGCAAAGCCACTCCACAAACTACTGGTCTTTCCTGGAAAATGCCACGTTCTGTTGCATCTTTGTAACCGATTGCAAATCTTCGACTTCTACAATGGGCTGCTGCGGGGTGCTTGTCTCCTTCTTCTCTCTGCCAACTCAAACCCAACCTCCATCATCCACCCACCTTAAATCCCGCTTCCTCCAGGAAGCTCCCCTGATTCGCCATGGCTGAAAGCAATCACTCTTTTCCTTGAACCCCTACAGTAAGATCCAGTTTATGTGGCCCTTCACAGTCGTATCCAATGAACTGAAACCTTATGAACCTCATACTTGATTCATCAACAGTATCAGCATAAACCTTGGCAATGGCCAATGACAGAGTTATGCAGAGGATAAACATGGGCTCTCAGCCCAGAGAAAGATGGTTCTGAATCCTTGTTTTCCCAGAGAGTCTCTGGGCAAATCCCTCAAGCTCTCTGAACTCTGGATCCCTGGGAATAACATCATCTCCAGGGTCAGAGGCTTATGTATTGTCGTCTGAATAAATCATGAAGCACATACAGGAGGAGCTCTGCAAAATGTAAATAAAATTTCCATTCAAAGAATAGTCATTATTTTAAAATTACAAGTTATATAGCAGCAGTCTGATTCAGGAAGACTGAACTGGAGATTGTATACAAGTCATCAGCTTGGGCATCCGAACAGAAACCCTAATCTGAAGCCCAATTTCCGGAGGGCTTATATTTACATACTGAAGAGCTCCAATTCTGATAGAAAATGTTCTAGGGCTGTCAGGGGGAAATTCTACCGAATTACAAAGCTGCCAGCTCCTGGTTTATCAACCTTTAACTCTGGCACTATTTAGCACTACGCCTGTCTGGGCCCAGTTTCCCAGTCTTTGATTAAATGTTAGGAGCTGACCATCTCAGTGTGTCTCAACCTGCACGCTCTGTCCCAAACAACTGGGGGGCTCTTCTCTGCCTCCTTCCAACACCTCCCCCTCTTTCTCTGCCTCAGTGTCAATCTCGCAGATATTTATTATTCTGAACTTTGATTTCAGGCTATCGCTTGCTGTCAGGAAGGGGGACAGGAAATGTGAAGTCTCAATGGGTATTATTCCTCAGCTGAAATTCTAACCTCGGGTTTCTTCTTCCGTAACATACCTGCACAGAAATAGCCCGGCCTGATCATTTCCTTTTGATGTTTAATTGGATGTCAGTGCTGTGCTTTCTGAGCTGAGGAGCTAAGGCTTTTCAGAGAGGGAACAATTCCGGCTACACACATGAGACTTGTCACAGGGAGAATGCTCCACACTGAATCTAATTTTCTCTCCCATCCACGAACATAAGACAATTTCTCTGGCATTAAAGCATCTCACTCAGTCTTTCTGTCATTAATAAGAATTAAATTCTGTTGCCTCAAATTTAAATGTAATTATATTTGCCTCGTAAATAAAATTGAATTACCATTTTCAAAATTTAGCATTAATGCAAATGCTATGTTTAGGGCTTTAATTTTTTTAAACCCTGTTACTACTTTCAGGTTATTCTTATTTTTTTTAAACACAGGGCTTAGTTTGCTGTCAATTGTGACTTAATTTCATAACAGAGCTTTTCCGCTCCCTTTCTAGCCAGTCATATTTGTTATTAACGATGCTTTAGGATTTGCGTTTCTTTTTGGAAGGGGAGGAGAGGAAGAGAGAGGAAACTGGCAGCTCAGAGGATCTCGGTCTGAATTGTAAAGGTCCCCCCTCAGCGAAGGTGGAACTTAGTCCAGGTTAGGCTGAGAGAGCTAAAACAGGTGCTCTGATAGGAAGTCTGACGGGGAAATCTTCAGTGTGCATCGAGCAATTTTTATTTATTTTTTAGTCTATTTTTATTTTTTAAAAAGATTTATTTATTTGACACAGAGAGAGAGAGTGTGTGTGTGCACCAGCAGGGAGAGAGGAAGAAGAAGAAGGCTCCCCACTGAGCAGAGAGCCCGATGGCGGGGGTTGACCCCAGGACCCCAAGATCATGACCTTAGCTGAAGGCAGTCGCTTAACCCACTGAGCCACCCAGCTGCTCCTTGAACAATTTTTCAATCCAAGACTTTCAGCAAGGCACCCAGTGGACACCATGGTTTGGACCCTGCCTACCTTTCTGGGCTTACTTCTTCTACCCGCCCCCATGGCTGCTACTCTCCAGTAGTAGCATCCATTTCTAGATGATGCTCTTGCAGAGCTGTGTATGTTGCACATGCTGTTCCCTCTGCCTGGACTCCCCCACCCTCAGACCCCCTCTAATGGTCCAGCTTACAAGTCTCCCCCTGGGGGAGGGCTGTCTCAGCCTCTGCTCTCACCTGTCTTCCGGCTGAGCTCACTGGTCTTGCGTGCTCCCAAACTCCCCATACACACATCAGTCAGAGCTCTTAATCACACCGCCTAACTAGGGGTCACCTCCTGAGTGGGCTGAAGCTCTTTGATCCTCGGTGCCCAGAAGAGCACCCAGCGTGCAGGGAGGCTAGGAAGGGTCACACGTGAATGAGGTGGATGTCGGTTACTGTCAGGGGCAGGGGGCAGGTCTGGAGCTGTTCTGGGATGCTCTTTCTCTCGGAGGCTGTGCTCCTCTCTGGACTCGAGCTCAGAAAGCTCATTATCTGGCAGGAAGCTGATGCTAACGCTGTTTGGCCCTTGTGCTGTTGTTCGGGGATAAACATGTCAGCACATTAATAACTTCATCTAGACTCGATGACCAGTGATGGGCTGGGGGGAGGGGGTGGCAGGGAGTCAGAAACCACAAGGAAGCTGAGCCAGAGAGAGAAAGCAAGTTGTTCAAGGTTACACGGACTCAAGTCCAGGTCTGTCTCCGAACCTTCACTGTATAAATAGTTCACAGACTTCAATTTGCAAGAGTCTAAGGACTGTTTGGCTAATGGAGATTTAATCACAAGTTCTAAAAATATACACTTTATTCATTGAGTGCTTACTGAATGCCAGCACCATGCTAGGCATTTTATACATATGTATTAAAGCTAATTTGAAAAACAAACCTGCCAAGCAGGTGTCATTAGCCATATTCTTTGGATAAGCTCAGTCTTAAAAATCTAGCTTGGTCCCATTCCAAATCCCACGCGGTTCTTTCTGACTGCACATGCCACCTCCAAACCCATCCTCTAAATCTCCACCTGTTATTCCACGAAACTTCACTGCAATGAAATGATAAGAATCATAAACCACCAGCACAGGCATTTTGCAGGCAGAATCTCTGCCATGTACTGCTTCTGGGAGCCAGCGCCCCAAAGGAATGAAATGTCATGAGAGGGCCCTTCCACATAAAAGTCATTTATGAAAGACAGCATTGGAGAGAGCTCACGGAGCAGTGGAAATGAGGAGTGAATTTATGAGGCTGAAGACCGAGGCTGCTGGGCTGGGGTGCAGGGGAAGGAAGCCCCGAGGGGGAGCCAGCGGAGGGGCAAACGATGGGTCTAAGTGACTGCATTTGAAATGGTGTTCTGGAAAACATCAAAGAGACTGAAATCTTCTTAAGGAGTCACTGGGCTCTGAAAGAGAGGTCAACTTTGCTACTTGTAAGTACCATCTCGGAGAGCTTAAATGCCTTCTCTTTTCTAAGGCAGCTCAGAGCCAAGAGGATGCAAATCCAACTAAAGCACTTGGGGCTGTTGGGGAGAGTCATTTTGCTCTCAGCAGCGCTGCTGGGTGCACCCACTTTATGCAAAAGCTGATGAGGCATCCAGCCCGCCATGCTGCTCCCTGGGGAAGACGGCTCGAAGGAGGTGAAATGATGCTCGCTCTTGTCCAGGAGGGCTTCCAGCCGGCTGGCCAGGCACATGAAACTAACATGAGCCAGGTCTGGAAACTGACAGAGAAGGAGCCCAGGGATTTGTGGTTTAGCTCTCTGCAGGGCATGCGTGGCTGCGTGTGTGTGTGTGTGTGTGTGCGCGCGCGTGCATGTATGTGTGCATGTGTGCAAGGATGTGGTGGTACACAGGGGTGGGGAGGAGGGGCCTTAGAGAACAGATTAGACTGGGAGTGGGCTGGGCTCTTCCTGGGCAGAGCCTCTAGCTTCTTCTTTGATGTGTCATTGGCTAAGTCATTTATTGAATAATCACCGAGCACCTAACCCGTCAGGCCCTGTGCTAGGGATACTGGTGGAGTTCACAGCTTGGCAAGCGAGAGGCAAGATTACAATATATTGCTCAGTGTACCACAGAGCTAGGGAGAGGCCTTGGAGTGGCATCTGGTTTGAAATGGACTCTGCCACTTACTGATGGAGGGATGCTGGCGAGGAATTCAACTTTTCTAAGCTTCAGCTTCCCTATCCGGAAAATGGAACTGGTAATACTTTTTTTTTTTACAGTTTTCATACTAACGTTAACTAAGATAATGGTTGTAATGCACTTAGTCCGGTAGCTGGTACACGGTAAGCACTAAGAAATGGCTGGCTCTTTAAATACTGCTCCATCCTTGTAAGGAAACCTCTTTGAATGGAAAGGGGGTGTCAGACAAGAGCTGAGGACCTGGAAACAGAGCTCCTAGATTTAATTCATACTCGGCCACTGCTTAGCTGAGTTACTCAGGACAAGTCATTTCCTTTCTTCAGCTCTTCACCATCTGTAAAACCCTAGTACTAGCCATGACCACCATCGTCACTACTACCATCCCCCCAAGCCTGGAAGAGCCAAGTCCCACTGGGTCCAGAGTCGAGGACCCCGGTGTGCGGAGGTTGGTGCGTATAACCCACGCTCTCCTAGGCCATAGGCATTTGTCCCAGCGGTTATCTTACGCTATTTGTCAGGAAGGGATATCACACGAAGGAGGCGAGATTTCAGGAGGAATTTCTGAGCTGGGATCAGAAGCCACGCTGCTAGGAAGCTGGGGTCTGAGTAAATCCTTACAGAAAATCCAACTTCACTGTGTCCTCAAGTCCTACCAAAGTGCTGGGGAACCTGGTACCTCACATTTCATTATAGGCCGGTTGTTGAGCATAGGGCATGTTGATTTCAGCTGCTCTCAGTAGATCCTGTTCCCTCGGCCAAACAGCAAGACCATCTCGGAAGAGCTGGTTCTCCTTTCTATGAGGGCCCAGTGTTGATTTCTGCCAACCCCACAAGCCACAGTCGGTGCCGATAGTGTGAGGGGCACTTGGGGTGAGCCGTGGGCCTGCAGCTCCTGATGGGAAGGCCCCGGGCAGTGTCTGCCCCAGGCCCGTCATGCCAGGAGCCAATAACACACATAATACAACGGGAACTGCCTCTCACCGGGGGTCCAGGTCGGGCCAAACACGGTGTCAACCACTTTACCTCCATTTTCTCACTGAAGCCTTACCACAATCCCAGAGGTGATTTTACCATGAAGGAAACTGAGGCGGGGGAGGGGGAGAGGTTACGCAACTTGCCAAGGCCACTCTACAGCAGGGAGCAGATTTTCTGAGACAAAGTCCAGTGCCTGTCCCACCACCTTACAGCTAACCCCCTGAACATAGAGTCCCCCAGCTTCGGTGGCATCCGGTCAATAGGGCGGCTCTGGCTCAGCTTCAAGGCAAAAATTTGATGGTTTTCAAAGAGCATCCACTCCGTGAACATGCCCTCAGAAGGGAAGTAGGAGAGAGACGCGAAGCGCTCCCTCTAGCCAGGCACTATTTGATGTGTGTGCATCCATTCTGTAATTTGACGGTCACATGACCTTGAGGAAGACACTATCACCATCAGTTTTCAGATCAGGAAACTGAAGTAGAGAAAAGCCCATATCTCTTCAAGGCCCCATAGTTATCACGCGGCAGCGGTGGGACCGAGCCCAGGCAGGCACCGTGGATACCGGGCGGGTGGTGCGAAAGAACCACCTTCCATGTGCCTTCACCAGCCTTCGGACTCGCTTCTGGAGTGGAAGGGACAGCTGAGGGCAACAGTGGCCTGAGGGGAGGTGACACAGGGTGCTGGGTCACAGGCCAGGCCGGGGGCCCCAGGCTGTACCTTGGCTGCCGGCCTCCTCAGGCCCCAGTGCTCCTGAGGTGAGCCTGGCAACACCCTGAGCCTCCAGGTGACGTCCCACCCAGTCACCCTCCCCACGGGGCTGCCGGTGTGTGTATGAAATATCTCTGTAGGCTGGGAAGCACTCAACAAACACAGACTGCTATGACTACTGCCCTGGGAGACAGTAATTTTGAAGCCATCTTTGAAATTCCTGGCCGGGTTGACAGCTGTGACACTGTTTTAGTCAGCTGTCGGTTGGAGATTTAAAAACTCGAATCCACATTTCTGAAAGGGCATATTTCATCTTGCCTCTATCAAATCTCTTCATTAATATCAACTGTTCTCGTCAGGGGCTGTTTTAATCATAATCATAACAGCAGCTAACATTTACTGAGCCCATATCACAAGCCGAGTAGCATGCTAAGTGCTTCTTTAATATCAACTTAAATAATTCACCACACGATAATCTTCCAAATAACAAGCCCAGAAGGTAGGGACTGTCACCGCCTCCATTTGACAGCTCAGGTAGGGGAAGGAACTTGCCCAGAGTTATAACTAGGACGTAGCAGGGCCAGGGTCTGAGCCAAGGTTTGCTGGGCTCAGGGATGCTTCTCCTCACTGGGAACTCCTCTGCCTTTGCACGAGAGGCCACACACACGTTTGACACCAGTTATGAGGAGTGCTACACCCAGAGTTGAGGGAGATGAGCTCTCACGGTTCTAGTCAAAGTCCCTTCCGATGGGTCTGCCGTCTCCTCCTGCAGGACCAACTAAAGAATACCTAGTGATCTCACCCAAAGTCATACCTGCCTCCATTGAAAGGCTGTAGCGCTTCGTCGGGGATTAACAATGCACCGACAGTTATATACCTATCATAAATTAGCTTTGTGGCCACACAACAAGCAATACAACGCAGTGTAGCTTTGAGAGGACCATTTATTACATCGCTGTAAATGGAGCTATATAAAAAGAATTATTCTTAAGATCCTGCGCATCTGTGTTTGCCATCAGGTCTTCACACGAGCTTTGCAAACAAGGATAAAAGTCCAATGCAGAGTGGATATTGAACACCAATCCTCCGTGCAATGGGGCAAGGTAGTTCAGAGAATCCCAGAGGCACAAATGCTGCACGGATCTCATTTTTGCCAAAGGCCTCAACCATCCTTCCTGATCACTAAAAGGACTGCTAACGTGCAACAGAATGAGCTAATCTGAGCCACACTTTGTTTAAACAGTGTGGCATGATAAAGAAAGGGATCTAAGTAGACGAAAACAAAGAAAACAAAAACCATAGCTGGAGATGCTGCCTCTTTTTAAAAGCTGTGTGTCCTTGGGTGGGATTACTTGGAAATTTTCTGCGCCTAAGCTTCTTTATCATTATTTCTCTTCATTTGTTTGTCTGCTGTCTCCCTCAGGGGAAGCGCCACCAAGACAGGGACATTCTTAATCTCTTCGTATCTCTGATCAGAAGGGTGTCTAGTACATAGGAGGTGATCAAAAGTATTCACTGATTGAAGCATTATGTAAATCCGTAAAAGAGGGATGAGGATACTTTCTTACAGGGTTTTCATGTGGATTTAGACAGCGGACCCTACTGAAGTGAGGTCTGAGAAGGGAACACACTTACTAGCCCAGTACTGTGCCAGGTGATTCACACACGTTCTCATTCAGCCCTCATCCGGGGCAGGCCTACAGATCGTCATGCACTTATGAACAGAAGGGTGCCAGTGTAATGATCCTTGGAATGTTCTATGCATAAACCTTCTATATATGAACTGAACACTACAGTGAAGAACACATTCAGTCACGCGTTCTTTCATGTGTTCATTCCCCACTCATCAATATTTACTAAGCAGTTGCTGTAGGTTGGGCCTAGGCTGAGTCCTGGGCACGTAGGGTGGACAGACCTGTTTGCTGTCCTCAGGGAACTCATGGGCTCGAAGAGACTATGGCCAGAATGGCAAGTGGGGATCAGGTCGCAGAGAACCCCAAATAATACACTGAGGTCGGACTTCATTCTGATGAAGGGGTGAAACCAAAGGGTCTGGCAGCTGGGGACCTGAGCCCCCCACTTGTTTTTCAGAGAGGCTGGGGGAGAAAGGGTGGGGCAGAGGGAGAAAAAGAATCCCAGGCAGCCCAAGCAGGCTCCTTGCTGAGTGTGGAGCCCGACCTGGGGCTTGGTCTCACAACACAGATCACGACCTGAGCTGAAATCAACAGCCAGACCCTTGACCGACTGAGCCACCCAGATGCCCTTGGATCTGAGTCCTTTAAAGCCCTATCCCTGCAGGTCTCACCCAGGCACACTGTTCCCCACGACCTTGCCTCTAGGCATGAGCACCGTAACACGGGAGATGAGATTTCAATCTAGTATTCTAATTCACATGGTTATAGGGCAGTATTTTCAGTCTCAAGGCCATCACTGTGGAAGGAATGATGTAAAGAGTAATTTCTGAATCCTCTCTTGATCTAAGAGTACAAGTGCTGAAGGATGGAGTTCAGGGGAAGAGGAGACGCACTCAGGGATCTGGGTAGCCCTCCCCTTGCCACCCCCCTCCCCCCTGCAGCACAACCAGGAACAGGGCCAGATCACGGACAGGGAATGAATGGCGATTATGCTGTGGTAGAGAGCTCCTACCTCCGGCCACAAGGTGTGCCTTTCCCTACACTCACCGATAGAACAGTCGTGTCCTGTCCAGTTTGGGTCACAGCTGCAAAGGCCAGTGTCTGGGAGGAAGGTTCCGTGGCCCGAACACTGGTCCAAGCACGTGGCCCTGGGCGTCTCGCAGTTGGTGCCTCCCCATCCCACGGAGCAGTGGCACTCGCCTCTCACGCAGACACCCCGGCCTGAACACGTGGGGTCCATGCAGTCCACTGTGACACAGAGCAGAGAGAACGCAGGTGAGCACCTGACCAGCAAAGATCGGCTTCTTTAAGGGAACTGCTCCACTTTGTAGTGGAGGCGCTGCACCCTGGTAAGAGGACATGAATTTCCTGCGGAGAGGCTGCTGGATAGAGTAAAGAGGAAGAACTTTAGTGGTTACAAATTCCTACTTCTTGGTTTGTAAGGCAGAATGAGAAATACGTTATCAAGAGGCACCTGGCAGGCTCAATTGGTAAAGCATGTGACTCTTGATCTCAGGGTTATGAGTGTAAGCCCCACGTTGGGTGTGGAGACTACTGAAAGAAAGAAAGAAAGAAAGAAAGAAAGAAAGAAAGAAAGAAAGAAAGAAAGAAAGAAAGAAAGAATGAAAGAAAAAGAAAGAAGAAAGAAATATATATATATATATATTCAAGGGTTAGCACGGTACCCAGTGCCTGCTCTGTCTGCAGTAATGCACAGGTCAGCGCACAAGACTTTGTTTTGTTCCCTTCTGTGTATCCAGCACCTGGAACAGTGCTCAGAGCATAGGAGATACTCAAGAGACCTCTGTCGAATAAACTATTATTCTTTACCACTTCATAATACAGTCTTACCATGAAGGTGGGACTGAAAGAGAGTCCTTAATTGAAAAGAGAATTTATTTTGCATTTAAATTCCATTAGATGTTATCATCTTCCCAGAGTTTCTGTGATTGACACAAACTTTCAAACCTCACTTTCCAGAGGGCAAGCATTTCAATGACTGTTCAAAATTACATGCACTGCCATGAGAGACTCTGGAGTCCGGAAAACATATTGAGGGTTGCAGAGGGGAGGGGGGGGCTGGGGGAGCCGGGCACTGGGCATTAAGGAGGGCACGTGAGGTGATGGGCACCGGGTGCTACGTGCAACTAATGAATCACTGAACACTACATCGAAAACTAATGATGTATTATATGTCAGCTACCTGAACTTAATTAAAAAAAAAAACCTCTAAAAAACCCCACAAAATTATATTCACAGGCTTTGCATAGCTTTTCCTCGTGTAGTTGGTGAACTATACAGATATAGCTTACAGCCAAGCAACCCCTACAGGGCTCCTAGAGCCCAAGGTCAAGGTGATCTCAAGAGAGCAACCCAGAAATAGAGAAAGGAGAGTAACACTGTGGGTTACCTGCTCTGTACCTGCGTTCTAGGAAGGGCTTCACATATATCATCAGATTCAATTTCTTCCGTAACCCAGTGAGGTACAGATGAGGAAATTAAGGTTCAGAGAGGCAAGTAATTTATGCCAGATCACACAGTTTACCTTGCCAGAGAGGAATCGGAAGGTCTGTCTGATTCTGAAGCTAATATTTGTTACTGGGGCTGATTTTTCTAAACCAAAGCTTTAGCTATGGGGCTGCACAAAATTAACAGAGATGTCTAATCTTCCATAAAGCCCTATACAGAAAAAGCAGAAGGAGACTGGTGAGGGCCAATTTATCTCATGGCTCCAGTTCACATGGGAAGTGCAGAAGGCAGCAGAGAAACGATGGAGTTGGCAAAGGCCGGTCCTACTCTACGAAAAAGTTGTGAGATCTGTTTTTCATTTTAGGAAACAGAGGATTCCTGTTCCTCTTACAATTGTAGGGGAGAGTGGTGTCCTGCTAGGGCCACCACATGCAGCAGCTGGAAAAAGGGTTGACGGTGCTGCAGTGAATGTGGTCGGCTTCCTCCAGGAGGCCCTCCGGAGGAAGCCCTGTGCTCCATAGGGAAGAACTTGGCATCTGATCTCTGAGGTCCTAGGTTCAAGGGTCACAGGACACAGGCACTGGTTCTAGGATGACCGTCAAGTCATGTACCTCCCCTGAACTTCCCATGTCAAAGTGACCTATCTCTCAGTTGCTGATGAGGACACTGAGGATTTGAAAGGACCCTATAAGCTGTTGCCAAGAAGATGCTTTTCCATTCTATCAGGACATTTGGTGGCATGACTTGGGTAAACTGGTCAGAGGTGCTTTTACTTTATTTATAATTCAGACATGATTTTAATTCATTAATTAAATTTTATGACCTCACATATTTGACTTTTGCAGAACAGATGGGGAAACCTAGCCCGGGTATGTTAAAGTCACAGACACAAATGGACAGAGACGGCACAAATAGCCATGTTCTGGAAACAGAGTGACTGTCTGAAGGCTGGTTTATCAAGACAGCTCTTCTACTTTTTAGGTCTTGAAAAGGAGTTCAACTTAACAACCCAAATGAGACATCAGAAGGTTGGAGGTCAGGAGCAATTATTTACTAAAAACAGAATCATGGGAACAATAGCAACAACAATAATAATAATAACTAGTATTGATATAGTCCCTCTTCTGGGCCATATTTTGCTATTCAACCATTTAAGTACAGAGTCTCATTTAACTCTAGTGACAGTTCTTTGAGGTAGATACCATTACTATCCCCATTTCACAGATGAGGAAATTAAAGCACAGGGAGATTAAATAACTTGCCCAAGATCACACAGTGGTTAAGTGGAGGAATTTAAATTTGAATCGTTCTTTCCTGGTACACATCTCTTGCTATTTCTTCTGTAATCTTACTGACTCAAAAATACACATATACATATATACAGATATAAGTGGTTAAGAAATAGAAATAAAAGCAAAACAAAGCCAGAAAAGAAATAGAACAAAGTGAAGAATTAATAAAGCCAAATGAAGGCAAAGAATCTTTTCTCGCAGTCTCTAGATACCACTTCCTGATGGTGAAAGTATGACCCGTTGGCGTTCCTGGTAATTAAAAAGAATAAAAATAATAACAGTGATATATTTTCATGGCCGGCCTCACATCTCAGAATCTCAGAAGGATTATCCTGGCCCATTAGGCTACTATGATAATTCCCTAGATCCAGAGAGCTTTCCGGTTTGACAGGAAACGACTCAGCAATTCCTGTCCTGAGGCCCATAAAGGTATTTCCCATTCTGGGAGTGCCGGGGCCCTGGCTTTGGGTTGACGCTGTCTCTGAGGCGCCCTCGAGGTTGAATCTATAAATCTGCACTGTTAGCGAGCATACCGAGAGGGCGCCAAGTTTAGCAAGAGGTCCTTGGCGTCACAGTCCTGATCCTCAGACACAATAAGTCTGATAGGGACCCAGGAACCAGCAAAACAAATCCCACACTCTCAGAAGACGGTCCAGGCAGGGAATGAAGACCAGAAGGCACTGACGACAGGACTGCAACTCAAGAGAAGGCAGCTCGGCTGAACTGGCCAAGCAAGATTCCCGCAGGGAGGACGCTGACCCTGCGGAGCCAACGCCGGCGGCCATTTCCTAGGCCACTATGGCGCTCCGCTAGAGACATCCTCCGGAGACTCAGGAGCTGTCCTCGCTTTCTGGGGCCTCTGGGGTGAGAGCAACGTGAGGATGGGATAAAAGTTGCCTTGTCACAGGAGGACGGTTTCGCAAAGGCCGTTTGCTTCCCTGGGAGCCGTGGGTCACATGGGGAGACCCAGCGGCCTGTGGTGGCCCAGTTCTAAGCTGAAGGAGTAGGGGGGAAGCTGGCGGGGAAGTGGGCCGGACTCTGTGTAAAAGATGGTCTAAATTAGTTTCTGCTTAGAAGAGGGGCCAAATAGTCACCTTTTTTTTCCCTTCTGTATTGCTTGCCATTCAAGCCAAAATTTCTGGCAGAAGCTTAGCCCATTAACAAAAGGGAGAGGCCTGCACGGGCAAGCTGCGAACACAACTCTTCCCCCAAAACGTTCCCTGCTTCAGTGACCACACGAGCTATGAGACGCTCCTCAGAACCAAAACACAGTGTCGCTCTGCACCGCAGAAAGCCCGAGGTGCTCTCCTCTGCCCCTCCCCCAGCCCCCTCCCAAGCCTCCTGTTGGCACAGTTCGGGCTTTAAAAAATATGGGGCAATAAATTTCAGAAGAAGAGGGAGAGAGGGAAAAAAATAAGCTTGTTAGCTGGTGTTTTATAAACACGGTAAAACACGTCAGAACAGAGCTGAGGGGGGAGGAGAGAGAGAGAGAAGTGGGGCGCGGTGGCGGGGAAGGCCCCAAGGAGCCCCCATTATAAACACAAGGACTGTGCAATGACGCTTCACCAGGGAAACAGAAATAATAAAAAGAATCAGTACCAGATGGCCGTCCTCAGAAGAGAAAGGAGTCAAAACATTTCTTTTCAAAGAGATAACGTAAATCAAAGAGCTAAACAACTTTTTTTTTTCCCCCTCTTTGTAAGTGAGCCTGCCCGCTGGGGCACTGTCCGGCGCCAGCTGAGCTGGGGAAGGGACAGCGCGCCCTCCCCGGCCCACAGGACCCGGCCGGCTTCGGGGTGGGACGGCCCCTCTGTTTCAAGAGGTATCTCCTCTTTGTTTTTCTTTTCCTCTCAGGGTCTTCACCTCAAGTGACTAAAGTGAAAGGGGAAAGCAAGTGGAGGTCACCACCGTCGGGATGAGAGGGCAGGGTTCCCTTGTTCCAGAGGCTGGCGCTCCCCCTCTCTCACACAGCCCGAAGTAATCCCCATCAAAGTTCGCAGGTCTGACCAGGACCTCCAGGCACACTGGGTTTACAGGCAGCCTGGGTCGGAGAGGCGCTGCTTTTCCGACACTAATCCCTTCCTGCTCCCCACTCTTTTAAAGCAGGCTGTTATATCGGCTCTCCTTTTCTCCCTTTTTCTTT
>CM053613.1:47730959-47774017 GCA_028646535.1 Procyon lotor
TGAAATTGCTCCCCGCCCCTTTCAGAGCCCACACCCCCTTTCCAGCCAACGCTCACTCGTGACTGCCCCTGGGAAGGACGCCTCCTGCCCCAGTACACACGTCCAGGACCTACCCACCATCAAGCCTCCCGGGATCCTTTCTAGCAAGACAGGTCTCTCTCTTCCTCATCTGAATCCTGATGCCGATTTCCCTCTCTCTTTCACTTATCACCTACCGCTTTCTACCTGGCAGTCTAGTTATTTATGAGTGCAGCTCTTTTCCCCTAGTGAACTGCAAATTCTTTGAGAGAAAGGAATCCATTTCCAATTTCTCATCTTGTCCATGTCTCCCAAGTGACTGGCCCACCACTCCCTTGTCTGCAGGAGTGACTCCCTCAACACTTGTTAAATAGCAAATGACAAAGGGCGACAAATGAGTGTCCTTTGGCACGTGAAGCCTCAGATCCGAAGGCTGGTGCCTTCTGTCGGGGTCTGGGCTGTTGGCTTCCTTTCTGATTTCCTTTTGTGGCTTTTCATTTATTTTCTTTTTCTCCAAATTTCTTTTCTATACATTTTTTCCGGACCTGCAGCTTCGTTTTCATTTCTCTTCCTCTGGGACTGCTGTGTTCAGCTAGACACTGTATTGGGCTCTCTTGTCCCCGAACAGTACCAACCATGTGTTTGGGGAACCCCCAGTAATACAAATTTGCAGACCCCCAGCTCTTCTAGTAAGAGCTGTCAGGATGGCTTTGTGAACTACAGACCCGCATTACTTCTTTCAGGATATAACACAATAAAATGATTAACAAGATGTATAAATCTCCAACTCCGGTGGATTTTTCTTTACAATAACTATAATGTGTGTTGGTCAGTCACACGATGATTTGAACAGTATTTCTTTCCTATTTATCTGGTGGGTAACACTCAACATAATAACCTGGGTCTCTGTCTTTGGGCCAGAGGCCAAGTTGGACTTCTGCTGGACAGCAAATCCTATTAGAGATCATGGTAATGCAATTATATGCTCAAGTTAAATATTTTATACCTGCTCTTGCCATCTAGACAAATCGCTCCCTCAGCCTCTAGGCAGGAGCTACCCAAATGACAATAGCAAAAAACTACATATCTTGTAAGGAACTGAGAAATAGTTGCTGCTGTGAAAAGTTTTAGGAAACTTCTGGACACCTCTGACTCTCTGGCAGCAGCAGGAATCTAAGCCACCATTATATGAGGTTATAAGCAAATGTCAGCCCCTGCCTGGGCCAGACCTGGAGGGGAAATGTCCCTAGTTCCCTGACCCATGACATGCTGGCCCGTCCATGTGCCAGGACTGTCTGCTCTCTGCCCAGCAAGAGGTTTGCAGGCACACTGTATTCTTAGCTGTCCACATGCTCAAATGATAAGAGCCCACAGGATCCCCGGAGCACTAGAGCGCAGCCCCTACGGCTGGCCAGCCTTCTTCCTAGGACCCGGGTGCCTTCCTCCAGTCCCCTGGGGGGAGTGTGAGCACCAATCCAGGCATGGTCATCTGGACTCTGCCTCCCCATGCTTCGTCTCTCACCCTTCTGGACCCTGGCATAATTCCTCCATAATCGGACTTCCCTGGCTGGAACTCCCTGACCTGGGACTGACCATGGGCCACGCATCAGACAGACTGGGGTGTGACTTGCAACTGACTCTCACTAGCTGTGCAACCCGGAGCAAATCACTTACGGTCTCTGATTTCTGGCTCCTCACTGACCTGTCTCACAGTGCAGGTGGGGGTTAATTGAGATAATTCACGTGAATTGACTTTGTGGAGCTTGCAGGCAATTTCTCACTGGTGGTGGGCAGAACGGAACTGAGTCAAGCAAACCCATGGAGACAGGCCACATCAGAGGCTGTGTGATTTATGAGAAAGAGCACACCATTTAGAGCGAGACCCTGGGCATTCTCCTCCTGCTCCGCCACCTCCTGTGTGACCTCGAGCAAGTCCCTTCACCTATGTCCTGGTCTCCTTGTCTGTAAAATGGGGGTGAGTATCCAGTGCCCGACACACGGTGGGTGTCCTAGTCAAGTGAATGACTATGGCTAGCCTGTAGCCTATGGACAATGGCTAGTCCTAGCCTATGGAACTAGAGGGCCGTGGAACCCTGCTCGGAGCGCCAGTGTTTCCTGGCTGTGCCCTGGCTGACCTCAGCTCACTTCTCCCTCATCAAGGGCTCCTGGTTCGCTGTGCATATGGGAATGTGCACTTGATGACAGGATGTGAGGAAGCCAGGCTCTCGGCGTAGGGAAGCGGCAACTCATGCTCTAGCACATCTCCATCCAGCACTGGCTTCCATTACTATGACATAACTGAGTAATGAGGGGCAAGAGAGACTTCCCCAGTTTGAACCAGAGGCCCCAAGTCCCCACCGCTGCAAAAAGCCCTCCTTTCTAAACAACCTTTTGAGACTGGCTGCAACCAGGCTGGCTAGAGTTTAGGCCCAGTGCTCTGACTCCACGCCTACTCTCCCAAGAAAACATCTTTCAGACTCTCGGCCAGTGAAGAAGTCACTGGCCTTCTGCCTTGAGATTCAGACTCCTAATACAAACGAAAGAAGATCATGGAGAGTCTGCGGCAGGTCAAGTGCAATGTAGGTGCATTGCATGGTCTCATTTAACGCTTCTGCAGCTCAGGGAAGGTCATTACCTTCCTCAAGTTCTCACAGCTTGGGTGACCACAGATCTGACTCGGCTCTTCTCATTCTCCGTCATTTCAGCATGCTCCTCAACTTCCAGTAGCTTCTCATGCTGGATTTTTGTTCCTTGGCTCCTCCCTTCCTTTCTTCCTAAGCAAATCCTCTATGCCTTCTTGGCCCACCCTAGGCTACAGTGACCCTACCCTCATTGGTGGCCTTCTCAAAACCCCCTAGACAATTCACCGGCTGAGGAGTGGTAACTAACCCCCACCCTTAGGCTATCAGTGCTAATTCTAGGGCTGTGAGAAGCTCTTCAAGGACAAGGACCCCACCCAGCACTGCCTTTGTCTTTCCCAGGGAGCAGCTTAGTGCTCTGCCAAAAAAAAAAAAAAAAGTACAACCAATATATGTGTTCTTAATTGATTTGCTTTTTTAGCAGGGTAAACAGAGTTGGGCATCAAAAAGTAAAACCTAAGTTTGGACAACTGTGTAACCTGTGAAAGCAACAAACAGGAAAGCAGAATTTGGAATTTGGACTAATAATAATGCCAACATCTATCGCAACATCTATCGTGCGCTTAGTAGGGACCGTGCTCTGCACACATTCACTCCTTTCTCCCTCGAAACAAAGTCTGGGCCGATTATTGCTCCCAGGGCCTGATTTGTTCTCTAGGCTGCGGTTGCCCAAGGCTGCACAGCTGACAAGAGGTGGTGCAGGTACTGGAACCCAGGTACTCAGGCCCCAAACCTTCTCCTCCCAACCATGACACTGCACAGAGAGGGTGAGCGACTGTCTACAACTTTCAGTCACTGCGGGACCCTCACCTTGGATCTCTCTGGACGAGGAAGGTGCAGAAAGCACAGATCCTCTTACCGGGGTGAACTAAATGCACGCTTCCTTGGGTAGGAAGCTGGAGATGGAACTTACTCACAAATGAGCCCTCCCAATGGACCGGGCTAAGTGAGGGGATGTGGAAGGAACCGGGGGTCTCGCTGAGCTTCCTACCACTACCTCCAAAGCACACTTTTCAACTCTCTCCTCCTTAACTTCTCGAACATTAATTTTTTTTTTTAATTCAAAGTAATGCATGCACAGAATTTAAAAAGTCAAATGATACTACAAAGCTTATGATGAAAACAGCAGTCCTCTGCCTTACTGGTGTGCACGTCGGCCTGCCACACCTCAGACGGCTAGTCTCAGCTCTTTTGGCTCTCTGTTCTAGAAATTACTTATTTTTAAATAATGTGCTTAAGCAGCTGTTGTTTTGCTTACATTTGATGTTATCTACTACTACTACGACTGTCAGCTACTCCTGTCCGGTGTGATCTAATGGGAAAGCACCATTTTTTGCTTCTATTTCCTATGTTTTTATTAATAACTCTACCCCTCCGATCCAACAAAACTAAAATCCCTCTGAAATAGAATTTTCCACGTGGTCGAACATACCAGGTCATCTGTCTGGCTCACAGTTTTTCTTTTTGCCCGGGGATCTCCCTCCTGAGCCCTCTGCCCTGCTGCGGTCTGGTCTGCTTGTTTTCTGGGCCTCCTACGCATCCATCATTCCGGGCCTTCTCTTCACCTCTCTCATTTACTGAACCCCTTGTTTCCTGGACCCCTCGTGCTGGTCTACTTCACGGCTGTGATGGAGTGCATTTTCCAGGAGCTTCCTGAGAAAAGGTGAATGGGAGGTTTGGTTTTAGGAGCTTTTAGGGCTGTAATCACCTTTACTCTACTCTTGATGGATCACTTGATTGTCTGTGTGAGATGGGGCCATGAGACCCAAGGGTCTAACTGTGACTGTTTAACCCTTCCATGTTCCAGCTCTGGGGCCTCCCACTTCCCTCTGCTGCACCTGGTCCCCTGTTCCTGAGGTCTTCTCGGGGCTCCGTTCTCATCGACATCTTAACCAGCAGAGGTTCAGTGTGCAGCTTTCTCTGTGCTGCTGACTCAACCCACTTTCTGTTTTCCAAAAGTCTGCTGACACCTCTTGGTGGATATTGTCTCTTATTCTCTGTCCTTGTGGGTTTGTTCCTTGCTTTAGATCACTGCTCTCATTAGGGCGGGGCCCCAGGAGGGAGATATATATAACCTTAAACCACAAGTTCCTGTCGATAGCACTCGAGATGAATTTCCTGTCCTTCCTTTCTCTCTTCCCTCAGATTAAAAAATAAAACAAAACAAAACAAGCACTCTCCGGCATTTCCGCCACCATAGCTACTCCCCCTCATGCTCCTTCTCTCGCTCCTCCTCTACGCACGGGAAGCTAGTGGTCCCACTAGGGTTTAAAAAAATCTTAAATCCTCCTACCTGCTCCCCACATGCCACTCACCTCACTCTCCCTGTCCAATGTCCCACGTCTCAGCTTAGATGTCACGCATTCCCTGCCCCCGCCCCAATTAGGTTAGCTCCCTTGTTAAGCGCTCCCCCCAACTCTGCCCTTTCCCTTCATAACTCAGCCTCGTCACCGTGCTGATCAAGGTCCCTCTCCCTGCAGTCCGAGAGAGCCACCAGGGCACGGCCCTGAGACGCGTGTCCTCAGCTGTCACCACGGCCCAGCAGAGGGCATGGCACAGAGACGCTGCAGAAGAGACGCAGACCAGATGAATGTGGGCTTGTAAGGATAAATGAGTAACTGGGACAGTCACACAGGAGAACTGGATTGGAACCCAGGCTTGCCCATACGCTTGCTGGGGGATCTTGGACCAGGAAAAGAGCTTTTTCAGAAAAGACCCTTAACTTTGGAACCTCAGGTGCTGCTTCCGTGAAATAGGGACAATAATCCAAATACCATCTTAAAATGCAAAAAACTCCATGTCAATGTGCTCAGTGGGCTAAAGGTCCCATACAACAAAAGGGATTATTACTGTTACAGTCAACTCTGCTACGCAGAAAATTCTTGTCCATTTTGGGTATGGGGGATGCAGGAAACAAAACGGCAGGCTCAGGTTTCAAAGCTCACAATTCTTTAAAATAGGCTTTCTTTCTGAAAGAAAAAAATCCCACTAAGCCACGTCTGCTTTCCCTTAACACTAGGCTTTCAGGATGGAGGGACCACCTGGGGTCTTGCCTTTCCCCTCAGGCAGAGCTGACTTAAAAACACCTGACTTAGAAAGCACCCTGTAGGGGCCCCTGGGTGGCTCAGTCATTAGGCGTCTGCCTTCGGCTCAGGTCATGATCCCAGGGTCCTATAATCGAGCCCCACATCGGGCTCCCTGCTCAGCGGGAAGCCTGCTTCTCCCGCTACCATTGCCTCTGCTTGTGTACCCTCTCTCGCTATGCTTCTCGCTGTCAAATAAATAAAATCTTTAAGAAAAAAAAAAAAAAAGGAGCTCTCTTTAAAAAAAAAGAAAAGAAAAGAAAGCACCCTGTGCCTTCATGGTTAATGGTTTTAACTTACTGCATTCTTTACAAAGCCAAAAAACAATGGAAATATTTATATGCATCTAGGTGTGTCGGAGAGCTGCAGAAAACGCACGTCCCATAGCACCTGCAGCACCTGCCACAGACTTTGGTTCCACTCAGATCCTTTCTTGGCCTCTAGATTTGCTCCCTTTATCACCGGTGCCAACTGGGGAGAGGAGGAAAGTATAGCAAACCCCCAGCTCTCAGAGGTGATAAGGTCCACAAGTCCCGTTCGCAGCCCCTATCATTACATGTGCTCTGGATGACTACATTAGGTTCCGTTGGGAAGAGCACAGATTCCAACGGCTGGCCTGACAGGCGGCCCTGACTGATGTCCTGTACATATTCCTCAGGTTTGCAGGAAGGACGCATGGAAACAGAACGGTTTCGGAGTTGAGAGTCCTTGAGATCCAGTTCCGGTTCTGTCTCAGACTATCAGATCAGACAAATTACACTGTTATTAATAAATGCATTCGTGCTGGAAACGTCACTTCCGTGTCCGTCGGGGACTGTAAGTTACAAGCACTTCCCCACATTTCATACGCTTTATGGTGATAATTTTTAATGGCTGAGTGATATTCATCAAGTGAACGGTCCACAATATGCTTGTATGTCTTCTTATTGTTAGACACGGATTGTTTCCAATTTTTCACAATTGTAAGCAAGACTGAGATAAGCAAGTAGCTTTTTCTAAGTATCATCTTACTTCGGACATTGAAAACATGAACATTTTTATGATTTACTATAAAATGCCAACTTGCTTTCCCAAAGGGCTGTACTGATTTACAATGCAACTAGTAATATAGATGGGTGGAATTTCACTACAGCCCATTCAGGATTGGGTTTTAACTTGAGGGAGGGGGTTAATTTATAGGTAAAAAAAAAAATACCCAATTATTTTAATTTTTACTTCTTAGATTACTAATGAGGTTAAACATATTTCATGTATGTTTATAGCAAACTATCTATTTTTGGAAACTTTTCTACATAGGAACTTTAGCCATTTATCCATGAGATCATAATTTTTTTTCACAGCATAATGTACTTGAACATAATATAGGTATTAACCCTTCCTTGGTCTCTCATATTTACTTCCAATATTTTCTCACTCTACTATTTTCCTTCTTATTTTGACAAGATTTTTAAGACATATGGAACTTCTACAATTTCATATAAACATTTGCTAGTCTTTTTTTTTTTTTTTGATTCGTGATCCCCTCAGTGAATCGTTTAAGCTTAAAAGTCCTTCTCTAGGCCAGGGATACGTGAACATTGGGTTTTACCCTCTTCTGGTTTGGCTTTCAAATGTTTACCCCTTTAGTCCATCTGGAATTTATTGGGGCATGTGGTGTGATGTGAAGTCTGAATGAGAGGGTGAAAACTCAAATTCCGCCCGGGGCCAACGCAGGTACGCTAAAGAAGCAAAGCAGGTCAGGTGTGAGAAAACAGGATGAGGTGTAGACTGTGGTGAATTACGGAGTTTTTGAGAGGGCAGAGACTTGTTCCTGCAGGAATTTTTTAAAAGTAAGCCATAAACCTATGGCTTTATGGGAAACTGTCCAATTTTTACATGTTAGGCCAATGCTGAAGGCTCAAAATGCCTTCCCTGTGTCTCTCGGCCACATCTGTCCCTCTGAATGCCACTTGGCCGCCTCTGGTTTAAGCTGTGTTTCTCTAAGTCATCCTAACATCTATCAACTAAGCCTTTCTGTCTCCGTTAACTTGCAATTCTTCCTTTTTTCAAATTTTAAAGTTTTACATATAGCTTGTAATATTTCTAGGTAGTTTTAATTCGTTAATCTGCTTGACTCCTATTCTCTTTTATTTTAGATTTATGGTATGTTAGTATCTTTAAAGATGAGTGTCCTTTCATTATTCTTTTGGAATATCTTCCCTACTTTCATCTGTTTATTATTCCAGATGAAGCCTTAAACCATTCAATCACATCTCCTAAATTCCCTTTAGGATTCGGTTTGGCATTCCATTAAACCTATAAACTGACATATTTAGAGTGTTTCACCTTCTCATCTAGGAACATGCTATATTTCCTAATTATTCCTGTCCTGTTTTATGGCTCTCAATAAAATCTCACAGTTTTTGTCACACAGGTCACATATAGTTCTCATTAAGTGATATTTTAATTTTTATTGATTTTTTTTTGACGGGCCATTTTTTATTATATTTCATACCTGGTGACTGCAAGTATATGGGAAATCTATTGACTTTTGAAAAGCTATCTTGTATCCCAGTTGCAAGTTCTGAATTGTTATTAAGGAAAATAGTTTTTCAATTAATGTTTCAGGGATATATTATATTCTAGGAACATAAACATATCCTTCACGAATAATGATAGCTTTGTCTCAACCTCTTGTTCCTGTTTTCTGCCTTACATTGGCCAGAGCTTCTAGAACACTGCTAATGGCTATTCCCTTCTTTATTTATTTATAAGACAAGGAACTTGTCTTATATTTACCCAGGAAGCCCTGGATTTTGACTAGAAGTCAATGTTCTTTGTTATGCTATGTATCTTTTTGTCTTTTGTTTTCAGGACTGGTAGGACCTGGTGTCCTCCCTAAAGGTGTTTTTATTACTTATTGAACGCAAAAGACACACAGTGCAGAGTGCCCTCAAAAAGTGTTGGAAACTTGTAATGTAACTGTGAATCAGATGGACCTGGGTTTGAATCTTAGTTCTGCTTCTGTGTGACCTTGAATGCAATCCCCTGCAGAAAGTGGGGATAACAACTCTGACGGCACAAGCTGGTTATGAGAATTAAAATGAGTTCATGTCCATAAATTGTGCTCAGTGTAGGCCATGGCACCTAGAAGTGGCTCAACAGACTTCACCTTCCTCTCCTCCCATTTAAAAAGAGATGATGCTAGTAGGAACCATTATCCCAAATGAAAAGTCTCCATGGAACAGCTTACGTGTATCAGCTTGAGAAAATGCAAACTGTATTTGTGAAAAATACCACCCGAGGCTTCCTGCCTTAGTGCACTGGGCTTTTTCTTGCTCGTCCAAAATACACAGTCCATCCCTTGCACTCCTGCATGAGTCCTTTGGCTTATGACACAAATGAAAAAAAAAAAAGGCTGGCGTGTAATATGAACCAGGAATGAAACAAACTGTGCGTCTATTAGCCCCGAACATGAGAGCTGCTCAGATAAAGGCATGAACTAGCAGCTACTCAAACGAAAACCAGATGTTCAGAGGTTTCTGGCTTGCGATTTTTTATAACCCTTCATATAACACTCATACTCCTGTCATTTCAGCAGAAGGTCCTCTGCTCTGTTTAAGCGGCAAGAAACCCACCCAAACCTCTGCTAGATTTCTAATCTTGAAACCCGGGGCTCAACTGGAAAGATAAAGGAGCTCTCTCCCCAAGTACAGACCCTTGGCTACAAACTCTTTGGCCTTGAGAAGCCAGGGACTAAGAAAGTACCCATCCTGGGAACCTGCTGCCATGGGGCACGGGGAATGAGGGGTACCTGGGGGGGGTGGGGGTCCTCGCCTGGGAGAAGCCCAGGTAAAGTGTGGAAGAGCCAGTGTAGAAACAGCATGGATTCTGGAGTCAGACTGACATAGACTCAAATCCTGGCTCTGCTCTTACTCCTTATGTGACTGTGGCAAGGGGGTAACCTGCCTGAACCTCTTTTCTTCATCTAGATAAAGGAAATGATAATAACTCCTGCTTCCCAGGGACTAGTATGGGATTTAAGTTAGGTCATGTATGCATTACGCTTAGCACGCTCCTGGGAACCTGCAAGAACTGAAAACCATCAGGGACGATTATTGCCAATAACAATAATAAACACTGTGTGGCATCTAGCGTGTGCCCGGCAATGTTCATAGCCCTTAACAAATATTAACTCATTTTATCTCAAAATTACCCTCATGAAACACATCCTGGTATTGTCATCATTTTTTTCAGATAAGGAAACGGAAGCAGTGATGGGTTATCATTCTTGCCCAAGGTCACAGTGCTAGTAAGTGGCAGAGACTGGATTCCAACCAGGCCGCCTGGCTTCAGATCTAACCCGTCTCTACTGCCACGGTACACAATATAGTTGATTTGATTCAGTCTGCCTCACGTGGAAGGCAACACATACAGCTGAAGCCATGAAGGGCTTACCTAGCAAGGCAACCCATTTCTAGAGGGTCAGCACAGCCCCTGCCCTGTATTCCACTTTCCTCCAGCCTCTCACTTGAACCTGGTCTTTTCTCATCTTCACTGCCCTCTCCCGCTCCTCGGGACGTGGGGTCTTTCTTCCTTTCCCAGGGTTGGTCCTTCTGCATCCGCCCTCCACTCCGTATCTCCCACCTCCTTTCATCAATCAACTCCCCTCTCTCCTGGGCTCCCAATCTTCCCCCTGGCTCCTTGCCCACAGCTGACAACACGTTCAAGGCTCCCCCCCACCTTGTATAAACCTTTCCATGAACCTGCCTCCTCCTCAGGTTACTCCCATCTGTCTCCTTCGCTGCTCTGTCTAGAAGGAACAGCTTCTACTCGACGCCTCTCACTCACTTCTGAACTCCTAGTGACCCTGCTTCCGCCTGCAACAGAGGGCAGAAACTGTGCCTGCTGAGGCTGCCCATGACCCGCTGATGGCCAACCCCAACAGATTCTTTGTCATCAGCTCCCTACCTTTCCTCTAAGGCTACTTACTCTCTTTGTGTGTCCCCAGCCCACCCTCTGAATGCTGGGGTTCCATCCATGACTCCCTGCTTCTCAGTACTCTGCCCTCGCACCTGCCCCCCTCCCACATCCACACGGATAACGCCCACTGGCTTTCTGTGTCCAGGTCAGAGCTGGCTCCAGGTCAACGCCTACCTATCCACCTGCCCATTGGTAACTGTCAAAAGCGCACATCCACTTAGAAATCCTATTAGCAGCTCAAATCTAATGGGAACTTACCCTCTGTGCTTCCTCCCCCTCACAAGCCAACTTCCCCTCCTCACTTCCTAATTTAATTAATGTCATTGCTATGTACCCGTTCTCCAAGACTGAAACTTTCTGACTCCCCCTTACAGCTAAAATACAAGTGGTCAAGAAAACCTGTCTATAATGTCCTGTAATGCATCCCGTCCTTTATATAAAGCAGCAAGAGCTGCCCCAAATCTAACCCTACTCGTTACTGAAAAAGTCTTCCAGTTGGCCTCACTATTTTTGTCTGAGAAACCAACCCATTTGTATATATCACTGCCAAAGAGATCTAGCCAAGACCGGAATCACGCCATAAGTATGCTCGAAGACTGTCCTGTGCTCCCCATTGCCTTCAGGTTTTTTTTTCAAGATTTTATTTATTTATTTGACAGAGAGAGAGAGATCACAAGCAGGCAGAGAGAGAGGGGGAAGCAGGTTCCCTGCTGAGCAGAGAGCCCGATGGGGGGCTCGATCCCAGGACCCTGAGATCATGACCTGAGCCGAAAGCAGAGGCTTTAACCCACTGAGCCACCCAGGCGCCCCTCCCCATTGCCTTCAAATCCAGACTTCCAGGCTGGTCTACGAAGCCCTTCCAGGTTGTCCCTAGGCTCATTTTTTAGGCTCTTCTCTGGGAACCATCCCCTTTAAGACCTCTATCCACTCCCAGTACACACACCATGCACTCCCCCACAGAGGCATGGTGGGAAAAAACATGAGCAGCGTGTGGGCACTGGGGTCAGACAGACCCGGATTCGAATTCCAACTCCTCACTGACTGGGTACGGGACTTCAGTCCTAGTTGTTTAGACACTCGGAGCTTCACTTCCCTCTGGGGAAAAATGCCTACTTTGTATGCCTATTGTAATCATCTGAAATAGTTTATGTAAAACCTCTAAGATATACGGAGATACGGTATGCACTGAATAAATGGCAGCTATTAATACTTTTAATTTAGCCAAATAGTTCAGAGAGGCAGGGGTGATTTACAAAGACTGACAAGACCTGAAACTAGAAGAACGGGACATTTGAGGAGTTTCCTATGGAACTGGAAGATCAATTTATAAGAACAAGTAACAGGGCCTTGGAATGTTCTGGAACCCACATTTCCATTTTTGAGCTGCAGCAGTTCTGGCACAGAAAGACTGTAAGACTTGAACCGGTTTGAGAGTTGCTTTGCCTCCTGAAATCAGCAGCCCTGGAAAGCACAGATCTCCTGGGACAGAAAGAACATTCCTCAACCAAGTGCCCGGCGGTGTCCTGAATTGGTGGCTCGGTCTTCTTTCCTTCAGAGCTGCTCACAAGAAGTTCATGTCCTCAGACGAAGGATCCAGGCTGCAAAGAGCATCTGTGACCTCTGACCTTTTCCCTTGGTGCTCACTGCCCTTCTGGTGAGGGTCTGCCACGTTCAGAGTCCTGTGCCAGGCCACCCGGCTCCAGGAGAAGTCCCTGGGACCCAGAAGTCCCTGGGATTCAGAAGACCTGGTTTTGTGTCCTCAGCTGGGCCGCTGTGCGCAAACTGTTTCGTCACCTCTAGGTGCAAACAGTGATTCCTTTCTGCCCAGTCACCAGTGGTGACATCCGAGGCTGAGCAGAGATGGGGACCATCTTACTGCCACATCTCCCTTCTGTCGAGTAGCTCCTTCTCTCTATTCCCGTGACTTGTACCCCGCTTCCCAGCTCACGCGGCACATTTATCACGGCACGGGCTTTACGCTTCCCAAGCTCCCCTTGCATCCCTGGCGGAGGGAGCGGCCCTCCTCCCTGCTCCCCTCCCCGTGCGGCCCTCTCCGTTGGCGCGGATCACACTGCATCGGAGTCATTTGCGAAAGGGTCAGTTCTCCAAGCTGACTGCAGGCTTTCGGAGGGCAAGGCACCTGTTTTGTTCACTGATGAATCTCCACCACTTAGCAAAGCAGATGTTCAGCAAATGTTGAATAATTAAGAGCCACTTAAAAACACGCTAAGGATGTACTATGAATTACATGCCTTCACGTCGTTGTCAGACTCCCTAGTGTAGGTTTAATTCCTAACTACAGGTGAGTTGGGTGAGGCTCAGCCTCAGCCAAAGTCCCCCAGCTTATAAACAGTGCTGTTGGAATTCAAACCCAGGCCTGTTAGACTCCAATGCCTTTGCCCTTTCTTCAGCCCACACCACCTCTCTGGCCAAAGTGATAATTTCAACTAGCTCCCACCACGGTCAGACTCGGTTAGGGTTATTCCTGAAGGAGTGTTACCGAGCTGGAGGCCGTCTATGCAGTCGGGCCTCGCATAGCAGGGCTACTGCCAAGGCAAGGAAGAAAGACACCACCACGTGAGCCCTGTTAAAGGCGCCGCTCTGTCCTAGAGAACGGACCGGCAAGATGGGGGTGAACCAGTGCCTTCCCCAACTGTGAGAGGAAAGACCTATCAGAGAATAAAACATTCATCCTCAGCTATAAAAACAAAGCCATTACTATCGCAGACGCTAAACCATCAAGAGTGAAATATTTTCTATCAGCAGCTCCACCTGAATGGGGGTGGGAGTAGGGGATCCTTCGGCAGGAGGAAGTCCCGCCCAGGGCGTTCTTTGGGACAAGGCAGGGGGGCGCCCTGCAGCTGCGGACGGCAGGTGCACTGTGAGTCTAGGAGGTGTGAATGCTGTCCCCCTGAGCCCCTGTCTGTCTGGATGACTGCCTGACTGCGAGAGAGTGTGAGGCACACGGGGGGATGCGATCGCACACTAGTGACCCGGTCACTACAATGTCAGCGGAAGCACCGGCTTTGGGTTGCCAACCCAGCTCCGCTATTTCCTAAGTGTGAGGTCTCGGCAAACGGCGTTCAATCTCTGAACCTCGTTTCCGTATCTGCAACGTGAGCACACACAGGATCTAACTCCCCAGGTTGTTGGGGGAGCTGAGGGAGAACACCGCCAGAACAGTACCCACACAGATCCGCCGGGACTTGATCGACAGAGTGCGGGGACCACGATCCTGGCTCTGGGGCTTGGTGGCTGTGTGTCCCTGGACAAGGCATGTGACTTCTCTGAGCCTCAGCTGGCTTATCCTTAAAAGTGCGATTTAAGTAAATAAAAGGTTTGGGGCACCCGGGTGGCTCAGGGTTGGTTAAGCGTCTGACAGTGAGTTTTGGCTCAGATCATGATCTCAGGGCTGTGAGATCGAGCCCTGTGTTGGGCTCTGAGCTGAGTGTGGAGCCTGCTTAGGATTCTCTCTCTCTCCCTCTGTCTTTCCCCCTCTGCTTGCAGGTGCACTAAAATAAAAGGTTTGCAAGGGCTCTTGGCATTTTGTATCCCAAAGTGGCAGAAACTTCAACCAAGAGTGAATGGAAGCTCTGGCTACGGATTGAGGAAGATGGCTGAAAGGCTGAAACGGGGGGCGGGGGTGGAGGGAGTCCTAAAATATCTGGACTCCGTCTGTTGAACTTCTCACCAGCACATTCTTCTGGTCTCCTCCCTGCAGCTCTCTGACCTTCACAGGCACGTTTGCCGGCGGCATGGCTTCACTGGCCCTTGAAACAGACCACTCCTCAACCCTCCCTTAACATCCTCTTAATACCTGGGGTTTGCCAATAATCTCCAAGCGTCAGTACAGAGCTCGGATGTGTTCGTTTTTATCCCTAGGCCAGCCTGAGCCCCTGCCCGGACTCCTGTTACAGCTTCCTCCCCGGAGTTGCAGCTCCAAAGCTTGAGAAACTTTCAAATACATAAATCAGATTAGGTCACTCTAGCTCAAAGTCTCCCAGTGGCTTCCTGTTACCCTTAGGATAAATTTAAAAAACAGAACTCTTCACATGCCATCTTAAGTCCCCATACCAGGAGCCAGCCTTACCTGAAACCATTCAGCCCTCATCCGTCCCCACTCCCCACCATGTGACCATCCTAAAGTTCCTTTAACACTTTCAGCTCTTGCTTATCCCAGGGCCTTTGCACATGCCCTTGCCTCTGCTGGTATATTCTTTCTTTCTTTTTTTTTTTTTTTTGTATATTCTTTCTACTGACCTTCATCTAAACACTCCTGCTCCTACCCTTGCCCCAATAATCTAAGTTAAGTCTCCTGTTTGTTTCTCTGGAGCACCTTCTTCTCTTTGCCACAGTGGGTTATTTACCATTTGCCATTATATATTTACATTATCTGAAGACTGTTTAAACTCAAGAGCATCTCAAACTGTCTCAAGCATGTCCTTTCTTCCTTCCCCAGCCTGATGTGCAGAGGAGTCATGGAGCTGCAGCAGCCACGCTGGGACCACAAGGGGGCAAGGAGGAAAGGAGCGGCCAGAGCTGGGGGTGGCCGGGCGTGAGCAGTGGGAACAGCGGGGCTCCCGATTCCACCAGTGGGTGCGGTTCCAGGCCCCGGATGGATGCCGTAGATTAGGAGTGTGCAGGAGAACATTAAAGCCTCACTGCAAGGCCAACCCAGCAGGGATGTTGTTATGTGCACCCGAAACACATTTCTAACGGTTTTCATAGAGAGTGCTTGGTATCTATGGTGTCCTTGGGCTGTCTTTCCTTCTTTCCTGCCGTTGAGGTCCCAGGTCCCAGAGAGTTCAGAAGGTTCCGCAGTCCGAGGCAGATCCTGGGGGGAGCAGAAGGGGTGGAGGGGGCGGTGGGGAGCCCTGCCCTCCCTTCTGCAGTGAGCAGGGTCAGCTGCCTGTGGGGCGAGTCCCCGGTCTGCAGAGGGAGCACTCTGATATTCCTAGCTCTCGGCCACGAAAACGGATTTTTGCTATGGTCTGTCCCCAACGTGCCGGCTCGAGCTCTCCCTCGGCCTCCGGTTTCATTTCACCTAAACCAGACTGCTCTGAATAAATCACTGCTATCAGGGAGAGGTGAATTCATGAAGCACTTTTCCAAAGACGTGTTTCCAGCAGAAATTTCACAAAGTGCTGCCAATGTCATTTACAAGAAGGTTAGCTGATTACTGAGAGACCTCGATACTTCACTGCCGTATTATCTCTTATAATTCAGAGGAAGGGAATATGGGAATGTGGGGGCAGAGCTTATTAAAAACTGAAAATCATTTCGCAATCACTTTTCTTAGTCTTTTCTTTGAAGTAGTGCAGGTTTTTATGCGAGATAGAATTATAGGATGCTGGGGCTTTTTCTCTCTAGATGCTAGCAAATGCACTCAGAGACTAACGAACAGCAGTCTTTTCTGATCAGAGCAAAGGAAGTATAGAAATGGTACTGTCCTGGGGGGTCTTTGGAAGATCATCAAGGACCCAGTTTTGACTACGTTTGGAGGATAGATAGCGGCTCACGAGAAAGCCTCTATTCACATCTACAGAGAAAGAGGGATGGGGTGCAGGCACAGCAAATAAGACGACCACCGGCGGACTTGACCCAGACCTTCTGTGCTTCCCGGCTCCCCCTTTCCCCCCCTTCTTTTTCTTGGGAAATCACAAAGCTCAATCCCAGCAACTTCCCCTCGTTACAGACATCAATGAGCTCTTGTTCTGGGCCCCATAAGATGAACCCTCTGGCTCCGATCATTTTGTTCCCTTGCTCAAGAGCAGGCAGTGGCACCTAATACCTGCAGAATGAACTCTGCCTTGGGAAGGCAAGCAAGCTTGTCTCTGACAACCCCCTCCTCCCTCCCAGGGCATCATGCGTTCTGGTCAAACAGAGCTTCTGGATCTTCACAGCCAGCTTTCAGTTTTTGCTTACTCCCCTTTTGCTCATGCTCTTCGTACTACCTGGAACGAACTCATTAATGAACACATTAATGCCCCCTCACCCCAAATGTGGAAATTCCACCCACTCTTCAGGATCCCATCAAATGTCGCTTTATCCAGAAAGCCGTCCCTGACCCATCCAGCTGGACACGCCCTTGCCTTCCTCCAACCCTCGTGGCACTTTGACCAGCGACTCCAGAAGTGACCTTTCTTTCACCTTTCCATGGATTAGGGACACTTCCTGTGTCAATGATGCATCAGACCACGAGCTACTCTTGCCAGAAACCATGTCCTACCTTCTCCGTATCTCCAAGTGGGGAAAGGGCAGGAATGCACATCTATTGGGGAAAGGAAGGAAGAAGAAAGGGGGAGAGAGGGGGACAAAATCTGCTTCTAGTCCCTGGACTAGAAGTCCATTTGCAACAGCCAGCTGCCTGGGTATGAACAAAAGGATTCTTCTCTTTAATTAGTCCGGATGTCCTAGACCAGGAAGACCAGAGCATGTTTCTCATAAAAATTGCTGGGTCTATGTTTTCTAACAATGATTCTCATTTCTTTTCTCTGTGCTTCTAAATTCACTGTGGGGCATCTCTGTTATTTTCCAACTTGGCTCAACACTGCCACAGTGTCAGGTTGATCTGTTCTCTTATGCTAGAGCATCAACCAAAACTAAAAGATAAGATGCTTTCTGGACCCAAAACACTACAACACTGACTTGTCACGTCTGGGGTTTGCAAGCCATGCATCTGAAGATATTTTTATTTTTGAAGTTCTGGATACTGTGAGGTATTTTTTTTTTCCTTCCTATAGTCTTTTTTATGACTTCGCAAGGAAACTTCCTGGGTTAATGTAAGATGCTTAGTTATATTGGAAGCAAGCTAATAAAAGAGAAATTAAATTCCATATAATACAAATGGAAATAAAATATTTAATAGTGTCACAGCAAATAGTAAGCTACTGTAGGGCAGAGTGGGGAGAGCACAGGATTTGGAGAGCAAGTTGCTGTCCTAGCCCCACCGTTCCTAATAACTGTGTGACTTTGGGCAAGGCAATTAAACTCCGAGCCTCAATTTCTTCATCTGTAAAGTTGAGCTCACCACATGCAGTGTCTAAGGTTCTTGTGACGATTAAATCACACGCAGCAAAGGGCTAAGCGTGGTCCCTTACACACAGTAGGTGCGCTCAGAGTATGTGTTGAGTAAATGAAGAGGTGGGAAAGAGAATTGTCACACTCGAAGCAGAAACCTGATCCTGGGAAGAAGGCAGATTGCTCAAAAAGGAAGAGGCCACGCTTTGGAGTCAGTCGGATATAAATTCAAGCCCCAGCTTTTCACTGGCCATCCCTGAACCTTAATTTCCTCCTCTGCAATAGGGGGTGATCGTAAAAATAAGAACAATCACCTCACTGAGTTATCTAGAGGCTTAAAGCATATATTTAATGCCCTTCGTAAACTGCACCCCTGAATTATATTTCAGTTGCTCGTATATATCTGCCCACTTCATTCAATACTTGGGGTCAGCAAGGCTACCCGCCCTCAGGGGAGCCAGGACCAGAAACAACATTATCTTCAAATTCTGGATCTCCACGTGAGAGGGAAAAGCTGTTCTTTCTGAAAACAGTTGCCCTGTTTTGTTCTAAAACTTGCTCGGTTTCAGTGGTGTGTGTGTGTGTGTGTGTGTGTGTGTGTGTGTGTGTGTATGTGTGTGTAAATGTAAATGCATCCAGTTCAGAGGGAGCTCAGTCAACATCAGGTTTCTGTGTGTATATCTTTATGTATACAGTTATTAAAGTGCTTTTAGATTTTTTTTCAAGGCACAAGATAAACTCATTTAATTTAAAATCATCAGCTGGATTGCATTAAATGGAGGGAAAAGCAAAAATGTATACAATACACCCATTTGTTAAATTAAACGCAATTATTTCTCCTGTTACTTAATTACAAACAGACATAAATATCCTGGATTCTGACATCTCAGATCTTCTTAAATTCTAGATCTGCATTTCAACATGTAACGAAGGGAGGGTCATGTTCCAATCTGTGTGTTGAGCAAACCTGAGAGTTACAGTTGTGTATGGGGACCATAGTGAGGTCACTAAAACAAGCCCCAAACTTTTAATTAACCTGCCAAGACAAATTACAACTCACAGCTCATGGGTAACAATCAAGGACATCTGAGACTCAATGCCATGGACTCTTGGGGAGAGAGGGATTAATAGCAACATCAGAATCCGTTTGTTTTTGTATGAAAGGGGGAAAAAAAAGGTATTCACTAAGCGATCACCGTAGCTTGAAGGAAGACAGACAAGTCCAAAAGGCAGCAAGAGAAAAGGGGGAAGCAGGAGGAGGGTAGAAGAGATTATTGGCAACTTCCATTGGCGGGGCGCTCACAGGGCCAAAGCCTGTGCGAGGCATTTCGGACCCACTCTAACCTTCACAATGGGGACGGCAGAGTACTAGCATTATTTCATTCTCCATAGAAGACAAATGCGCCTCAGAGAGGTGACCTGACTGTGGTCACAGAGCTAACGTGGGAGGGGGAGGAAGGAAGAGAAAGCGGTGCTCAGGAGGCATTTGTTCTCACAGCTGAGTTGACAGACCGCTGGAATCAGAATTGTCTGGGCCCTACCTAGGAGTGGGTCATAATTCCTGGGGACAGGGCCCAGGAATCTGGATTTTAAACCAGCTTCCCAGGTGACGCTTTGTACTGCAATGTTTGAGACCATTCTTAAGACACCATAACTCCTTGCTGCTCAAAATGTCGTCCGCAGATGAGCAGCACTGGAATCTACGTGCTGGTTAGAAGCATGGAACCTAAGGACCCAGTTATTGAAGGAGGATCTGTATTTTAACAAGTCCCCAAGTGGTTCATGAAGCACCCAGAAGCACAGGATAGCCTCTCTGCTCTTAAAGATATTACAGGGTTAAGGGAGGTGAAGGCAGACTTCATCAAGCTAAGAATAGGAGAACCAGAGGGAAAAGCAAGACCATCACCTTCATTATGGCAAAACAGGTTAGCAAGCTCTGACAAGCCAGGAGTTGGCAAAGGTACCTAACTGTACCTATGCTTTACTTCTTGGAGAGGCACAACCTCATTACAAGTAGCTTTCTCTGGGGGTTTTTAATACTATCCTTTCATATCTATGCTCAGTTATAAAAATAAAGACTTCTGATCGGAAGAGAGCTCAGTTCAGAGCAAGCACGATCGAGCCTAAGTGAAGCGAGGCTGTGAGACCACCAAGCCTAACTCAGGCACTGGGAACGACTCGATAGTCCACGTTGCTAAGGCGAAGCCACTGCATCCAGAGAGAGAAAAGAAACAGGGTCTGGGGCCTGGCAAACCCCGCAGAATGACAGCCTTGCTGACGGTGAGGACCACTGGAGGCTCTCCAGTGATGGGACAGGGCTGTGCCCAGAACCTCCCGCTCCCCAGTAAGCAGCCAGCAGGGGGCCGAGCAGAGGGAGCGACATGCTCAGGCTCATGGCCCTATCCACCGAGTCGAGTCACCTTGCACGTCGGGACCGGGCTGGGGGCCCCAGGGGCACAGGAGATAATGTTGAAGTCCTCGCCCTTGAGGACCTCAGAGGCCAGCAGCGAGGGCAGAACCTCCCAGTCAGGGACGGCACAAAGCGCTCTCTCCTCCCTGGGAGCTGACGTAGCCAGACAGCCCTCCACTGCCCTCATTTTGCCAAGAGGGGAGAACACGGAGCCTGCAGGGACAGGAGAACGGTGTAAAGTGTGCCCGCATTTAACGGGAAGGGGGTCTCGACGCTAATGGCAAAATGGCAAATGAGAGGAAAATGGCCTGACTGTGCTAACTGCTGTTTAGAAGGCAGGGTTTTGCGGGAGTTTTACGAATCCGAGGACCAGATTCAGAGATTTTTATTCAACTCCCTTTTCCATGTCGCAGAGGCTCCCGGCCAAGGATTGAGACAGGGTTTGGAGGTGAACTCTATACCACATAAAGCTTTTCATTAAGCAGAAACCCTATTTCCTAGCATTCTGGCTAGTGGAGTTTTATTTTCTTTAAGTTTTATTTTCCTGCAGGGGATTTTATCTCTGGGCTATGGGATAATGCTTCCAATATAAATTCAGAATAAATAAACCACTGAGACCACTGTGTCCTATGGGCATCTAAGGAGAAGATGGACTCTCTGGGTTGTGCGGGTGAAGAAGAGAAATTCCTTAGAACAAGATGCCAGGCTCCCCAGACACTGGTAGGCTTGTGGGGTAGCCCAGGGGCTCACTCTGAACTGAGGGCTGTGGCCCTCTTCCATGACAAGGGACAGGGAAGATGTTAAGCCCTATTCCAAACATCAGAGCTCACTCTGTCAGAGATCAAGACTTCTCTGTTCTCATCACAACCCCAGTCTGGCTGATTACACTGTTCATCCAGACCTGCCGTTCTCACTCTCTCTCTGAGTCTTCATCTTCTTTTCTCAACAGCCAGGGGTTGTCAGCTCCAAAGGCAAAACAAACAAACAAACCAACAAACAGCCACACCCACTCAAAAACAAAAACCCAAACCAGGAATCAATGCGTTGAGCCAAGGAGGCTACACAGGTGTGGGAGAGAAGTGACCAGAAGACATGTTGCGTCCACGTGGCTGGTCGGACAGGGTTCCTGTCTCATTGTCAATTCTACCCCCTGGTTTCAACATAGCAGCTCGTCCATAGTTACCACAGGAAAGGCAGTGGGCAGCGGCCCAGAACGGCCTGCCAGCCCCTCCTGCCATTCCTCCCTTCCCTCGTTTCCCTGATTACCACTCCCACCCCTGTCCAGCAAGCCCAGTCAGGATGGACTCATGCCAGACCCCAGGCGGCATCGATAGCTGTGGGCAAGACACATTCCCTTGTTGGCTCCAATCCACGGGATCCCCAGTGTCCTTCCACCCGAAGAGATGAGATCCCACAGACCCCGGGGGGGGGGGGTCTCCCTTACCAATGGCAGTGGTGAGAAAAGAAACCACTTCAGACTCCTTCCCATCATTGTAGAAAGCCAGGTGCCAGATTCCTGAATCCAAATACTGGATGAAGCCGGTCTCGTGACTAGATGGGGGGACGACTCCCCGAGATTGGCGCTGGGGTCCCTCGAGGCTCCGTGCCTCCTGGGTCAGGAGCCTTCTTCCATCCAGGAGCTCTACGAAGTCAAACTGAAGTACAAAGAGGGCAAATTAGCAGTGTGTCTGCTTCACCACGTGCTAGATTCCTTCTTTACACTTCTCCCGGGGAGCACGCGAGAAACCCAACCTGGGAACAGGCGAAAAGGCTAAAGCCACATGAAGGTTGATCAATGAACTTTGACTCCTCCCAGACTCTTGTTTTATACGGTAATAGTCTCCAGATTCCCTTGCGAGTGCAGCATCATTAGTGAATTACTTTTTAGTCTCATTTTCCTTTAATTTGCTGTATATGTAGGCAGTCTTCATCTGCCTGAGTCTGTACCAAGATGAACATGCTTTTCCAATGGTGGGCACGTCGTGATCAGAAACGTGGCCATTTAATGACTGCACACCAACTCTGTGCTAGGGATGGTGGGAATCCCAGGGCTCAAGGACTGGTCCTAGAGCACTGGCTGTGCCTTAAATGTCAGTCAAGTGCAAATGGAAATTTGATTTCTATCCACCTTCCTGTTATCAATGATCCTCTCTAAATGCTCCAGTTTCAGGGAGCAGTTTCAGGGGACCTGAACTGGATCAGCTCAAAATTCTATCCATAGTTGCATGCTGTGTCAGATATAGTGCTGACTGACTGGAGCCTGCGAGTGTGAGACTCAAGGGAAGTCAGTCACTTGGTGTTAACAACAGGTAGGTGGTGAGTCCTACTGGTCTACCAGCAAGCAAATCGAGCAATTCTCTGTCTCCTCCCTGTCTGTCCATCTATCCACCTACCTATCTTCTAAAAAACCAAGTTATCTCTTCTATTTCACGTATAAATGGAAGTCCAGGACTAGGATTGCTGTTCTACAAAGAAATCAGGGGCCATAGCTCTATTTTCCTGTGATTCTACCATCAGCAAATACATTTATGTAGCTTGCTCCTAGAAATCTTCCATCATGACTGGGGCTACGAAGGCCACACATGGCCTGGGAATGTCTGATGGATGCCTCTGACTTATGTTACTCCAAACCCAGAGCTGGAAGGCCCTTACCTTACCAAATCTGTTTTTTACCCATCACAACCGGGAATAGGTAAATCATCCCGGATGAGTCGTCAGGTGTTTCTAGTGTGCGTGTGTCAGAGGAACTGTGAATCCCCAAAGGACAGAAGGGATGTAAGACACTAGGGAAGTAGCATGTACTCGGAGCCAGATCCTGCACTGGCTGCCTTATAAATGTTCTTCTAGATTCTTCGCAACAGCCCTGTAAAGTGGATATCGGTGTTGCCACTGGAGAGATTAGAAACTTGCTGAGTGGATGAGTCCCAGGCTGGAGGCTTCATAGCTGGTAATGAGAGGATTCAAACTCAAGTCTGTCTGACCCTACAGCGCCTGCTTTTCTCGTTAGGTTACATTTCTTGGATCATTTAACAGAGGTGACTGAGTAACAGTAGAAAGGCTATTGGGATATTTCCTAAAATTCCCTTTTCTTAAAAACCCCAGCGATAGAACCCTACGCATCAGAAAGGTAGGGTGTTAGAGAGGGCAGATGGAGGAATGGGCTATCAAATACATGAAATGCCCCTCAAGCACAAGGCTCCAAGTGTAAGCATTAGGCTTCTTGACTTGAGGTTAAGATGCAGGATAGGAGCCCAAGGTGAGCAGGGGATGTGGCGTTCTGATTACCTGTGTATGTGAAGGAGGAAGGCCTTTTCTGCCATAAATGCCAACCAGAGCTGCCTTTCCCAGGGACACGTTGAATTTCAGATGCACAGGATGGTCTATGAACACCTGAGACCTCCAGAAAGTGCCCGGAGGAATCTTCTGGGAAGCCCGTCTCCCCACGTCGATCTCTCCCGAGTCTATAAAACTGTCCTCTGGAAAGAAACTACTGGGCTTTCCTACCAAGACACAGGGAAGGGAAGACAAAGAGAGCACAGTTAGCCACAAGTGACACGCAGGGTCGGAGCCCCCGAATGGCAAGACTCTCCTGTGCCTTCTGCGCTTCTCTCTACAATGTCCCACTGCCAGCCCCACCCCCACTCCTCCAGGAGTAAGAACGTCCAGAATGCTTTTTTTTTTTTTTCCCCAGTGATGCTCAAATTGTTCTGCTAAAAATATGCATTCTTCCAAAGCAGTATGGGTCCTCCCCAAGGGCCATCTGTATACTGCACAATTCCACGGCTTGTTAAGATATATTTGGATCCCCAAAATAATCATTTGCGGTCACAGGAGAATAACTCGTGTGTGTGTGTGTGTGTGTGTGTGTGTGTGCGCGTGCATGCATGCAAAAGGAAATAGGAAGGATAGTGTGAACAACGTGTTGTTATTAAATTTCCAACTCAGAATGTTTCCCACAGCAGTGGGAAGTAGAAGAGGTATTTTACAAGTTTACCTGTTTATGTCCAGTTGGAAGCCAAATTCTGAGGCTGAGACATGTAGATGAGGATTTATGTTGGGAGTAGGGTTGGGGAAGATGAAAAAGGGGGTACACTTCTGAAGGGAGGGAATATTTCTGAAAAAATGCTTCTGAGTCTTGGATGGAGTTCTCTGAAGATCGTTTTTGTACTAAAATGGGGGGGGGGTTGTAAAGCTTCAGGAATTTCTCAAGTTCAGGCACAAAGCCTATGACATACTTGGAAATTCAACCTGGGTCCCTGACCCTGAAGGTTGCGCAGGATGGAGTCAGAAATACAGTTCCTTGCCCATTTCTGTCACCAGTCTGGAGAGCGACAGCTTTCTGGGGGGCACCCAAAGCACTAGGAAGGAAGGCAGCTTATCAAACTTCCTCTATTTAGTAATTAAGCACACTCACATGGGAAAACTATAAACCCCACTTCCTGCCAGACAGGGGACGGAAGCAGGTGACAAGGATGTCAGAAGACCACCCTTAGGACATCGACAAGCCAAACTCAAGCCAGCAGACTACATCCTATTTGTCAGAAGGAATCACCCCCTGGGCATCCTAGTTCCAGATTTGTTGTTTTGTTAGAGATGTTCAAAGGGACACTTTAGAGAACAGGAATCCATTTGTAAAGAAAACACGTTTGTGGGAACTTTTTTTTATAAAAAGCATTTGGGGAATAAGAAATTAAAATGTCTTTTTTTCCCCTAGCTTTGTAAGATTCCTTACAAAGCACATTTGATGCTGAAATGGAGCTTGGCAGGGCATTGTTGAAGTCATAAAATATTTTACTGTTTTAAATAATAAAATTCAATTTAAATGTTAAACTTCTCCATATGTTATCATTCCTTTATAAACTCCCAGGCAGAAACATCAGGTTTTTAGCTTCAAACCATTAAATGTTATTTTAATTAAAAATATGCCAACAAAAAAAAAAGTTAAAATGCATGCTCTCAATAAAAGTACCACTAGTGTTCTGTCATTAGCATGGCAAAGAGCTTGCATTTGATTCCTTTATGGAAGGAATGTGCCCCAGACTTTTACCTTGACAATGTAGACACACACAAACCACCACACTGTGGTTCAAAGTTCAAAGACAGAAGCCAAGTTCACAAAGCGTTAGGATGGAAGAGAATTACTTTCACATTCTTATCTGATTTGGGGGCTCCCAAGATACCACAATTCTTTTGTATTCTATGTAGAAAAGAGCATGCCCTTTAACTTCTCATTCTGCTAAGGATGCAGAACTGAGTTTCCTCCTAGAAACTGCATAGAAATAAGCCCAAGACTGCTAATTCCAAGGACTCATTTCCTTTGTGAGTAGGTGGGAGTCAGAGCTGATGGGATTTCAGAATTGTCTGCATTCAAATAATTCCTATGTCTGAGAATAAATAATGAATGCTTCCCACACAGTTTGGCACACTGTCGGGAGCACCCTGCCTCGTTCATTTTCCCCTCTAGGGAGCACGTTTTTAGGAGACAACTCTTCCCTCAGCTAAGTTCTGAGCCTCACAGGTCAGAGGCCAGACCTGAGACTCTCTCCAGAGGTCTGCCAGCTCCAGATGGCACCAATAAGTTGGCTATTACCCCAGGGAGTGATAAAAGGGGAATAATCTTTTCTAGTATTCTAGTATTTCACCAATGTGGGACCAAATGGTAGAAAATAATTATCGCTGGTGTGTATACACAATCAAATAAAAAGAGTAAATTCTGTTCTAGGGCACACCCCTCACCAGGACCTTGACTCTCTTGGCTGAGACTATGAAGGCCCCTTGGGCTTTGGTTCAGAAGTGACCTTCGTGCCAAGTCACCCTGTCCAGATTCTTAGGGAAGGAACCACAGCCCAGCCTACAGGTGATGTTTTTGAGGGAAAAGAGGATCCCCATCTAGGGATTTAACCTTTATCGTTCCTCTACTCTGGTCCCCAGTGGTCCCCACACTGGACTATACAGAGGGATGAGATGGGGGCTTTGGAGGAGAAAGAACTACAGCCCACTGAGCATCTCTGGCTGGTGGGAAAGAGACATGAGTTTGACTGGTCCTAGCAGGTGTTCAGAGTGAAGCCACAATCACCCCTTCCTGACTTCCTCTTTCCAGATCCTATAACCCAAGACTCTTTGTTCTTAATTCTGAGCACCAAGCACTGAGCACTAGGATAGAAACCATCCCACTGCACAGCAAGACCCACCAATGGTAGAGGAATGAGAGATGGCAGAGGGTGGAGGGAGTTGGGGGAGAAAAGTCCTGTGTATAAAATTCTTTTTATCCCTACCACATTCTGTAAAATAATAATGATGACAGGAACAATAGCAATAATAGCAGTAGGAGTAATAGTTACAAAGGCAGCAGTAGTAGTGGCTGTCCTTTACTGCTCTGACCACAAGCTGGGCCCCTTTATGTACACGGATTCCGTTAATTCTCACACTAATGAGCTGTATGTACTGAGGCTCAGAATGCTTAAGAAGCCATTCAGAGATAAAGCCATTTGGGGTTTCCCTTCATTTATAAGAATATGGCTTCTTAAAGCATTAAATTGATAAATGGTTAATTAAAACTCTTCAAAGATACTCCCAGTGGTGGTAGAGTGAGTTGACCCTCTTTAAGAGGAAGAGTCCAACTAAACTCACAGTCCCAGCAGGCTAGCCATCAAGACGAGGCCTGGTAGACCCAAGGCCCACTGAGCGTCATGGGGAACAAAAAGTTGATCATTTTTATGAAGTAGGAACCCACAACCAGGACCTAGAATTAAAGGGCAAGAGTTGGTATCTCAAGACATTTCTAAGAAGGATACTACATAATCAATGGGGGCCCCTAGAGACATAACAAACAATGCCAAGAGCTTAACTAAGAATGAGGAACCCCCAAGAGCATGACCAGGTTTCATAAGGCAAGTTTTCCTGGTAACAGTCCTGTTCTTTGTGAAGATATACAGATTCAGCCTTCCTCAAGCAATGGCCATACGAATAGGCAATCATGCCTACAAAGGAAATTTCTCAACAAACTAGTTGAAATGACTGGATGGCTCAGCCAAACCAGGAAGACTTGGAAGAAATGAAATTCCAGGCACTTCCCACTCACAGTCTCCACTTTCCTGAACTGAGATCCATCTACACAGGTTTTAAATTCCTCATCAACTAACATTCCCCCCCTCCCTCCACCTTTCTGGTTCTTTTCAATGCAAAAACTTGCACAAAGAATCCTTTAGTTTCCTTAGCAACTGTTGGAAATTTATTTGGTTATCAAAATAAGCTGTTCCATTTTGGAGAGCCCAGCTGAGTCTGCGTGCAGCAATTTGCATGGTTTAAACTGATAGGCAATTTTGATTTCACTGCAGAAAGAAGAAAATGCTATCCCTAAGCCCACCAATTCAACCATCAGAAATGCTTGTTTATTCAATGCTTTCCCCCTTCTTTTCCATTAATGCATAACATAAGTTCTTGTGGCTTTACTGAGAAAAGCTGCCGCATTTGGTTTCTGTCCCATGACACCCTGAAATGGTAACAGCCACTTTGCAAATATGGTGTAAATTGCAGTTTGATGTGACTCTTGGAGACATGATGAACATTTAAAATCCTGAGCTCATCATCGGTTTCATTTGTATAATTAAAAAATATATGTACCCTCTTAAAATATTCAAAAATTCCCCAATTATTTTCAGGGTCTTTGAGGGGAAAAGACTACTTAGTCTGGATTTCTGAGAGTCTAATAACTGACACGGGATGGCTTAGGGATTTCAGTGGATGAGAAGAAAGAAGTCTACTTGTCGAGGTATTACCATTCTGGTTCCTACAGATAAAGAAACGAAGGCCCAAAGAAGAAGGAGTAACCAGCATGAGTTAACAAAGCCAATAAAGCCTGTGGAGGCCACGATCCAAACCCTCGACGGTCTGGCTCCAAGGCCTATTTATCTTCTTCCCATCATGTCACATTGCTTCTCCCATCTCTGTAGACCGGGGCTCTGATCTTAATTCTGGAATCAGTTCTCCTCTCTGATGCCCTCGGAAGGGACAGGAAATATGTACTCACATCAGTGTTAAAGACTTCCCCTCGAGATACGTCTAAGGAAGTAGATTTTTAACATTACAATTAAAAACATAAACTGTGTAGACATGGTTTGACCAGGGCAAAAGAAATTAAGAACCATGTGGTCTCACATAAACCGTAGGAAGCTTTGTCCTCTGTTTTTCCAGACTGATGTATTTTTTTGTCACAGTAATTGCTTTTGATGCTGACCACTTTCCAGCACTGCACTGCATTTTAGGGGTTTGTAAACAGGATTTCCATTTGCATTAGTAATGACAGATAATCCCTTTAAGCAAAAATACTCCAATTAAAGTAAACCAATAAGCTGGTGCAATTTTATTTTGTCTCTTATCTGCACCTCCTGCTCCTTGGGTAAAACAAAACAAAACCTCAAAAAGCCACAAACTAATTTCATTAGAATGGGAGATTTCAGATAGATCCAACTCCTGTTTAGAGAATGTTTGATAGAGATCATGGAGGAAAGAAAATACATTTTGCTAAACGAGACCTTTTCCCAAAGCCTTGAGGGCTAAACATATCTTAAATCTGCATTTGTGCATGCTGATCTAAAGACTGTCCACATTTATGGTATTCATGTATGGTATCTGACAGTATAAACTGACAAGGGAATCGCAAGTCGATGGCCAGGACCATGGACAGGGCTGACCTCGAAAAGGTTCTGGAGAACCATCTGGTTAGTCTGATGATTCTATTACCAATCTCATATGCAGGACTTGTGAATTAGAACAGACCCTGGAGATAATTTAGCCCAATAGCCTCCTGTTAGTGAGAAGGAAAATGAAGCTCAGAAAGTCTTTCAAGGGATTTGTTGAAGGCCAACTCAAGTGGTAGCACCTGGGCTTGAACTCAAGGCTCTTGACTCTTAACCCAGAGCTTTTTCCATGGCCCCATTCATACTCTCTCCATATTCTATTAAAGGGCAAAGAAAGTGCAAATTATTCAGTGTTTCAAGTCTTAAAATATCTGTAAAGGAGAAGACTGGAATAGCCCTTAGGAAAAGTAGGCAGAAGTTCTGGTTTGGTTCCATGGAAATGCTCCCATTCTTACTTTCCTTCAGGACCACAGGTCAAGAATTGGTCTTGTTGGAACAATACAGAGAATATCAGCATAGCCCCTGTGCAAGAATGACATGCAAATTCATGAAGTGTTCCATATTAAAAAAAAAAAAAAAAAAAGGTGATTTCCGCCTTTAGGATCATTCAGAGGTTCAGAGTAGCTACTTCAACCAAGCATATGGTACCCTGTTAGCCAAACTGACTCCTGGAAGGCAAATCCTTAAAAGGACAGGGAAGCTCAGAAGCTAAGACCCCAAAGTTACCTGAGACGAGAGGAAAGAAGATATAAGCAGTCAAGGTTGGAGGCAGACATGACCACTTTGCTGACAGGTAACACCTGAGAGATAAAACAGGGCACAGCAGGTACAGGAGAGGGAGGCTCACGCCTGCCCAGAATGACAATGAGACTGGCTTATTAGCTCAGTCATCTTTCCTATTCCCATCTCTGTAAGTCTCTCCCACTCTCGGTGGACAGTGAAACAATCTGTGTCAGTGGCATGTTAGACCTTTAAGAAATTCAAAACGTGGATCTACCAATGTCCCATTTACGGATGTCAAACTCCAAATGCCACCACCACTTCCGTCGTTGACGGAGAAATATTTGTGTCTCATTGTACAATGGGATTTTTCGTCGCTATCTCCTTCAGAGTCTTGTAACCACTGGGTGAGTCAGGGAGGACAACTCCGGGAGACAGCAAGAGCTCCGGACTCGTCCGCACCTGTGCTCCCAAGCCAAGCTCCATTATTTGCTGGTTCTGCGGCTCTGGCCAAGTCAGTTAACGTAAGCCTTAGTTTTTGCATCTAAAGTGGGTATAAATAATTACACTTACCTCACAAGATCTCTGTGAGGGTTAAATGTGGAAAGCTCTGGACAAAAGGCTTTGAGCCAAACAAACGGTACAAACACTAATGATAACTGTTATTGCAGATGAGGAAACTGGTCAGAAAAATTAAGTGACTTGCTTAAGGTCACATGGTTGGTAGATGCTCGGATCCCTCAGCTGGTGTTCCCGTTACCCCACAAGGGTCCGAGGGTACTTCAATGACAACATACCACCTACCCACTTCGCCACACCCCCTCCCGGAGATGCCAGTTCACCCCCATGAGGTTGCTCCAGAAGGGCTCGTCTTGATCCCACACTGTCAAAGCCAGCCACCCCAGCAGTGTGAAAGCCCACAATGCTTCCCTCCAGGCATGAGATGGGACACCGCCGAGCACCATGAGCTGCCCAAGCCCCGCTATGAGCTCACAGTGGCAAGGAACTGAGATGAAGACACAGGCGGACTGGCAGCCGGCGTGGAGTGCAGAGAGATGGAGGGAGTGCCAGAGCATGGAGCTGCGAGTCAGGTGTGTGACGCGCATAATGAAGACCTCTCCGGTTCAAAGGCAGACACAGAGGACTCACGACACGGACAACACAGCAACCCTACCTTCTGTGGCTCCTTTGCCTTTCCTGTCAGGGATCTCTAACCCAGTGCCCCCTGATGGATACAGGGAGACGTCCGTTGGCACAGGCCAACTGCTGGCTGTGTCCTCCGTGATCTCATACATCTGCCCCTCCATCGGCTGCAGGTGCCAGTTTAGGCCAAACAGGTGCATGGCTGTGGTGAGCAATGAGAAAAGTCATCTTTTTCTGCTGGAGGTGGAAATGGAACTCCCACGCCACCGGGGAGGGCAGGTCGGGGTAGGGAACACAGGAAATCAGTTCAGCTCAGTTCAACAAGCCCTAAAGAGGGCTCCTGTGTACCACACCCTACATGGGGGCCCGGCGCGCAGAGATTCTCAGGGCACAGACCGTGCCCTTGAGGGTTCACACTCTGGGAGCGGGGCAGGGATGGGGGGAGGTGCAGGAAGTCTTGGCCTTTTGCTTCAAAAGATAAATAATCTGGGGGAAAGTTTGCAACTTGTATCACAAAGGGCTAATTTCATTAATACAAAAATAACGCCTACAAATAATAAGCAAAACCCAACAGCTCAGTAGGCATATGATATGAACTACAAACAGAGACTTCACAGAATAAGAAATACAATCGGCTCTCAATCATATGAAAAGACCCTTGATATTACTCATAATAGAAGAAACATAAGTCAAACTTTGAAATACTGTCTTTCACATATGCTTTGGCAAAGATAAAAAAGTTAAAATTATACAGCATTGACAGAATAGGAACTAAGCACTCTCATTCTTTGTTGACATGAGCATAAGTTGGTGTAAATCCTACGAAAGACAATTTGAAAAAAGCTATCGAATTTATAATAAACATACCCTTTACCTTGTGACTTAAAAGTTCCCAAGGTTTCTAGAAGATTCTAGAAATTTCTCCTCTAGATATACTCATGTATATACTCAATGATGTACATACAAGATTATTCCCTGTAGCATTGTTTGTAGTAGCAAAATATCAGAAACCAGTCCATCAATAAGGGGCTAGAGAAGTTACCTTCACACAATATACTCTGCAACCATAAAAAAAAAACTATGTGGAAGCTCTTTGTATTTTTCTGAATAGTGTATCTGAATGCAGAACAGTGTTTCTGAAATACTATCTATGGGTTAAAAAAAAAATCCTGTGTATGTATAGAATGTTTCTGAAGGATATGAAACATATTGGTACAGTACGTGAAGCCTATGCTAGAAAGAAATGCTAAGGGTCAGGGATAGGAGAGAGATCTGCTTTTCACTCTGTATATGTTGTTTTTTTTTCTTTTTTGTAGGATGTACATGTATTTCTGCTTTAAAAACATTTTCCCAAGGTATCAACTGTTAAATAGTCTTGTGCAACGATCTAGAAGAGACCATAAGATGCTAAATAATGGACTTGTCCCTTAACATACATAATGCCTGAAAAGGCTAGGAAGCTTGTTTATAAAAATGTTTGTAATCTATTACATAATGTCTGCTTAAATCCTATCTTAGGATTCAAGACTTGTCAATGGTCCCTGTTTACCTCTTTGGGGAGGCCTGCCCTGATTCCTCACATACAGAATTAAGCACTTCAGTCCTGGACTCCCACAGTATCCTGTATGCAACAACACTCCTTTCTTGTACTGATGAACATTTCCTAGAAGCTCCGTCTATACCAGGACCTACGGCTGACTCTGAAGAGATAGGACATAACCAGATAGCCCTTGCGTCCATGAGCTCACAGTCAAGCAGGGAAGACAGACAAGGAACCAAATATACTTAGAAGAACTAGAAGGCCCAGAGGAGGGGGCGGCCGACCCTCTAAGAGGGCCAGAGGAACCCGGAAAGGATATACAGAGATGTGAAACTCATAGTCATTAGCTTTACTGAGGACTGACGGCAAGCCAGGAAGTGCACTGGGAAATTTGCATACCTTACTTCTAATCCTTAACGCAGCCCTGCCAGACCCAATGTGCAGATGTGCACACCTTAAAGCTCAGAAGGTTAATTCAGATACTTACAAAACTATGCTTCACTGAGTGCCAATCACATGTCAGGCATTGGGCTAAGAGCAGTAAACGCAGCATTTCCTTTGATTCTCACAAAAATCCTGAAAGGTGAGTATTAACCCCATCTTACAGTGGAAGAAACTAAGACACAGTGTGATCAATGAACATATGGAAGGTTAAATGGTTCATGCGTGTGAACCATCTAGTCTAGACTAGAGCCCACACCTATTCAAACCCTGAAACCGGACCCCAGCAGTCTTTCTGGCCTGAAGTCCAGGCTCCCCTGACTAGCCTTACCGAGCAAGGCAGGTAGGCGTGATAAAGACAGACCCTTTCACACATGGAGCAACCCCCGAAGCTCGTTAAGGAGGGTTCTGTGAGGACGACCGAGACGTGGGTTGCTCGGTCTGTTTGTGGAAGGGGTCACTGATGGGGGTCTTGAGGGGCTTTGCAGCTGCCTTCAAGAGACGAATAACCGTGTGAAGGAGCCCACAACAGCACATTCTTCTGACTTATCGTCCACACACAAGCCACCCAGGGAACTCACGCAAGTTTGGCTCCGTCCAGAGGGGGTGCTGTGTAACAGAGATGGAACTGGACCCTGTGCTTTCTCCTTGGCTCCTGCCGGGCAGTGGAGAGTATCCTGGACCAGAGGGGACAAAACTGGTTTGGAGCCCTAACTGCCATCGCCTAGCTGCATCCGAGAAGTGGGGAGAAAATTCTTTCAAAGAATTATTGCATCATATGAGATCATATACAGCAAAGCGCTTTGCAAACTGTACACATGTGTGATTGCTGTCTTTCCTAACCATTCTGTCCAGACTGTTGATAATAATGATAAGAGAGCAGCTAACATTTTGGGGGCGTATGTTAGGTCCTGGGCACTCAGTGACGTGTTTTAGCCGGCTCTCGGCCATCTCTGTGCGGTTGTCAATAATAATAAAAGTTCACTTGTCCGAAAGAGACGAAAACTCTGCTCTTTCCCAGGCTGAATTAGCTCCCATTTCTGCCTACCTTCTTACCGTTTTAATCTATATATCGGCAACTCCAAAGGCAGCGGAGAAAGTGTTTGAATGGAGGACAACTTGGATACATGAAGCTAAATGAGCAGTGTTTCTTTCCCCGTTAGAATCAATTATCTCATCTAACTGTGCAAAAGCGCTGTCTTGTTAAAGGTCATGAGAATTAAGTAATCCCCGAATGAATAGAACTCTCACAGCTTTGTGAAGAGAAACATTTTTATTGTCAAAGCTTTCTCTTATTTTTAACAAGATGCAAAACCAACTCCTTGCTTAGAAAAATACGCTGAGGGGTAAGAAAAGCCAGTGGAAAAAGTATTCCAGGTGAAAACGATCGCCGGATCTCGTGTCCCAGAGAAGGTAATTAGGGCAGGCCGGCCCACAGTTGGTGGGGCGGAGGTGCTGACCCAGAGCTTCCTCCCGGCCTCGCCCCCGACAGCCGTGGGGCTGGCCCTACCCTCTGCTCCTTCTCGGCACCTGGGGAAGCAAAGTTCTGGACCCAACGCAAACCTGGGCTCTCTTGGAAGACTTGGTCATCCAAAAACAGTCCGAGGGCTTGCAGGTAGGTAAGTGAGCATGGGGCCACCAAGAATGGGCTCTCGAATGCCAGGCGGAAGGTAGTATTCAGAGGGAGAAGCGGGATGATGTGGAGACAGACCAGGAATTGTCGTTTTACAGCCCAAACAGAAGAGACCCTTGCTCTCTGATCCAGGGTCTTAACTGCAGTTGTGCTAGGGGGCCCTCGATGCCTTGACTGTACCGTGTGCGGGGTGGCTGTCAGACTGTAGTTCTAGGCTATGGAGGAGGGGAAGGGGGAAGGAGCAATCGGCTTTGCTCTCCTCTTCCCAGAGGGCAGAACACACGCTCAGCCCCACACTGTCCAGGGAACACAAACACTCAAGCAATTGCTCTTCTTCTTGAGAACAATCAAAACAGTAATAGCAACTCAAAACTTGGAATCGCCTGAATGTGGACTGTGGACCCCACTTGCAGGCAAATAGCCTTGAGCAAAAGAATGTAGAAAAGGCCCACTGGGCGACGCACCTGGAAATACACACAGGCCCTAACTGACCAATGGGCTACTCACAACCGGGCACAGTTATCCAAAAAGGGAGAATGCCATCCCTCGCCATACCCTTTAAATGCAGCCCTCACCCACCGCCTCCTTGCAGACAGCCTCTCCTCTGCTATCCTGCCCCCGCTCCCCTGTGGTGAATTCAGTCAACTTCTAGCTCCTTTGTTCTGCTTTGGGTGAATCCCTTCACCAACCACCGGTTTCCTCCCGATCGTTGCCCCACATTTGGGGCCCCCATTCGATCGAGAGACACCCCATTTAGACACCACTTGTACTACACGGCGGATGCTTTATATTATCCAGTTTAATCCTCATGTAAAGATAGGCTGAAAAATCATTACTGGGGAATGTACACGGAGAAAGTGGAATAACATCAAAGCTACAGTGACATGCTCTGATTTCCTCAGAGGTAAAGTAAGGTACCCAACACCACCTGTCCCCTTCTGCCCAGCAAGACATAAGCGATAGCCGAAAAAGTGCAAGCTCCATACTGACATTTAGAGAAAAATGCCCAACAACAGGTGTTTAGGTACGGACCCCCCCCACCCAACCCCCGCCCCCTGCTGAGCCAGCAGGAGGCAATTAACAAAGTCATTAGGCAGGAGTCGAGGATATGAGCACAGCAACTAGTATATGTTTGAGACAAGTTTCAAAGTCAGGAGCCTGCATTCCCAATCCAAGCTTCCTCTTTTCCACTGTTTTACTCTAAATATAAGATAAAGTATGGGCAACACAGAGCCACCAGCAAAACACCAAACCAAATCAAAACAAAAAACAAAACTAAAAAACCACCACCACAACAAAAAAACACCACAAAAATGGCTGAAATTAATGTCTAGGGGGACCAGTGGTGATAAGAACCATTTCTTAGCCCCCAGCTACCTGAATCAAAAGTTGCACAGGGCAGTAAATGCATGCTATCTACATGATTGGAAGTGAACAGCCATCCCAAAATGCTAAATCCAAGTGGCTTTCTCCAGCCTAAGGGTGAACCAGACCACTAACAAATAGAAGTTGTAATCATCATATTCCCTGTTTCCTGAGGAATTAATGGTAACTCACCACCGATGCGTATCACGGTATTATCTAAATTACACTTTGTGGTTTGCATTTATAACTGTTTGTGCAAAACTCTCAAGTATGCTGAAAGGGACCTGAATAAGAAAGTTGATACTGGTTTTCCTTTAAACTCCTTTCCAATTCCATGAAAAGGTGAAAAGATGCTAAAGAGTTCAGCAGGCTGCAGAAAGGGAGCGGGTTCACAGGTTCACCCACACTGAAATGTTAATGATTTCTGAAAGCCAAGAGCTAGGGTGAGGGGGAAGTTTCTTACTCCCTCAGCTCTGGTCAATCTGATCCCAGGGTTGACATTTTCCAGTCGCCTTTTCCTGCCCAGCAAGACGTGAGCGATGGCCGAGAAAGTGCAAGCTCCATCCTGACATTTTTAAGACAAATGCTCAATAGATGTTCAGATGCCACGGAAGCTGCCTCCCCGCCCCCAAAAACCCAGCCAGCAGGAGGCAATTAACAAAGTCATTATGCAGGAGTTGCCAATGTAAGTACAGGAGAGTTTTCCCTGTCACGGCGCACGCTTCCCTTCTCTCCAAAAATCTAATGCACGAACCCACTTGTGTCGGTAAATTAGCAGCTCCAGGTAGTGACTAGAGGGGTTATAACCACAAGGAACTGTTGCTTCATCTGGCATTTCTGGTTTCAAAAGGCGGTGGGAACCAACCCAGCGATGTGGCTCCCCACTTTTCTGTTTCAGATTAGTGCTCAGTACTTTTTTGTTTTTGATTTTTTTTAAATAAATAGTGTCATTTCTGTAAACTCTAAGTCATTGGCTTTCTTTGACGATGGTCCTCTAATAGGGAAAACAAAAAACAGAAAGAACTGCGGCAATAAGGGGATAGAGTTTCATCTCCAGGTCTCAGTCCTGGTTTTGCTACAAAGCCAAAACATTCACAAGTTCCAAACCCAGAAGTTCAACACACAGGGCTGTACCCTGCAGGGCAAGAGCAGAAAAACTGGAAGCAACCTAGATGTGTAAAAATAGGACGATTCAGCTGAATTATACTACAGGTACCAGATGGAACGCAACTCAATCATTATACAAAAACGACTATGACCACCAGCAGTGAGGGCAAACGCTGGTGATAGAAAGTCAAGTAAAAAGCGGCAGGACATAAAACTGCACTTTTTGCTGACTGCATCTCTGCAAAACCAGATATGCATATGAACAGAAATCTGGAGAGACAAACGTACAAATGACATTAGACTTTGAATTACAAGGGGAGGATTATGGACATTGACTTCCCTTGGTTCCAAACTCACTTGAATGCTGTTTTACCTTGAAGGGGGAAGTTCTACAAAGCAGTCTCAGGAGGAAGAGGTAGAAAGGAAGGGTGACAGCGCCTGGGAAGGAGGTCCTGCCTCTGAGCACATGCCATGTGTGAGACACTTACGGGGAATGGCATGTGCTATTTCACCCAATCCTGACCCAGACTTTGAGAAAATTACTACTATTCACATCTTCTGATGAAAAAACTAGAGGCGCAGAGAGGCTGCAAGACTTGGCCAAAGACACTTTCCGAATGGGAAGTGATAAAATACCCGAACCCGGGTCGGACTGATTTCAAAGTCCAGGCTTTCCTCTTGAGGCAATGGCACGGCTAGTGAGTTACAACGCCTGAAACCAAGTTACAGTTAAAGAGTGTTCAAGGCAAAGATCCTGCTGACAGGGTGGCCAGGTTTGCTCTCCGGAGACAGTTTGTGAAAAGGTGTTCTTCCCAGGGACAGAGCACGGAGCCCCTGTCCTTTCACATCCTGACTACCAGAGGCGTGGCTGATGCCCTCAGTCAAAGCTATGTACGTGCAGGTTCAAGTCCGGGTCTCTCCAGAGCACTCACAGCTGGGTCGTTTACTGGTTTCATGACTTTGGGCAAATTATTTCACCTCTCTGGGCCTCTGTTTCCTCGTCAGCAAAAGGAAGCTAGTAGGATCTGTCTCAAAGGATTAAAAGAAATCACGCATGTAATTTGCCAGGCACATAGTAGGAGCGCGGTAAATGACAGCTGCCATCATCTCTGTCACTTGGCTGCGCTGGTTTTCCTAACTGCTGTATCTGCGGGGAGATTTGTTGAAGCCAGCTGATGTGTCACCTTTTTCTTCTTTCTGTACATTCCCTCTAATTCCCTTTCCGTGCCAACTGCGAATTTCTTTACACCAAGGGCCCTTTGCTATCATGCTTCCATTAGCTGACAGGCTTTGGGCAAAGGAACTAGAGATATGTGCCCAATGGATAAAACAGTTTTTAAAAGCAGAATCGCTATAAAGAAACCTGACAGGATCCCACTGGTGACTACGTGGGGCTAATTTTAAATCAAGTAAATATATTGCTTTTCTTCCTGTCTCTGGATACACCTGACTACAACAATCAGGGTTACTGTCTCTCACCCCCAAATTAAGTTTTTTCCGTTGAACGGACTCCGGTGCAGTTAATCATTTTTCTGCACCATGCAGTGCTGTGGGGAAGGGCTTCTGGCAGCTGCTCAATATTTCCATGAGCCGAGGGGGGTAAGGGGCTCGAGCGCGGCCAGCCTCAAGCAGGAGACAGGCACTCTCACAGTCAACGCGGAGGGGAAACAGCGACCTAACTGGAGGGCCCCCAGAAACCAGTGACACGGCAAGTTGTGGGGGAACCAGAGCCGGAATCTCATTGGTACCGAATAAACTAGTATGATTGCACTAAGAAAGCTGTCTTTCCAGGGCACCTTTCAGCCCACAGGCTCTACTAAGACCTCTTCTATACATAACTAACTTAGTGGTTGGTCGCCTCCACCGACCCTCGGACCCACCTCTGCCCGGTCACCCGACCTCTCCCTGCTCTACTCCCCGTGTCGTGCCGCCCCCGAGACCAGAAGACGGGAGCTCACAGGTGCAGCGGGGAGGAGCGCAGGCTTTGCCACCGGACAACCCTGCGCTCCTTCTCTGGTTCTCGCCTTCACAGTGATGGGACTTGGCTGATGTGCTTTAACTCCTCTGGGCCTCCGTTTCCTCATTTATCAAATGGTGACGATAATACTGAGCTCCAGGAGTTGTGAAGATGGCGTATGAGATTGTGGTGCTTGGTATTTTCTCAAATAGACAAACCTCTCTGTTCATATCGTTTTCATCGTCATCGTCATCATCATTTTAACTATGCCCTGCAAAAGGGAGGTAGGAATGTTTCTCGAGGGAGCTGAGAAGCCTGAGTTTTTGCTCTGGTGTTGGGGGGTGTTGCAAAGATGGAAGTTACGGTCACAGGGATCTGCCCCCCACTCACTCACAGAGGAGACTCAGACTTGACTTGAGCATCTGGGCCGAGCCTGGGACTATGCAGAGCCCAACTCTCCAGCTTCTGGGTTCAGAGCTCTCCCCACTAAACACAGGAAAGCCATGCCCAAGGCCTGCTCTCCCATCAGGCGTTGCACTCCCAGATTGACGGGGTTGTCTCTGCAAGCCTGAAGTACAGGGAGCGAGCCTGTGGGACAGGCTACGTCAGGCCACCGTGAGGCCGTCCCTTCAGGGCAGGGATTATTCCTTTCATTTCTGCCCCTCAGCATCAGGCCCACAGGAGTGAAGACGAGAGGGACAAAAGGAAGGGGGCAGACACAATTAGGATGATCATTAAAACACTAACAGCTCCCAATTATTAAAACTGCACCGTGTACATGACATAATGCCAGAGGACTCACATCTGTTGTATCACTTAATCTCACAACTTTTTAAGAAAGATATTACTACTAGCTCTATTTTACAGATGAGGCACCTCAAAACACAGTGACAAAACAGACATCGATCTCATCCTGTATCTCCAGGTTTATGATGATTGCACCAGTCATCACGGCAGCACCAAGAACCCAAACCAAATCCTGAGTTCTTCTCAGACTACCGTCAGGAGAGCATGAGACAGGTTTCCCATTAGCTCTGATCAGAATAAACATGGAGTTTTGGTCGAATCCCTGCCAACAGCGGGAAAGGCCAAGAAGGTGCTGGAACCCAGGAAAAGGCCCTCCAGCTGCCCTTTGTTTTCCAGGCCTCACTAATGATCCAGGCACAGAAGACCCCGTGGGCATTGCCGGCCTCTTCAAACTGCTCTGCTGGGGTGAGCAGCAGGCTCTGTCCTCGCAGACCAGTGCCGGGCTTGGGGAAGTGCCTGCCATTCCCGAGAGAGGGTAAAGGCCGGCGGAAAGCTCCACTCGGTTTCCTGTCTTGGCGGCCCTTGCACCTGAGTGAGTATCAACACTATTCACAAGGCCACCTGAGGCTACTCCGTATGAAGGTAACTCCACCTGGCAAAGGACCACTTAGCTTCTCACACATAAGGCATCCCACTCCCTCCTGCTCAGAGTCAACTGTCCCAGGGGCCAGGAGGAAAACAGGTTTGGTTGATGCTGGGGAGCGACGGGAGGGGGAAGGTCCTGTCTCCAGGCTCCGTTGCCATTGCTGGTAGAACTGAGTCTGACAGGGCCCTGCAGAGCAGCCCTCTCTCCCTCCCATGTCCTGACTGCCTCCAGTGTACCAACTGTGTGAGCTGACTTTTTTTTCTCCCATGATCAAAGTCAATTAGGAGGTGGTCCCCACGGTACCTCTAAATGGAGTTTTAACTTGTGTCTATGTTATTAGGATAGGTCTTTTCCCCCTGGAACATTCACTTCAGCAAGAGAAATGAGGGTGGACAGCCAGCCTAACGTGGAGCCTGTCACCTGGATTTGTAACTTGGGATAATATTTCTTTATAATGGGGAGCATTTCGCAAGAGCATTTAAAAATCTCACAGAACAGAGTGTGTGTCGTGCCTCTTTGACTCCCCAGAGCGTCGCGGTCTCCTGCCCCACGGCTGGGCATTTTTGGGTTCTTGGGGATCACACCACAATCTCCTGCTTCCCTGCCCCCAAGTGCACACAGCAAGGCACTCCGTACATGTGAGTTCCTTTTTTCCCTCTCTGGTAGACCCAGACCTCTGGTGTGGCTCAGCCCTTCCGTTAGGAATGCTAAGGCAGCACAGAGTTCTGGGCGCCAGGGTGAGGATGATGGTCAAGTGAGTAAAAGCCACTGTGGTTCACTGAAGGCGATTCCTGGCCAAGTCCCACACCAAGTGCTCTATAAACACTGCCATTTAATCCGCGCAAAGATCCACAAGGAAGGTAGAGTTATTACCCTCGCCTGCAAGATGATGAAATGGCATCAGAGAGATTCCATAACTTGCCCCAGATCACACGTTTAAGAAGAGGTGGAGAAGAGGACTCAAATCTGAGTGCGACCCAGACTGCCCGGACTCTGTCCCTAACTGTTATGTGTGCGTGCTGCCTTTCCGATGCAGAAATGACAAAAATGGGGGAACAAAGGGCAAATCTCTTTAGATGGACCAGTCTTACTGCTCCAATTTTGTTGGCACTATTTTCCTGAGGGCAGAGACTTGAGGTACTATCTCTTTGAAACAGACACAATTTTCCAAGAGTGTATTACGCGCTTGTTAAGCGTGGTATCTGACATTCCTCGCTCCTCTCTGCTCAGGAGTCTGGGTCTCTGTGATGTTTCCTATCCCTGGAACACACCTCCACCCAGCCTCCAGGCTTTTGCTCCTGCAATGTCTCTTGTATGGAAATGGCCACTGCCTTTTCTATTTAAAGAAAACTTTCTCCCATCCTTCAAGGCCTACTTCAAACGTCACCTTCTTCCATGTGGATTTTCACCATTATCCTGAGCCAAAGAAGACCTGTGTTCTCCCCTCCCCAGCCTGGGGCCCTTAACATGATTGTAGGACCCCTCCCATCCATCCTGCCCTGACGTGTGTGCGTCCACGTGCTCCCTGTCCCTTGCTAGCTCTGCTGTCCACCTATGCACTCGCTGGAGCAGAGCTTGTAGAGAGCGCCAGACTTCCAGCTCCAGCCCCTGACTAGCTGTACATCAGCAGGTGAGTCACCTAACCACCCTGGCCTACAGTGTTTTCATCTGCAGAAATGGAAATAACACAAAGCCATCTCCTGGGCTCTTGTAAGAATTCAATCAAAGTTCTTTATGGATTAGAAAGTGTACTAGAAACACAAGGCACTCTGATCGCAACGCTTAAAAGTTAATGAAAGAAAGAACAATGAAAGCTTAAAACACGGACTAATACAAAGATCTGTGTGTGAAACACCCGGCGCCGCCCCAGACCTACGCAGTCAGGTGCATGAACAGTACTGCACCACGGACTTGATGTGCTACACAAAGTTAGAGGTCAGCAAGCTGCAAAATGGAGTTTCCAGTTTCTGAAAACTGTCCAGAAAAATGCTACTTCTCCTAAAATTCTCATTTAATCTCTGCCACCTTCCACCCCATCTCCCCTCAAATGTTCTGCATGCACACTCAGGGGGAGTAATGTGCACGCCCGCATGACCAGAGACGCACACAGGAGCCCCACGACTAGGTCTTGCCCTAGAGTTCCACAGGTGGCCTGGCTGGTAACACTTAGGACGATGGGAAGAAATGGAGGCCACAGCATAATTAATGACACCGGCCTTTTTTCCCCACTGGAGACTGTGAATGAAATCTAACTCCAGGCGGGAAAGGACGAGAAATCTAGCTGCCTGCCATCCACCAGCAGGAAGGGCTTCCTGCACAATGAAATGTAACATCAGTGGTACTTGACTCACGCCAGACGAAGCCTGGAGCACAGCGGGATCACGTAACGCTAAGGGCTGGGGCTCTGGGAGTGATGAGTACTGAGGTCCCCTGATTTCACCTGGGCCCCCTGGTCTCTCTGGTCCCGAAGCGTGTTGGTCCAAGTCACGGAGCCACTCAGTGCCACAGGGCACAGGACAGACGGACATTACTTCTCCCATAAGGAAGTAGGTTAGCGTCTCTGCTCGGGAAGGTGCTCCCCACCTCCCTACCCCAGCTGCGGGAATCCAAGAGCACAGTGGGAAGATGGGAGGCTCTGCGGGCAAACCCTGGCTCCCTTCCTCACCAGTGACGTGGCTTTGGACGAATGACTTAAACCTGCTTGGGCGTCCACTTCTTGTCTATAAAATGGAAATAAGGGGCGCCTGGGTGGCTCAGTCGTTGAGCGTCTGCCTTCGGCTCAGGTCATGATCTCAGGGGCCTGGGATCGAGCCCCGCATCGGGCTCCCTGCTCAGCAGGAAGCCTGCTTCTCCCGCCACTGTTCCCTTAGCTTGTGTTCCCTCTCTCGCTGTTTGTCAAAATAAATAAAATCTTTAAAAAAAAAATGGAAATAAAACCAGGATGGTACCTGGTGCATGGTTGGCAGCTGACAAATGCGTGTTGGGTAA
>CM053613.1:47774517-47785885 GCA_028646535.1 Procyon lotor
GTTTACTTGCACAAAACTGATCAGTTTTGAGAGATCGTTAATGCCCTTGAAGTGGTTTTGTGGGTGTGAAACAAATGGTGAGAATTTGAATTGGTCCCTCTTATTATAGTATTGAAATTAAGTCTACTTAATTTATCAAGTCATGTTCATGCCCTGATTTTATATACTTGTATCTATCAATAAACATTGTGATACTTGAAAAAAAAAAAAATCAGGGAGGAGGAGAGCTGGGAGCAGGGGCAGAAGATAGCCACCGCCAGTATAGCAGAGGCCCTGTTTTTGGCTCTGAGCCGCAGGTGTGCAGCGTAGTGGTAGAGGAGGATGTGGGGCGGGGCTCTGAGAGGCAGTGTGGTCTGCAGAAGGAACATAGGACTTGGAATAGGAAAAATGTGGCTTCTAGGCCCAGCTCTCTTACCCATCTTTGTAGCTGGACAAGCTATTTACCGGCAGCCAGCCTCATTTTCCACATCTGCTTGCTGGACAAGGAAATGCAGTTAGGAGTTCCATGCGGCACGCAGACTGCTGGACCACACTGGATCAGCTGGACACTGATCACACTGGATCACACTGGACCACACTGGACAGCCTCATGGGAAGGTTACTGCACAGTGGCCTCGTGTAGCCTCTCTTCTAAGGCGGAGGGCAGCCAGTGTCCTGTCATCACTAGGGTTTCTGGGCTTCTACATTCAGGAGACTTGGGTGATGTAGAGACCGAGGCCGGCAGGTGAGTCGAATGCTCCAATGGGCATCTTAACACACAGTCTTCTGATATGGGGGCCCCAAATACCCCACACTTCTATCTCCCGTCCTCTGCCTTTGTGGAGGCCGTTCTATCTTCCAGAAAGCCATTCGTAGCTTCCCTTTCAATATCTTACTTGATTTACAAGGCTCAATGCCTTGGGGAAATTTTATCTGATCTTCTTGCTTAGAATGAATTGCTCTTTCCTTCGGGCTCCCACAGGGACAAGACTCAAACATCAGTGACATGCTTTTATCATCTGTTGAGGACTGCCATCAGCTCCTCACACATCTGGCTCTCCACGAAACTCAGGAGGCCCCCAGGCAGTCATGCCAGCTTATCTGGCTTCGTCTGCCCCTCACAGCCCGGGAGTCGGGCTCCATGAACACTCTGCACCATCTCAAACCTGAGCTCGGGGAAGCACCTTCTCCTTAATCTCAGATTACCTGAAATCCCTGCCCCCACGGATGCCCCGTGGTGGCCGAATCCAAGAGGGTTTAAAACCTCTGGGTGCTCCAGCTGCCCAGAAGGGTGAGAACGGCCTTAACCGAACACCTGCTCTGGGCCACCCACAGCCCGGACCCTTTGCAGAGCTCTTCTCACTTAATGCTCAAAGCACTGCTGAGATATTAATGGATTTTTTTTTTTTTTTTTTTTTTTAACCAAGGAGAAAAATCAAGACTCAGGGGGATGACAAACTTGTGTGGGCTGTGGCTGGAACGCAGGCCTCACTCTGTTCAGACTGTGTGCTCTTGCTACTGATGGTATTGCTGTCTTTAAAGGATGAAGCTGTTTAGCTGTGATTTTGTTGTGCTGCTGATAGAAGGAAGAAAAAGCGCTGCTTATAACCATCTCTCCTCTCCTCCTGCCCCCCTCCCTCTTCCCTGTGAGGAAGAGCTGCTTCTCGGCTTCCCCACCGGGGTCCTGGGCCTGCGGCCCTAACCACAGCCCCGACAGTACCGCCCTCCTGTCCACAAGCTCTGTATTTATGGCACTGCAGGGACAGCCACCGGGGAGACCCTGCACGCTCTCTCTCCGCACCCAAGTGCAGCTCCATTATGCTCTCTCACAGTAATTAGTCTAGAAGAGACAAGGATGTGGAGGGACAAACCCTTCCCAAGGATGCTACAAATCTGTAACTCTTGTAAAATGGACTCCTGTCCTTGCGCCCGGGATGAAGGTGTGGGCGGAGGACCCTGGATGCAGGGCGGGGGCTACTTCCGCCTGTGGGGCCAGCGCCGAGAGCCCCGGGAGAGCGGGTTGTCTCTGCAGGAGCTGCTCTTGTTACACAATAGGATCACGCTAGTCAACTCTGCTCTTTTCTGAGACAACATTTCCCAACTTGGGACTGCCTGGCCCTAAAATCCAACACATCTTGCTTGCCAGGGGGAGGCGAAGATTTCACTGACCAGGATGAACCGGGTGCCTGATTGGTAAACAGCATCCCTCCAATAGCCAGCCTCCTGTCGGCATCCCCAGGGAGGAAGCCAGGGACAGATGAGGGTCAGGGCCAGGAGTGCGCCCCACACAGACTCCTGTGCTCCCCGCTCAGCTTCTGGTAGCCATTTGTCACCTCATAAGCTCTCCCTGCCTCTAGGCCTTCCCTCACAGTTCCCCACATGACCATATGCCTCTGGGCTGATCTTTTTTCTCTCCCCCGACTCTGTGCCTTGTAATAGCAGTTAGGCTCTGGCCTGGACGCCAGCCCCCCAGCTTTCTCTCCTTCACCAGATTTTGGCTGAACACATGCTACGTCATGCTGACCCAGGACAGGAAACGGTGGCTGTGGCAGTGGTCGAGACGGAAGCCGTTTCTGCCCTCATGAAGCTTACCATCTAACGGTGGGGGCGGGCACGAACCGATTCAGGACACAACACAGGAACATTCAGGACACTGCGGTTGTGGTGAGCACCACGAGCACTCTCAGAGCACATAACTGGGGTCCTGGCTTAGTGGGGGCGAATGGGGATGGTCAGGAGCCTCGCCGGGGAAGGAATGTGTGAGCTCAGCTCTTCAAAAGGAACTGACAGAAAGAAAGGGGGTGGAAATCCCTCCAGAAATGAAGACCCTTATAGTTTCTCTGTGCCTCAGAACCACCTGTAACCTCCCTTACCCCGTCCCCCAAACCAGCTTACCCAAGGTCAGGCCCAAAGCCCTGCACTGGTGAGACTGCACAGAAACTACATTTCTGAGGAGCCCCTCGAAGTGAGGAACGAGAGCTTTAACGAGAGCTTTAACCTGTGCACCTCTCATGACCCGGACATCCTGCTTTTAGAATAAAATAATTGAAAGAAGACCAAACAGAGCAAGGGGCACAGAGACATTCATGGAAATGCTCTTTAAAATAGCAAACAGTTGGAAACAGTAGGAATCCGATGATACAGTAATGGCACAAATATGACGGAGCTCTTCAACTTGGCAAGCATGAGGACTGCGTCAATATTAGAAACGTGTGCAGAAAAAAACGGTCCATAAAAACGGCAGAAGAACATCAACCGTGCCTTCCTTCTGGCTCTTGGAGGCTTTTCACCGCTATCCTTCAAGGAGATCAAGTACACACAGGAAGCCCTAGAAAGTATCTGCGGTTTACCCTATTCTCTTAAATTCTGAATTCCATCGAACGGTTTTTTCTCAATCCTTCAATATCTTAGTTTGATCCTGAATCTAGTAAGTAAATCACCTCTTTACTATGTCTCTGAAAAACAGTACCTAAAACTACCCAAGAGGGAACAGGTGTTGGCCAGAGGCTGTGAACCAGGACAGCGCTGAGCATAAAGGGACCTAAGGGGACCCTTTGGGGTGCGGGAAATGGTCTGTGTTTGACTACGGTGGTGGTCACACAAGTCTACACATTTGTCAGAATTCATTGTAGGGTATACCTCAAAAGTGTTAACTTCCCGTGTGTAAATTCTATCCCAGTAAATCTGATTTGGCAGGGCCTGGTGGCTCAGTGAGGTTTGGGTCTCGATCCTAGTCTCGAGCTCCTAGGAGTACAGTCGAAGCCCTGAACATTGCTCGGGAGCGGAAACAGGAAATGTGGGGAGACTGACGTCATCTAATTGCCTTCAGACCTGCTCTCCTTCTCCACCCTGCTCCGTGCTGGGAGGCTGAGCTACACAGTCGGTCTGGATCAATGGGCTTCATCAAGCCCCGGCTGCTGGCTGGTTCTACCAATGGGAGGAGATCAGGGGTGGGGGGGTCGGGGGGTGGGAAGAGAGTGAGGTTGGCAAAGTTGGAGAATATTTTTTCATGCCGAGCGGAAACGCACCAAATGCCTTCATCATTTCAGCTAGTCCTTTGTTTGCTTGTTTATTCCTGTTTTACAGATGAGGAAAGTCATCTTGAGGAGGCTGAGCCCCTGCCCATGTGGTACAGCAAAGTAACGGCAGAAGGTCAATATGGACAAGGTCTGCTGGGCTGTAGAGTCTGGGCACCTACCCTTGCTCCTCCCACTGCAGACGCAAGCAGCCCCCACTCCACACGGGCAGCTGTCTTGCTGGAAGAGCCTTCTCTCAGAGCCCAAATGGGCCTTCCCGTCCTCCTCACCCTGAGGGCGTGCTTCTGGCCTCAGCCCCACCCGGGAGCACGTCAGCCCCTTCCTCTGCAGGGTGGCACTTCAGACCACGGCAGCCAGCCATGCTGGGCTCCTCAAGTCCTCCTTTTGGGGGGGTTGGAGGATATCTGTCTGGGGTCTGCTATAAAGAGAACAATCTATATATATCTTGCTATTAGCAATTCCCACCGAGCAGCATGAAGGAATCAATCTTGGAGAGAAAAGCTTTAATACAGGATCCTGTATCTTTATCACTTTTTCCTCCCCCTAAAAGATCAAGTTCAATCATCTCCATTTCCCATTCTTTGGGCTATAAAGCTAAATCTATGGCTTCTATCCAAAAGGCCTGATGGGAAGTCGAAGAGAAAAGAAAGAAAATAAGCCCTATTGCTCACTAACAACACCCAGGCACCCAGTGTAACAGGCATGTGCTTCCGAAGCAGATGGCACCTGGGAAGCTAACGCACACGCTGGGCCAGAGGTGGGGAACGGGGGAGCTGAGGAGGTACGGTCACCCTGGCTTCTAGTTCTGATCTCTTCTCTGCTCATTTCCTGTCCCTTTAACCCGCGCCTGAGCCCCCGGACACACAGCGCCCACTTCTGCCATCATGCTTTCACCTCTGTCATTCTTCCGCCCAGAAGGCCTGTGGCCAGTTTTACCGCCTTGCCAGAGGATGTAGACCTGCGAGGGAGCCCGCACCGGGTCTCCGTAGGTCACACTCAGTGCTCCGGCCCGCCTCTATCAACACGGCCGGTGAAGCTCCAGACCGGGAACAGCGAGATTCCAGGAAGCAGCGCTCTCCGATAGCCGCCTATGTAAGGCAGCAACTCAACTGAGCACCGTCCTCGCTGAAACTATCACCACTTCAACCAGGGGCCTCTGATTTTTAGAATTTTTTTCCTAATCCAAAGCCAGCTGCTGGTGCAGGTGAAAATGCGACCTACTTTAAAAAAAAAAAAAAAGAAAGAATCCCTCATCACTGTTGGGCATCTTGTAGCACTAGCTACGTAGAGACCCTGCACCACAGCCTCATGAAGGAAGCGCTATTACTCCCCCCACCATGCGGAGGAGGAAGCCGAGACTCCAGAAGGTTACAAGGCGGGCAGCGGGCAAGGAGGGGGCTTTCAGCCGAGCCCAGTCCTCTCTTCCCAACAGAACCGGCTGCTGCCTCCAAGAGATCATGGTGAAAGGCGTCCCTTCCCTGCAGGGTCGGCCTGGACCTAGGAAGGGGGAGACCCCATCCCAGGGTGATCTCCGGGCTCCGTTTCAGTGGAAAGCGAGGCCTGCTCTTCGTATCCTTCCCAAGCCTTTCTGGTCTCCTGTTCCAAAGGCCTTTCCGGCAAGACAGGTGCTTGGAGAGTCCTCCAGGTAGGAGTCCTCAGCTCTTCGGCGGTGCTCCGCGTCTGTTTTTCATGCAGAGGCTCAGAATGCCAGGGAGCCTGTCCGTTTTAGCTGCATGGAGGCAACTGTCAGGGAAGCAAAAATCAACTTTTGTCCTAGTTACGGACATGACACGAGGCACTCTTTGGTAATGATTCTTCGTGCGGCTGCTTCCCTGGAACATCAGACATCCCTACAAATGTTTTCTGACAGGTCCCCTGGTTGTACTGTCAGCTGCCCTGGTGACGAGCGCAGGCCTGGAAGCCTGGAGGCACCGCACCGAGACAAGGCTGGTCCAAGTTCTCAGCCAGAACATACAAATCCTCTTCTGCACGTGATGCTAACTGTAATAATACTATCAATTATAATAACAATCGTATCTAATTTTTACTGAGTGCTAACAGTGCTAAGCAGCAGCCTAGGTACTTAATGCAAATTATTATTATTTTTTTTGAGGATTTATTTATTTGAGAGAGTGAGGGAAGGGGCAAAGGGAAAGGGAGAGAAACTCAAGTAGACTTCATGCTCAGAGTACAGCCCAACACGGGGCTTGACCTCATGACCCTGAGATCAGACCTGGGCCAAAACCAAGAGCTGGACACTTAACCAACTGGGCCACCCAGGCGCCTCTATGCAAATTATCTTGCCAGAATTTTGCAACAACCCTGTGAAGTAGCCACTATTATTGCCCTTATTTTACAGATGGGCAAACTGAGGCTGATAGAGGTTAAATAGACTAGCCTGAGGTAAGTACAAGAGCTGAGGTTTGAAAGCAGGGGGCCCAGGTTTAGAAGCCATGCTCTCAACCACCGTGCTACAGATCCCCCCTGTGCAAAGGCAGTCATCATTCCCGCCACAGCCGCTATAGGAACCTGAATGGAAACCGAGCTTCCGCGAAGTCACACAACCTGCTCAAGTTTACACCATCATCGAGGGACGGAGCCGGGCCCGAGCGGGATCGTTTGAGTCTACACCATCTGTTCAAGCCCTGAGGCTACATCACAGTGGCTGAGAGCACGGCCTTTAAAATCCTAGGTCCTTGGCTGGTTTTGTGACCCGGGCCAGTTGTTAACTTCTGTGAGCTTCAGTTTCCTCCTCTGGAAGATGCAGAGAATAAAACCTATCTCACGGAATTGTTGTGGGTGTTCAGAGAGGTGACATAATGGGCTTGGACCAGTACCAGGCACCCAGCAAAAACTCAAAATGCCAACTATGGCGATGGGAAAGTTGCACATAAAGTTTAAGATCGGGGACTTGAAAGAGAAAAAAACCTGAATGCCCGGGGCTGGGGAGACCCCAGTCCTGCCATTCACCAGGCGAGGGTGGTGACTTGCTCTCGCTCATTGGGTCTCAGTGTCCTCGTCTGTAAACTGGGGAGAAGAACTCCTAGGATCCCTGGGAAATTTCAATGAGAAATCACAGGCAAAGTGCTGGGAACGGGGCTGGCAGCGCCCAATCAAAGTTAGGGGCTCTCATTATCAACGACAACAGTGGCCCCTGTTATTTTTATGACACTACACGACACTGCCTTTCGCGGTGAAAATGTTTTAAAAATAATTAACTGCTATAAAATAAAGCATTATTGCTGAGGCTGTCCAAGTTTCATGGTTCGAACTCTTAACTAATCTTCCCTCCATATCACGCCCTCCCTATTTTGTTCTGCAGACAGATTTCTTTCTTATCTTCAGAAAAGAAATGGCAGAGTAGTCAAATACTCGAAGATCTTGGCGGGGAGGACGGACGAACGAAGACAATCTTGTCTCTGGTGGGGTGCTCCGGGATTCTTAAGGGTCGTCCCTAGATTACCCGTCCCCCAAACTAGAGCAGCCAAGTAACACCCCCGGTGGAGGGGGGAGGATGGCCCGGAGGCCTTGCCCCACGCCCTGCAGCCCTTGGGGGTGGCAGGTGCTGGCTGCGATTTCCCTCTCCTTCTATGAAAGAAACTGCAGACGTCTCTGCAAATGAATGGAAACTTTCAAACTAAAAACCAAATGTCAGATGGATCTGTCAGGGTTCCCTCCACATCCGGCAGCCCTGAGCAGAGAGCAGAGAAAGCACAACTCTTTCCTTCCCTGTTTTCGCCTCCCCGGTGCTGGTGAAGTGATATGATTCTTATCTGCAGCATGATAGGATGTAGAAAATAATTACAAACGAAAAGGTTATTCATAATTTTTAAATGAGTTAATTAGTAAACCCAGTCAGACTCACTCATTACAGTAATTAATAATTGATTATACTTGAAATTAAACACAATTTTTCATCAAAAATCTAATTAAATATCTGTGCTTGTGCCTGTTGATTAGATCAGTTGGTCTGCTGGAAAAGTCTTTGTTAAGGATATTTGTGCTCGGCTGAGACAATTAATTTGATTTTTAATAATTGATAGCTCCTTACGAGTTAGACATCACAGCCTGTGATGATGGCCAAGCAACAAGACATGCGTCCCTTGCCCCCAGCAGCAGGAGGGGACCAAGGCCCAGGCTGCCAGCCCAGCCCTTGAGGACTGGCGGGGCTGGGCCTCGCACCTGTGATGAGCTCACCTGCGTCGGCTTACTCCAGCCTCACACGAGTCCTGCTGACATAATGGCTCGTGCCCATTTTCCCGGTCAGGAACTCAAGGCTCAGAAAGGGAAGAGCGGCTAGGTGGCAGAGCTGGGGATGGAACCCAGGGCCGTCGGAGGCTGGCGGGAAGCTCTGAGTCTCCGGGGAACAAAGGGAACACCCCAGTCTTGCCCGTCCAGACTTAAATGTTTCCACAGAGGGGGTTTTATGATTAGGATGTGTTTATTCAAGGACAGACTCTCAGGGGACTGACCACTTGGAACAGGAGACGCAGATTCTCCTAAATCGACGTACCGCCCCTCCTCTCCACCTATACTGCCACTGTCCCGGCTGAGGCTCTTGCCTTCTCCTGACGGTGTATTGCGATAGGGCCAATCCTTTCCTCCACACTTCTCTTTCTGAAATAAAAGTCTGACCACAACCCGCCACTGCTTCAAACCCTTCAGTGGCTCCCCACTCCCCATATAGGAAGGTTTGTAATTTGGCCTCCAACGTGATTGTCCTAATCTGACCAAACCCTCTTGCATGAGCTCCGACACCCTCCAAATGCTTCGACACAGACAACAGCCTTACCACCGTGCTGTCCTTGCTCAAGTCCGAAACTTCCCTGGGTTGGAGATCTGCTCTCTGCGTGTCTCCTGCCGATTAACCGCACCCATCATCACCCTTCCCGGTGAGCCTCCCCTAGTGCTCTTGGTGTTGGTATTCCCACAGCCCCCGAGAGGCCTCAGTTCACTGCTGACATAGCTGTCTCCTCTTGTTAGTTATGGACAACACAAGGGCCGGGACCAGATCTTTAGCCTTGACATTCAGCACAGAGCCTGGCCCAAAGCAGGTACCCTGTACAGTTTGAACGAGAAACAAGCTTCACACAACCGTGGATTCGAACACTGTCAGTGTTGGAAGGAAAATTAAAGGCCATCCAGTGAAATATCCCAGTCGGCACTTGAATCTTATCCTTGCTGTGCAGTCACTGAGCTCTGTTTGTACCCTTCCTATGATAGGGAGCTCACTACCTCCCAGTAGATCCTATCTAAATTTAGATTGCTGAAGACTGACCCCAGATTCTTATTATGTGGGAGAAGCAGCAGCCCATGGGATGTAAAATGGAAGAGAGTTTATGGAAGCAAACGAAACTGTATTCTTTCTTCCTGAACCAGGCTATGCAGTAGAAACCTAAGACTTCAGGGCAAGCTGATGTCTTCATGCAGCCAACGATGTGACGCTAGATGAACAATGACACTGCTTGCTCTGAAGTCCACTCGCTTAGGAAACTTAATGTCAAAGACAAGAGCTGTGCTAGTGGTTAGCAGGGACATAGCACGGGGTGCCAGGAAGAAACTTTCATGCTGGGTGATGGTGCTGGGACGTTCACAGCCCTCATCTGTAACCCAGTGACCTCTCACCGTGCCTGGGTGGCCTCTGGCCACTCTCGGTTTGGTTATTCCTTTTACCCACTGACCCACATTGGGGATGGCAAATGCCTGGTATGTCATCGATAATTCTCCATGCTGGTGACCATGACAGACATTACTAATCAAACACGGAGACCCTTTCGACTGAGCCTAAATATAGCCTCAGGAGCCTTCTTGACACAGGTTTCTAGGCAGCAATAGCTAACCAATCACATAGAAGAGAAGAAACGTATGCCAACTTGGCCTTGGGGCCATGAAATTCTCTCCATCAATCTTCACAAGGGAAAAAGACACCTGGCTTATCAAGGAAGGCTTATTATAGCTTGAGCTACATAAGGAGACCTCCCTGTTTAAAGGACTATGTCTTCCTGATTACTTATTTCTATAAAATTCAAGAATCTTGAATGCTCCTTCCATGCTCAAATCCCTTCTCCTGAACAAGGGCTGGGTGGCATGTTTCTTTCATCATTCCCAATGACAACGTGTCCCACCTCACCCCAATGCCCTTTTTCATCCACAATCACTCTGCCTATGACCGAGTCCCTTTCCACGGTGGACAGCACTCGGTCTTCCCCCGCCCCGTGCCAGTTACTCCTATTTCTGGTTACTGGGTTTTCACCGGAAAAGTCCCCCTTGCTTACAGAATTATCTCAGAATTCCTCAGCATGAGTTCAAGGCCTCCCAAGCCAGCATGACCAGCTTTAAGCTTAAGAATGATCGAATCTGAAGGCTGGAAAGGACAGAGGGTTCAGCCATTAGTTCAGATGTCTTTACGAACAGGCTGATGTACACAGAGGCAGTGGACTCCACACAACGCCTGCAGACCTCTTTAGAGGACGGTCTTCCCTGGGAGCAGACCAAAGACAGTGGTTGGAATGAAGCAGACCAGGCTGTGTGGGAAATACCTCAAAAGAGCACCCAGTGGGTGGGCCAGAGAAATTTCCTCCATCACGGAGGCGGCCTGGGGGCAGGCAGGCAGGCCGGCCTAGTCAGAGCTGCTGGGGGTCTCCATGCACCCCGCAGCCAGCGCTCACTGCTCCCTGGGACCCGCTGCTCCTCAGCTGGCTGGGCTCCTAGCCAGCGTTCCACTCTGCACCTTGATGCCCACAGTCCCCTCAGACCGCCTCGCCAGACCCTCTCCTTTAGACATGCCTTGCTGGCTGAGGTCAGCAGAGTCCAATCCAACCCTGGGGGGGTACCCCGTGTCCTTCCTGCTCCTCACTGCAGCTTCACAGTGCCCACAGGAGGGGCCTGCCAGCCTTTCCAACGTGTCATTTGTGGTGGCTCCCGTGCCCGACACTCCGTCCTAGATCACCAGCCCGAAGGCCAGTCAGTAAGCGCCAGGCCCCATGCGAAGCATCTGTGATGTGTGACATGTGACGGGGCAGCTGCCACGTGTCCTTCCTGGCGTACGTGCGGAGAGGAAAGGAGGGTCCCAGGGAGCTGGCCGTGACCGTTTAGGGGTGGAGGCCAATGCCGCAGGGCTGCAGGTCTCACCACACGGGGTGGTCAGGTTGGGCCAAGGGGAGCAAAGGGAAGCCGGGCCGAGGGAGGTGCTTACCCACGAAGTAGGCCAGCAGGATGACCAGCGTGGCTGAGATGACGATGGCGCTCAGGGCCGCACACTTCCAGTTACAGTACTTGGAGGGCTTCTTAAGGTTGAAGGCCGGCCGGGAGAAGGTGCTGCGGGGCAGGGGCCGGGGCGGCGGGGAGTACAC
>CM053613.1:47785985-47811436 GCA_028646535.1 Procyon lotor
GGGAACCTCCCCCACCCCCTCCACCGGGCAGAGACAGGACGTGTTCCCAACCCCACTGAAGGCTGGGTGTGGAGATCCCTTCCCTGGGAAGGGATGGGGCTGAGATGCTGTTTCTTGAGCCTTATATGAGCTGTTCTCTAAAATTATCGGTAGTAACTTGGCAAGCATCTAAAATCATGTTCTGTGCTCTGGAGATAATGGAACCTCAGTTTTCCTTCTCCCTCTCATACCTACTTTGCCAGGGTACCTCAGTGGAGGCACGAAATACCATTCTTTCTGAAGGGTGTTTCGGGGGTGGGAACCAAGAAACCACCATGTCACGGTTCATGTCACGGTTGAGTCCCCTAGCGGCTGTGGTACAACCAAGGGCGGCAAAAGTTTTCAGAAGCTCGACGCTGCCTTCCAAACCCCTGGGAAGAGCTGTGCTGGAGGACAGAAGGGCAAATGCATCCTACAACCTAGCTCCAGTCTTTAGGGCAGCGTGGCATGGCCCAAGCGCATGGTTGTGACCAAACTAGGTGTCAGGAAATCCTCCAGAGCTTGCCTTTAACCATGGCCATGGGAGAATTTTATACACAGCCTGGGAAATGGGGTACACAGGTTGCACTGCTCCCCCCTGAAATCTCAGAGCACTCTTGCACCTTGCTGGGAGTGCAAGATGTCTCAGGCCACCGAACAGATACTCAGGGCTACAAGACCTACGGCATAGGGCCTGCGCTGCATCAAAATCACTACGAGACGGCTTTCAGAATGGCAGAGGCAGCCAATGAGATGCTGGGAGCTGCATATTAACGATGCCGCTGTTAATATGCTGAAGACAGGGGATTCCAAGGATAAACTCTTGCAAGTTGAACGTGGACTTGGGGATGGGCATGCACCATGGCATCATCACCTCCTGCGGGAGATCCCAGGGAAAGGTCTCAGGGTCTGCATGCAGGTGCCGGAGCCAGAGGGAGAGAGCATGCACAGAGAGGAGGACCATGGGGATGTCACCTACCCGTCACTGTAAGCCCCATCATGGCGGGAGGCGCTGAGAATGTCCATCTCAATGAGGTTGTCCTGCAATGTCCCTAGGAATGGCTGCTTGCCTAGGTTTCTACGCACATATGGAGACATGAATGAAGCAATGAGTCATGCATCGATGAAGGGGGAGAGTAGAGAAACACACAAAGTAGCTGTCCGGCACAGCTGTGCGTGAGATCAGCGGGACACAGTTGCCAGGCGATGGGTCTGTGTGCAAGCCACATATGCAAGGGATCTGCCTGGCGCCGGGCATCCAAGGGAGCATTCTCTATACGAACCTGAATGTCTGACGGGTGTGGCCATCCAGTCACAGCTGTCCCTGATCAAGACTGATTATGTCTCAGGCACTGAGCTAGGCAAGGCACATCCATTCATTTCAAATCTTCAAAATAGGCTATGCAAGGAAGGCGCGTCCCCATTTTACAGACGAGGAAACGGAGATGTGGAGAGGTGACGGGATTTGCCAAGGTCACCAGCTAGCGAGGCTGAATGCAGGGATCCACACTCAGGTTTATCTGTCTCCAAAGCCCTTGCTTTCTCTACTTGAGATGGTGTACATCTGTTTAAACAACAACTGAAGATATTTTGCAAGTCCAAAGGAAAAAAAAATGACAAGCATTTGGGGCCATTTTCTTCTCAAGCCGTGGTTCTCTGGTTGGAGTAGGCATCAGAATCATCCGGAGGGCTATGCTTTGCAGAGGCCCACCCCCAGAGATCCAGAGTCAGGAGGTGGGGGAGGGGAGGGCCCAAGAAGCTGCGTTTCTCACAAGCCCCCAGGATGATGCTGATGATATTTAGAGCGTCAAGGTCCTTCTGCAGAGCAGAGACCTCAGTGATGACTGACTGGTGAGGACGGCACCCCTCAGAAGACAGAGGAGGGGGCTTCAGTCCCCCCAAGTACATCAAGGGCAGTGCAGCATTTTGTGACATTGCTATTTCTAACACAGAATGAGGAGACACACACTTGCCCCTTCTGGTCTCAGCCATGTCTGCTAAGTGGCATTGTTCATGCTTGGGTGCGTTGGATACTGTTTTCTGGTATTTTCAAGGGCTGCTCCCCCCTCAACTGAAAACCGAGTAGGGCATCATGTTAAACAGGCTGATGGGGGATTCAGCCTGCTGTATCCACCTCAAGGGAGGGCTCACTGCAGAGAACTAACTTTTCAGTCCAGCCCTGTGAGGGACCTTCCTGCTGACTTTGGGCAGATATGGAGAACCAGAGAACCCAAATTCAAGTCCTGTTCCTGCCTCTTTCTTGAGTGTGACTTTATTTAAGAACCACTCGTAACCTCTTTCAGTTTTACACTTCCTTCGTCTGTAAAATGGGGATGATGATACTGAGTTCACAAAGTGAATGTGGGACCTAAGGAGTAATCTTGGAGGAATTTGTAAGGGCTAAACAAAAATTACTAATGCTGATTGATATACCTGAGTACTAATGTATGTAGTGTGAGTATTAATACTAAGAAATATTATGGAAGTACTAATGCTCATCTACCCTCCATCCACCGTCCCTTATTCACTGTTCTAGAACACTGTATTATCTAATGTCAGTGTTACTCCCCACAACAACATTGCAAAGGCAGCCCTTTCATCTTTGCTTTGTAGACTGGCAAAGCATGGCTCAGAGAAATAACTTTTCGAGGGTCTTATCACAGAGTAAGCAAGCGGTGGAGCTGGAGTAGAGCCTTGGTCTGTCTGACCCTAGAGCCCAGGCCGCCCTGGGCCTCATGACCCTGTGTCCTGCCCAGCCTGTGGGTCTGCCCCCCTGCCAGCCTTACAGGTGGAAAAGAGGAGGGGCTCTAAGTACTTTCCCCATGTGTCATTTCATGAGCACCCTCGGGGACAGTGAGAGCACAAGGCAACACTGTTTAGCAGCTGGAACCGCTGAGTCCTGCCGGGGTGGTGGGGACCTCCCCTTCCAGAGAGTTCTGAGCTGCCTTGTGCCCAGGCTGTTCTGGTGGTGTTCATGGCCCTGGGCAGCCCCCCCGCCCTCCACAGTATCTGAGGGGAACTGCAGGGGTCTGGAAGCCCTTCAGAGCGGCCTCATTTCTGCCCCCAGCCGTGAGGCAGGTGAGTCTGTCTGAGCATTTATAACCAGGGGTGATCACTTCTTATGGAAGCTACCACATAATTTAGATTGTGCTACTTCTCTGCTAACAACCTTCTAATGGTTCCATAAGAATGAAACCATGGTCCTTACCTGCGCATACAAAATCTGGCCCCCTGTTACCTCTCCAACCTCATTTTCTGTGCTATGTATACACTGGCCTCTGGGCTTTTCCTCCCAACAGCTAAAACCTTTGTTGTCATTTGCCTGGACTGCCTTCCCCCGAATATCTGCACAGGCCATTCCTTCCCCTTCTTATGGCTAACTGTAACAGCACCCACCCTGCTCTTCCTAAATTACCCCTGGCCCCTTGCACTGCTGTTTTCCACATGGGACTACATGCGCGCGTACACACACACACACACACACACACACACACACACACACGCGTTTTTTCCTTATTGCAATTTCAGTCCCCCAAGGGTAGAACTCTTATCTGCCTTGTTCTCTGGCCATGTGCCCAGAGTCTAGAAGAGTGCCTGGTACACAGTAGTAGGCACTCAATAAATATTTGCTGAATACTGTGAATGATGAGTATACAAAGGGAAGCATTCTGCAGGCATACATTGGTGTTTAATTGAGGCGAGCACGGGTATTTTTTTATTATTGCCCCATTTCCTGTAGTTCAGGAGGGAATTTCCAGTCTCTCCACAGCCCATGTGGCCCAGTCTGAGCAGGTCCTAAGCACTCCTGCCCACAGGGCCCGGAGGCAACGGGAGCCCATCCCCAGGCCCCGAAGCTGACTGCATGGCACGCTCCCAAGTATGCCTAGAAATCTGGCCTGCATCGCCAGGCTAGGACTGGGCTCTCTGACAGTCCCATGTGAACCTTAAAACCCATCAGAAACAAATAAATATATTCAGAGAAAAAAAGACATGAAGGGCCAAACTCGAAATGTTGATAGTGGGATTTTCCAGTATCTGGATCAAGAGTGGTTTTTTATTCTTCTATGATTTAAAGAGAGCGAGCGGACCATTCCCTCCTAAAAGGACACACCTACTGGGACAAGGCAAGAGGCGGTGCAAGAGGACAGGGGTTTCTGGAGCAATGGACTGCATGAGATCTCCTGAAACGGCTTCCACACGCACGCTAACTCGGGCACCTGGGGGGACACTAGCACCCGCTGAAGATACTGAGGTTCGGCACACTCTCACTGCCCTCAAATTCCCCATTCTGGACTTTTGAAACTCAGTTCTGAGTCAGTCAGGCTTCAGGTGATTGCTGAGGAAACTGAGGCCCAGACAGATAGGTGTCCTGCTCCCATGCACACAGCAAGTTAGTGGCAGAGCCGGAAAAAAAACCCCAGGTGTCCGGACTCCCAGTTCAGGGCTACCCCCCCTAAATTTGCTGTCCACCGCCTGCTCCCAACTCTGAGGTTCCAGTTCTTCTGAAAAACAAAAGCAACGAGGATGCCCTCATAGGGACCTATGCTGCAGAAGCCTCCTTAGGTCACCGTGGTCTCCAGCTCCCTGAGGCTGGGAACCCGGGGATGGGTGCTGGAGTCATGCGACTCTCGCACCGACTCTCGCACCGGTAGGCGCTGTTATCTCATTTTAATAGATATGGAAACTGAGGCCCAGATAGGCTGAGTGACTGCCCAAGATCATACAGCAACCAAAAGGTAGAGGTGGGACTCAAAAGCACATCTCTCCCTCCTCACTGCCCACCTGACCCCCAGCTGCCTCTCAGGAGAGAGGGGCGGGGTTCCAGGAGAGGGGGCACAGCTAAGCACAGTACCGCTCCTGTGGCTCCTCTTAGAGTGGGAAGGGGGCTGGCTGCCCTCCAAGCCTCCGGGGAGACCTGGGGCAAGGCCCCGAGCTGCCTGAAGCAGGGGCTTCCAGTTCTGGCCCCAGGGAGGCAGAGTTCACTTGCCTTCCAAGGCCAGGACCAGTAGCTTTTGGGAAGGAAGTGGCTGGAATGTCACAGAGCCCAGTTCTTCAGACTGCCCTGTTCACCCCCTCATCTCACCAGCAGCCTGCTGTTCCAACCATGCCTCACCCACAAAGCCTGGGACAGCCCCCTGGTAGAGAAGGACAGGCAGGCACCGCACCCACATTCTGCAGCTGACAGCCCCCAGGTGTGCAGGGTGTCAGAGATTTGGCCGAGATCACAAAGAGACTTAGTTCTAGAGTTAGCATTTGAACAAATCAATGAACAAAGGGAGCAAAAACATGAACTGGGTCTTCCAGGTCATAGTGATCCTTCTAAAAGGTCAATCCGGTAATGTTACTCTCTTACTCAAAAGATGGTAACTCCCGGCCCCTCCTTCTGTCCTCCTCGGGCCCCATGCCCAAGGGAGAAGTACAGCCTCATCTTCCTATAACTCCAGGCCCCCCATTGCTGACCATCATTTACAGGCATCTCCCCGAGGCCCCTGCCTTCCCAGGTCCCCCCGCTCTGAGCCGGCTCTCCAAGGCACTAAGCTTTCTCGGCTCTGCGCCTTGCACGGCTGCCCCTCTTCCCAGAACTCCTTTCTCCCCTGCAAGCTCCTACCAACGCCTCTCTGAATAATCAGGAAGGTAATGCTGGAGAGTGGCGAGGTCCACGGGCTCTGGAGACAGCTGGCCTGGGAATGACACTCGCTATGACACGTTCCCGAGGCAAGTTATTTCGGTTTCCTATCTTCGGGTTCTTCATGTCTAGCGGGGGGTGATGAGAACCTTCCTACCTCTGTAGAGCAGTTACCACAGCAGTCCTGTTATCCTCTGAAAGGCCTGCTTATAAAGTTCGCCCTTGGCTGGTACCTGAAAACAGAGGTTTTCAGGAAGGTCCTCAGCATTACCTGATGAGCAGCTGACTCAGTGTCTAAACTGTGTGTACAAACAATATGGTTTATGCTGAACACCTGCTTTCCTTCTGTGAGTTCGGGATTTGGGCCTTTGCCAGGCAGGAGGTGCCTACGTGACCAGCCCCCAGTAAAAAACCCTGGGTGCTCAGTCTCTGAGGAGCTTCCCTCTAAGGAGCCCCAGTAAGGGCCCTAGAAGTGCTCGGTATGATTGTTCCTCGATGCCCCCATGCTCAGGGGCCATAGCCTCCTCTCTGCTCAGAGTACCCTGCCCGCACCCTGCAAGTCACAGCACTACCCAGAGTGCCACTTTCACTCGTTCATTTACGGGTCTGCCTTCCTTACAAAACCATGAGCTTCTTATAGGACAGCGGCAGGGTTTTCTGCATGCCTGTGACTGAGTCACCAGACGACAGGGACAATCGTCCATCCCAATTTCCTGCAATGCCCAGGAGTTGGCCGGGCCCACTAGAAGGGACTGTGTGCTATTCTGGGAACTACACCAAGCCTGGGTTGGAGACCACCAGGCTGGCCTCCCATCCCTGAGGGGCAGACAGTGCCATGCCCCAATTTGAGCATGACCACAAAATGGGCCGGAGGCTCCCAAACCGGGCCTGGGATCAGATGAGCTAGAGCAGGGGTCTGGCGGTCTCGTGCCCTGGCCTCCCCTTCATCTGACAGGAGCCTGACAGGTTATTAATCACACAATCCCTATGAAATCAATTAAGCATTTGATGCTGCAGAGCGTGAAGAAGTGGACCGGGGTTTAGTGGACCCTGAACACATGTTCACCAAAATGGACCACATATGCACGTGCAGGCCTCAAAACAACAAGTTAGCCCTGCGGTAGGAAGCAGAGGGAGGCTCGGTCTCCCCAGGGGACTCAGTTACCCCTGGAGAGGGCCCGGTGCAGTGGGCTAAGCAAGTCCTCCCTCTCACTTGTCCTTCTGCCTGCCTTTCTTTTCTTCCAGCATGAAATCCACACCCCTCCTGGTTATTCTGCCAGCTGTTATTTGCTCAGCTATTTATTTTTGACTGTCCACATGGACTCAGGCTGACAATTAGAGAAAGGCCTGTGACTGTTTCTCTGGCATCGCGGGGGGGGGGTGGGGGACTCCCCATCCTCCTGGGGCTTGGTAGTAGCTGTGGGTGACAACCACTCCAACTTGGCCCTGCTCTCTTGGGCTTCTAGGCTTTCGCCGAGGCTGGGCTGCCCTCACACCCGTCCTTCTTCCCAGCTCCACCTGGGGACTCCTGCTTGCTGTCAGTCCACAGCACCCCGCCCACCGGGAAGTCTTCCCTTTGGCCCACTCAGGTTACACATAGCTTTTCATTCATTTGTTCCGTCATTCATTCATTTAGACCGCGTTACTATTTTCCCAGCACCCATCACGTGGCAAGCCAGGTTGCCTGCCAAAAATCCAGATGCAATTAAAACCGATTAGCTGCATGTACCTCTGTCACAGCATTTGACCCACCGCAAGAGTCTGTGCTCTTACACATATTGCCTTCGGGGCACACAGTAGGCCCTCAGTATTTACTGAAGGATAAGCACTACATGCTAAGCACTTGAGCACGTACTGTATCAAGACATTTTCAGACAATATGGTACATAATTGCTACAAGAGCCTCAGGAGGCACTAGGGTGGGTTAGAAGTGGCTGAAAATCCTTGGGCGCTTCTCCCTTTGAGAAGTGGGTCTGGTGTCCCTCTCCTCGGAGTGGCTGGCCTAGGACTGCTTCGGCCAACAGAATGGTGGCAGAAGGGACGCTATGCCATTCTAGGCCAAGCCTTTGAGAGGATCAGCAGTGGCTTGTGTCTCAGAGCCACGGAGCTCCAAGCCACAGAGTAGGAAGTCCACTCCCCACTGGGAAGACTGGGTGAAGAGGCTCCGAGACCACAGTAGAGGGTGAGGGGCCACAGAGCCCAGCTACCCAGCTGTCTTCTGCAGGGCTCTGGCACGTCAGTAACGCAGCCTGGCTTCTTCAGACTGCCCGGCCACGAGCTGACACCACTGACTGACCCCAGCTGGCCCTACAGGGACACAGGCCCAGTTAGCTCTCCCAGAGCTCCTGCCTCAAGCTGGAAAGTATGATCAACTGGTGGTTTTAAGCCACCAAGTTCGACAGGCACTTGTTATGCAGCAATAGATAATCAGAACATGAAGTCACTAGTATTTTCTTCCTTTCAGAGATGAAGGTCTAGGTCCGCAGCTCGTGACCAATGGGTGGGGGTTGGAGTGCAGGCTGGGCCCGCCCCTAAAACCTGTGGTAAGAACAACTGGCTTCAGCAAAAGGACCATCACTTATGTCCTCAGAACTTCAGGGCCAAACTTCCTTCTCCAGAGTAGAGAAAAGGTATGACCTACTATTTCCTCTCAACCCCTCTGGTGAGTAGGAGCTCAGTAAGTATTGTTCATGACTTTTTTCTTCACAGAAGGGTAGGTATGGGAAGCGGCTATGTATAAAAAAAATGGGAAATCATTTTTATAGTAGGTCTTTTCATGCCAGGCACTGTGCTTTATGTTTCTTACATGGTATTTCATTCACTTCCTCCCAGTCTCAGAGATAGGAAATTCTTATCCCACATTACACAGGGAAATCCAGGTTCAGGGCTGTAAGTGGACTTGCCGGGCCAGTCAGTGCTGAAGCCAAGACAAGAATCCAAGTCCCCTGACTCTAAAGTCTGTTCTCTTCCTTATCTTACCTCACTGGTCAAAATTACCTGTGATTCCATCTGCCTGACGTGACACTGATCTCTCTTAGACCTTGCTGGTTTTGTGTCATCAACCAGTAAAAGTCAGTATTAAGGTCCAGAATTCTCATTGTGTCATTCATTGTATCAGGTACCTCTCCCAATTTTAAACCATCTTTAGATGCACAGAACTCTGGAGTCACAGAGAAGGCCCACTTCCTACATTTCATCTGGGTCTTTAGGTCGGACTTTGTGAGAGTCAGAAGTGAGGAGAAGGGCAGCTCTGGCAGAGAGCATGTGCAAAGGTACAGGGGCATGAAAGGGATGGGCATCTGGGGGAAGACTGATACATACACATAGACGTATATGCCTATACATGTACACATACGGAACATCGCATATGTATATAATTATATCTGTATGGACTTCTATACGATAGGACAGGGGAGCATATATACGCCAGCGTGTTAACAACGGTTCTCATTTGGTGGTAGACATACCAAATGTTTTTTGCTTTTTTCCTAGGTGTTTTGTAGACGGTTGTTACTTGAGTGATAAAGTGTAAGGACAAAGAAAACTAAGTTCCCTGCGACCTGTGCAATGGATGGGGAAGACACACGGTCAGAAAGGCAGGTGTTGGCTGGCTGATGAAGAGAGGTCAGCTGGGACCACCCCGGCATCTCACACTTGCCATCAGGAAAATGCCCCTGCTGTTTGGCCTCTATCTTCCTCTCCCTTGAAAAACCTGGAGAACCACCTACTTTGCTCCTAAGTGAGAAAAACGAACATCCAAGCAGAGGGAGTGGCTATTGGGTTCCATGTGGAGGCTCAGAACCATCGATCATCTGCTGGCTTCTCTCAGCCACATGCAGTCATTCAATAAGCACCCTGGAAATAATGGAGACCTGACTAGGCCGCCCTGGGGAGGGCGGTGACACGCAGTTATGCAGCTCCCTCACGGAGGACAGCGAAGGAGGCACGGGACGACAACTCGCACCTGGCTTTAAAGGACATCAACAGAAACAATCTGAATTAAGAGACTGGGGTGAGGCAAGCTGGACTGTATCTCTGAGAAATTTGCTTCTGGAAAAACGATTCTACGGGAGTAAAACCTAAGATGGCACAAAACGATGTTGACTCTCTTTCACTGGATCCCACCCGCTCGACGTGCAACTATGACAGCGATGTGCCAGGGACACGTGCCAGATGGGCACACTTTCCACATATAGATTGATTTCACGCCTTTACATGTGGGGGACGTCTGTCCTCTCCACGGATCAAGAAGAAGAGTTTGAGAGAATAACATCTAGATTTCCCCGCTACTTTGAGAGGCAGGGTAGAAGCGGGGGGTCAGGAGGGGGGCTCTAATCGCGCCAGCCCCGGGCACTTCAGCTTTAGAGAACATGGGGAAAGGCTCTGTCCCCCAGTCAGAGTGGTGGGATTACGGGGGAATCTGCTTTTCGTCTTTAGAGCCTTCTGCGGTTTCTCCAGTGAGCTTGTATGCCTTTGTAACTATTTAAAAAGAAAACAACTCACTTCCATTTTGGGAAAACAGTGGCTCACCAGAGGGAAGAAGGACAGCTATGGAACTGGCCCCGAGGGAAACCCCTGACCAAGCACCCTGCGGGGCTGGAAGAAGGCAGACCCGAGGGGGCGGGGCCAGGGGAGGCCTTGTGGAGAAGGCGGCTGTGGTGTAGCCAACAGCACTGCCCACAAGTCTCCCCACCTGGGTTCACATCCGAGCCACACATCCACGGTCCCTGTGACCGGGGCTAGTCACTGACCCGCTCTGATTCTCCGCCTCTGAAACTCCCAAATGGGATCCCAAATCACAATACGGCCTTCTTCCGGAAGTGATGAGAATGACATCATAACTCAAGTATGAAAGCTCTTGTAGCCCGAAGTTAGCTTATAAGGGGAGGCGAGGGGAGGAGTGGGGAGGAGAGGGAGCGTTCCAGGCAGGCCCCAGGCCAGGCATGAGGTGACCAGGCCACAGCAGGGAAATGCGGAGGTGTGGGCTGCCATCAAACGCTGACCAAGGGCCTGCCTTTTGCCACCTTTACCCACTCAGCGCCCACCCACGTTTACAGCAGCCCCTCCAGCGAGCAGCACGCCCACTGCACAGACCAGGAAAGGGCCCAGACGGCTCATACCTTACACCGCCACAGGCCAGCCCCGGACCTCCAGGCTGTTGGACTCCAAGTGCCAGCTCTTCCTGCCCCAGGCCCCTCCCCCGCCACCCTCTCCCCCCCCACCCAGCCAGAGAGCTGCCTCTCCGAGAAGCGCCCCGCCCCCAACCACCCAGACCAAGGAGGTGGGGGACCCCCAAAAGGGCCCCACCGCCCCTGTGGTTCAGCCCCGCCCGCCCCCCAGCCCCGCACCTGGTTTCCAGGGGGATGTTGCTGTTGAGCAGCCAGTTGTCCTGGGCGTGCGCGGGCTCCTGGGCGCCGCCGGCGGGGGGCTCTCCCGAGAGCGAGTGGTCCGTGGGCGCCGGGCTGGGGTTGCTCCTCGGAGTGAAGTTGCCCCGGTTCAGGGAGTTGATGGAGGCCGCGTGGTGCTGGTTGGGGGTGTGGGCGTGCGAGAGCGGCGGTGGCGGCGTCCGGAGCCGCGGGTGGTTCTGCAGGCCGCCGGGGTGATCTAGGGCACAAACACGCGCGGTCAGCGGGGCGCCGAGCCCCCGCCACGGCCACGGCCACGGCCGGGCCCCAGGGCCACGCGGGAGCAGCGAGCGGCAAGGGGCGCGGCCGGTCGTGCGTGTCCCTGAGGGCGGGAGACGGTGGGCTTCTCGCAAGGTACTTACTAAGCTCCTACTATTTTCTTCGGTGCTAGGGGCACATCGACGAACGTAACGGACAAAATCCCCATCCCCATGAAACTTAAACTCGAAGAGACAGACACAACAAGCAAGATAAAACTAAACAACTAGCCTCTGCCGTCGCGGCAGAGACGGAGAGTTAAAAGTATCTTTTGATACTTTTGGGAGGGCGTTTTTCAAACGCCCTCAAATTCCCGGACCAGCAGTTCCGACACCACCTGGAAATTTGTTACAAGTAAGACTGGTCGCCCGCCCCAGGCTTACTGAATCATGAACAGCTGGGTGGGCCCCAGCAATCTCCTTTCACAAGCTCCGGGTGATTCCAATGGACCCTAAAAGTTGAGAAACTCTAACTCCATATAATGGTACGTAGTAAATAAAACAAACAAGATAAGTGAAATGTATCCTTTACGGAGGTGGTGATAAATCAGAGAATACATAAAGCCAGGAAGGGGCCTAAGGCCTGGGTGTGTGGGGGCGATGGTGGACTTTTAGGCTAAGTGGTCACTGATGGCCTGGGGAGGGGGGAGGAGGTGAACTTTGAGCAAAGGGAGTGAACCCAATTAAAAACCACCTGGGGGTTATTAAAAACTACCATTAACATTTATTGAGAACTTACTGTGTGCCCGGCGCCATTCTGAGCCCTCTACATGTTTAAATTCAGCTGATCCTCATGGACACACTGCGGAGCAAATACTGTTTTTATCCCCACTTCACGGACAAGGGAATTAAGATAAATCTTTTATTTACTTCCTTCAGCTATTTGGAACAATAGCTATTACTATCATCAGATTTAGAGATGAAAAATAGATTTCAGGGTAAAGCCCACACAGGGTCCAGCAAGCCCTTCAGAATTTGACCCACCCCCGTCTCCCCAGTCCTACCTCTCACCACCTTCCTCCCCCACCCCTCCACTCCCACCACGCCTTTCCCCCAGACGCCAAGAGGTCTGCTGCAGTGACGAGGTAGGGGCTGAAACCCCATTTCCAATGAGGACGGTCCCCGGGAATGGGAGTGGTACCTTCTGAAGATGTGCCCTGCTGTGCCAGTAGGGGGTCCTTTAATGGGAGGGGAGAGAAGAGTGCAGGGGAGCTAAAACAGGCAGGGAGCAGTCGGTCTTGGACCAGGGAGAAGGCAAGAATAGCAGGGTCATTTGTTTGGTCCAGCTGTCCTCAGGCAGCACTTTAATGGAGACATTTGGAGCCTGGGACCAAAGCCAGCAGCAGAAGCAGTCTCTGGGCTGGCTGCGTGTCCCTCCTACCCGTGGCCTTTCAGGCTGCTGGCTGCAGGCCAGGGCACCGAAGCAGTGAGAGGGACCGGACCACTATTGTCCAGTGCTTATCAGGAGGCCAGCAGAGCAGGGTGACCTAGAGCTTGCTCCACGCCCCGCACCAGGAGTCAACCTCCTCGTGGCATGTTTACTGATACTGATAGTTGCTGCCCGAGCATCTACTCTGTGTGCTTTTACGGCCTGAACTGTTAGAATGCTCACGACAACCGCCAGAGGGTAGTAGTATCATCAGTCCCACTTGATAGATAAGGAAGCCGAGGTCTGCAGAACTAGGAAGCGGTCCTTATTAATCCAAAGCCTGAATTCTGTCTACCAAACCATGATGCCTTTGTATAAAACACAGACACCAGTTCAACGGTCTCAGTCCGTGGCCGAAGGCAGGAACCTGCCCTCGGCACAGATAGCAAGCATCTGCGGTGCGGGTCAGGACAGGTCGGCCTGCCAGCCCACAAGACCGCTGCTTTGTGACTAAGCGGGGTTGCCAGGTTCTGGCTTGGTTAGTCTTACAGTTACTGCCGAGAGTCCTGAAATAATGATTTTAAGGTAAAGGCCACCAGTCATATATCTAAAAAACTAACTTCTAAAAGGAAATTCTATGAAGATAAGGAATGTCCTGGTTCAAATCCTCTATTTTCTGAAGCTCAGCTCAACTGATACTCCCTCCAGAAAGCCTTCCTTGATCTACACTCCTCAAAGTTCTTTTTCCTTCCATTGAGTGCTAACCAGTAACCCGGTTAGCCAGCAGGTAACCCAGACCACTCACCTTTGCCTTCTCCCTTAGAGCTGGCACACTTACATCCCCATCTTGCCTCTTCTGGTAGGTATAAAAATCCCTGTTCCCTCTGTGCTGGTAATCACAGGTCCCACAACTGACCAGGTGCTCAACAGGTTTATTGAGTAAACGGCTCTTGTGAACAGCTTGGACAGTCTATCCAAGAGAACAAACCTCATATGGAGGACATTTGTTTACAAAAAGTCATGGCAGATCAACCTGAGCTCTCTAGAGCTTGGGTCTCTGCAGCCTTTTCCTGACTCACATGGGTGCTTCAGCTGGGCCCTTTGTCCCCTTCCCTTGTCTCTTCCATGCTGAGAATGCTAGGAAAGTGGACTTTGAGGTTTCCCAGGTTCCCGTGGGAAAAGCTCCGTATTTTGGGACTCAACCCCCCAAAAAAGACATTATCTTCCTAAGAGCCATTGTTTCCTCTGGTCTGAATGGAGTCCCCTCTCTGCCCCTAAGGCTGAGAGGGAGGATAGAGGGGACAGACATAGAGAGTCCTTCTTTTCTCCCCTTACCTCCTCTCCAATATGGACTCCCATCTTGAGAGGGAAACTCGGAACCAGTTTACTCATTCAGCATTCAGCCAGGTCTGGTAAACTGGGTGTCGGGAATGCAGCGGTGAGTGACATACAGATGGCCCAGGAAAGGCCCAGCCCTCTGCTGGGTCCTACAAACTGGCTGGGTGGCCTCCGGTAACTCATTTCACCTCCCTGGCCCTTGGTCTGTGAAAGGGGATAAACACTCGCACCACTGCCACTCTCTGGCAGATGAAAAGCTATAGCTCTTGCTCAAGTGCCAAGTACTTGGGCTTCCACTGCTCCCTGAGGGAAGGGAGCGTGTGCCATGCATCTCCGTATCCCTCGTCAATCTTTACAGAATGTGGGGGAGGCAACAGCAGATTAACTGGGTGCACATCCTTGCTGGCACGAGCAATGGCTTCTCTCCTGCTACCTGCGAGGAGAGGCAAAAGCTTGGCAAAGCTGTGCTGTAAATTCCAATTTACACCCTCTTTTCTCAGATAGAGCCTCCAAGTATATCTCTGAATCGAGCCCAGATATGAGTCATTTTTACTGTTCTGCTGCACACTGCTGTTAGTAAAGGCCACTTGCTTATCTGAGGTTTGCAAGCCTGGTTTTCCAGCGAGTAGTTTTGCTTCCTACAAGTTCTCAGATATATCTGCAGTTGCTCGTTCCCTCCAACACCTCAGACATTTTTTTTCCATTTTACATGCACAAAAATCGCGAACACTGAAGCCTCCAGGAGCATCTCCCTGAACTGAGATCATCGGGAGGCTGCTTCAGAATGTTCTTCCAAGCAGTAGGTAGTACAAAGGGGCCAGGCTTTGATGTTAGGCGGCCTCGGGTTCAAGTTTTGGCTTCGTCACTTACAAGCGGTGTCACCTTGATCAAGTTGCTTGACCTCTCTGAAGCTTTAGTTTTCTTACCACGAACTGGAGATACTACCTACCTTCTGGGCTTGCTATGGGATGTAAATGAGATAATGTATGTAAGGTGCTCATTAGCACAGTGCCTGGCCTACAGTAATGCTAAGCACTGGTAACTGTTGTTTCCGCAGTTACGATAAAGGCATGCTGAATGACTAAATTGTAAAATGCTGAATCATCTCCATGATAATCACTCTACAGCATTTGCAACAGGGGCTCCGAGGCAAAGGGCCTTGAAAGAAAAAGAGCAAGAAAATATCTAATAGAAGTGTGCTGCTCTTTGACGGCAGCTGATCTCATTCTGGACCGCCCACCGACTTCCAGGAGCCCTGGGCTCAGGAGGGCGCCTGTGGCTCGACATGCAGATCAGAAGTGATGAGAGTGGCTGCAGCCCGACCCTCGGGACAAGATCGGACACAGCGGGGGCTCCGCTTCTTCAAAAGGCCCCTTTCAGCATCAGATAAGTGCGTCAGAGCAAACCCAGTGCCGCTCTGTCCTGGATTCGGGTGCATGCTAAGGAGGAGGCTCTTGGTTGTTCAGTCCATCAGCCACACGAAGTAGCTCTCTGCTACGTGCAGAGACTGGGTGAGTTTTATGATGAGAGTGAGCCCCGGCCTTGGCCACACGGCTGGTGTCCAGAGGCCTGCTGACCAAGGGTTTAAGAGCAGAGCTCAGGAGTCTTCCAGACCCAGGCCCCACCCTGGCTCTGGCTCTGACCGGCCACATGATTTAGCGCAAGTCCCTTAACTTCTCGGAGACCTTAATCCCTCATCCGTAAAAGGAATATATGATAGTAACATAGGAAGAGGAAGAAGAGGAAGAAGGGCTACTATAGACCAGAAACATGGCAATCCAGAGCTGAAACAAAGACGGTCCCTGATTTGAGCTGCCCGCAGTCTAGTAAAAAAGCAGACACTCGGAGGCTACACAAAATGGCAAGGATGACAGAATTGCAATAGGTAACATTGACCGAGTACTTACTATGTGACTGGGTCTCAGCGTTAGAATTATTTAATCCTTCAGATGCCCCGACAACGAAGGTACTAGTATCATTCCCCATTTCGTAGAGGAGGAAACTGAGGCACCCGCATGGTAAGCCGTTTGCCTGAGATCACACCACCGCTGAGTGATGCAGCCGGAATTCGAACCCAGGCCGTCTGGCTCCAGGACCCACGGCGTTGAACACCCTGCTGTGTGTATATGAAGTGAGCTAGCACGGGGGAAGCGCTGATGTCGATCCTGTCACACAGCGAGCCCCCCACTAGTGGTGGCTCCAAGGGTTCCTGTTAGCCTTCGCCACGGCCCCCCTGGAGCTCCGTGGAGCACGGAGGCAGCCGCCAGAGCGACTGTTGGGGCTGGGGGACGCTTCGGGAGAAATGCCTTGCCACCTGTGTCTAGCGGGCACGTGCGAGGGGTCCGGAAGCCTGAGAGAGAGTCGGCTGGGGCACAGGGATGAGCAGTGGGGGGGCAGTGGCAGCACGTGAGGAGATGACACTGAAGGCAGGCCTGGGGGGGTAGGAGTGGCCTGCAGGTGCCCCCGAAAGAACTCAGCCTTTCCCGGGGAAGGGGGGCGGGTGAGAGGGTCCCCGGTGGGCTTTAAGCAAGAGAGGGCCATGACCACTAGGGTTTGAGGAAGATTTCTAGTGGCCAGGTGGAGGGTGAGCGGGGCGGGGACAGACCACAAGCCGGGCTGGGGCTGACGGCAGGATGCCTGCCTGCTAGAGAGGCCCCAGCCGAGTGGGTCATTATTATTTTATAAGAGCACACTCACGAGAAGAGGCACGAACTTCCAGGGTTTTGGCTCAGGCAAAGAATTTTAATGTGTCAACAGCCCTGCGATCTGAGGCCAGCCGTGGCTCCGAGCAGGGGTGCCAGGCTGGGTGCCCACAGCCAGCCCCGTGAAACTGCCGACAGGCGCCCCGAGGTCTCCTTGCTCTGGAGTTCACGGCAACCCGGCGTGCACTGCAGTCGTTCATTGGGCCCTAAAGATCGTCAGATATGAAGGATGATGGTATTTAATTACCATAAAACAAAAACTCCAGCTGCCTGCGAATGCCAACAGGAAGAGTTATTTGGCTCCCATTAAAATGCCATAGAGCACCACTAACTCGGGACGGTGATGTAGCAGTGCTGAGAGCTCAACTAATGAACCTTGGCCTCCACGACCAATTTAGAGAGGCCAGAAAGCTCTTTGTCACCACAGTTGGCAGCCGGGATCTGATGGCCTGACTTCCAGCCTCGGCGCTGCCTTCGTCAGGCTGTATAATCTCAGAGTTTCTGTAGCCTGCATTCTAGCTGCTTCATCTGTCAGATGTAGATGAGGGCACCTTGCAAACTGTGGGGTCCTACGTAAGATTTGGAGACAACTATCACCATTGTTATTATTATTATTAAAAGATTTTATTAAGAGAGAGAGCATGAGCAGAGACAGAGGGAGAGGGAGCCCTATGTGGGACTTGATCTCAGGACCCCGAGATCATGATCTGAGCCGAAGGCATCTGCCTTCTGAGGCACCCAGGTGCCCCAAGCAGGAGCTTTCTCGGGGCTCCCCTTCCAGTTTTCTTGATGAGGAACAGAAAAGGGCACCCTGAGGGCCCAGTGTGGCTGTTCAGGGCAGAATGCTGGGTGAGCACAGACTATGAAAGGGCTTTGCATTGAGACTCCATGATGAGGGGACCATGTAGAACCCACACACAAGCTTCATGGTGTGGGGGAGTCATTTTCCAATGGGAGCGTCTGGAAAGGGAATGTTTTCTGGTCGTCACAAAGACGGGAAGCACCACAGGCATCTGGCAGCAGTGGCCGGGAAAGCCAGCGCATACGGGGCAGGTGACCCAGTGATCCTGAGGGACGTGAGGTCCAGTCAGCACTTAGTGTGGTCCTTCCTTATTTGTGAGGATGGGCAAACAGCCACCGTGTTTGCCTGCTCCACTCCCACCCCATCTGCGCTCACTCCCTGCCCTTCTCCGGCACAGGGAGCTGACCTCTAAGGCCCACATCCCTTGGGCTCCCTCGCGCCCTGGCTGCCACTAGGCGTGGCTAAGGGTTAGCCCAGCAGGGCGCTGCAAGATGGAAGGGGTGTGATGTGGAGGTGACCCCCTCTCCCCATCCCCTGCAGGGCAGCATCTCAGGCAGTAACCTCGTCCTTCACGGCTACAGCAGTTTGGAGGTAGAGTGGTCTGGGAAGCTTCTAGGAAGGACAAGAACCTGAACGGAGCACGGAAGTGGAGGTAGGGTGGTGATGTATAAAGGGGAGGGAAGGGGCATTCTAGGCAGGGAGGTGGGCACAAGCAGAGGCCCACGGGCTGAGAGATACAGACTCCTTAAAGCAGCCAGGTTGGTATAGAAGTGAAGGGGAGCGGAGGGAGAGGCCAGAGGCCACCCGTGAGAGCTGGGGGTACCCCTGGGAGCCTGGAACTAGAGGGGCAGCTTTCAGGATGCTTAGGGGGCTCACCCTAACTTCTGGCCTTTTAAAGCCAAATATTAGTCACAGGAGAGAACCAGAATCCCCAGGCTTCATTACAACGCCCATGGGATTCCTCACCCAGCAATGAAGGCTCTCCTAGGGTGAGCGCGGGGGCGAGGGGCATCCTGCTGCCTTTGCCTACGTGGCGGAACAGGGTCAGAGCACCTGCCAGACACAGCTGTGCTCAACATTGCTCCCTGTTCCCAGGGTCATGGCAGTTTACAGACAAACCAAGTCCACAGCATCGGGACCTACCTTCCTAAGCATGTGTATTAACACCTTGGCTGGGCCACCACGGAACCTGGAAGAACTGGCTCCCAACCTACATTGGCCCAGTCTTCATTCTTGGGCTTGTCCCTGTCAGCCACTCGTGGCTGTGTGACCTTGGGCAAGGCACTGTGCCTGGCTGGGTTCCAGGTTCCCCAGCCGACAAACAGGAGGAGACGGTAGGTGGGAGCCTTCTCCAATTCTAAAATCAAGACTGTATGATCCTTGGCAGATGAGCCTGGGACATTTGTTTATGAGCAGCTACTTACAGTATACAAGTTGTACGTTGGACTATGCTGTGTGATTAGGCACCCAAGAAAGCACAGGGACAGAAGAAAAAGGAACACAGTGCTTCTTTCCTCCTGCCCTCTCTTCTTGCTTCCATTCCTTTCCCAAGGTCACTCTCCACAGGACTTGTGCTTGATAACAGAGACCCTGTGGGATCAGACAGAGTCCCTGCCTATAAAATTGGAAAAGGCCACCTGCAGCCATAGGGGAGATTTTTTTCTGGGTAGATGGCTTTCCCCCAACTTAAAGCTGTGTCCACCTTAGGCAGAATTTATCCTGGGAAAACTTTCTGCTTGTCAAGTAAGTTTTCCTGCCTTCCACTGTCACTTTCTTGCCCTCTTCAAAAATGATCTGATCCTTAAACTGTTAGGTCAAGTCCCAAATCAACAGGAAACCATATTTGACAGGTAAGATAGGAGTGTGTGCATCATGTGGGGGCGGAATTGAGCTCAACGGGAAGTCTGCAGTGCATTGGGGTGAATAAGAAGCTCATGGAAACCTAGCGGGTTGCATTCACAGACGTAAAGCACTAGGAATGAGGGAGGTGACGGGCACGTGGTGCTGATTAGCGGGAGTGGGTCCAGAGGAGGGCTGCCTGGATTGTGGGTCATCCCCGTATTACAGAGACTGGTCCTACCCCGAGGTCTCTGGAGGTAATGCTTTCCCTGGCTTCCTTGGATGGTGAGGGGTTTAGGAAGAATGTTCCTCCAGGCGTAGACAAAGCACCAATGCTGTTAGCCTAAAAAGGAGACGGGTTAGGGGAAGGGCTTAAAGTAAGAACGTATGTCTAGGAGTCCTGCTGAAACACAGAAATGCCTGGTGATTAGCTGTCCAAGTTCTGTCACTCAAGCCACACAATCCATAGCTGGGCAATCACACACATGATTACACGGTGCCGTACAGAGTCCTAGGTTAAAGAACCTAGGACCAGGAACTCAGCCCGTGAACTTGGGAAAGTCCCTTCCTCTCTCTGGGCCTCAGTTTGTCTGCCTGAAAAATGAGGTTCCTTCCTCTCGTAGGTGACCTCCTGAGGCTCCCTGCAGCCCAGGACAGCCTGATTCCTCTTTCCGGGAATTTCCTGGAAAGAAGATGACTTGTACAACACTGCTGTTGTCCCCAAATAGCTAAAGGGTCAGAGAAGGGGCAAACCTACTCCTCAGCGCTTTAGGACAAAGAATCAGGACAAAGGCCAGAAGTTACCCAGAGCCACCAGTAGTCAATTAAGGAAAACCCTTCTTCCTGCCAAGCTCTGCAATGAGCTGCCTCCCAAGTGAGCTGCCAGTCGCTGAAGTGGCAGCTTAAATAGCCGGCCTCCACCTTGTCCCTCCACCCCAAGCCTCTGCCGCTCCAGCGAAATGCACACCAAGCCAAATCTTGTGCCTCCCTGCTCCCTGGCCCCCAATTCTACCCGCTCTCCTCAGCTCCTCATCTCACCACAACTACCTCGTCCACCAAACCAGAACTTGGGGAATCACTGCCGCCTCCTCTCTCTTTTACCGGATCCCACTGACACTACCCCGGGTCAAGTTTCATCAGTGGATGCTGGGGCCGAACCATAGCCAACACTCGTGTCCCACAGGTTCTCCCACCTCCAATTCATTTGTCACCTGTCAGCAGGAGTGAGCTTCCTATAAGAAAACAATCTCACCACTCCCTCACGATAAAGCCTCCGTGGCTCCCCAGCAGCCACGGGCAAGACCCCTCGTCCTCTGGCCTGAGCCTGCCACTCCAGCACAGCACCCACAGCTCTCCACTCTCCTCTTTAAAAGGGTGCCAAGGTTACTGGGCTAACTATAAGCCACTCGTGTAACTGCTCACCACCTGTCTCACGCCCACGGCCTTGCACGTGCTGTTTTCTTAGGCACAGATGCCTTTCTTTGTCCCTTCACCCGAAGAGCTCAGATCGGAGTCGCCACCTCTAGGAAGCCTTCTCTGACCACCACCTCCTCCCCAGTGTGGGCTCGAGGCACCTCTTCTGGGTCCCCCCAGCCCCCAGAGCTCACCCTGAGTCATCATACTTTGCTTGCACATCTGTCTCTCCTACCAGACTCTGAGCTCCAAGGGCAGAGGTCTTATCTTAACATGTCCTGGGCCGTGAGGCTAGAAGCAGATGACTCTTCTCTCTGGGGTGCGTGGCAGGCTCTCTCGCCCACGTGCTGCCTCTGATTCTCAAGAGGCATGGTGTCACTGGGGCACTCTGATCTTTCTCTTCAAACTTGACCTGACGTTCTCCAAACTGCATGGGAAAGACGGCCGATCACTGAGGTGGATATGAACTCTTTATATTTTAATCAACACCACAGATGCCATGAAGAGATGAAGAGGAAATTGTGACAGCGGCTCTCAAGGCTCCCACGGGGAAGAGCCCACTTTGTTTGAAACTGATGTCAGCCCGGAAGGTCAGGGCAGTTTATGAGGCCGTTTTCCTAAGCTGAGCCCTGCCCCCGACTGCGGCCCCACAGGAGGCTGAATACCAGCACGTGGACAGGTGTTTTCTGGTTAACCGTGTTTGTGTGCCTCCCTGCATTGTGCATCCATCAGGAATTTTGAAGAAACTGCTTCCTCTTGGAAGCTCAGACATGCTAGATGGAAGCAACAGGCCATTAGAACCCACAGAGCATGGTGGCATCGCAGTTAAGTGCCCTGGCTCAGGCTCAGGCCTTCATGGGTTCAAATCCCACTCCCCCACTTACACACCGGCTGCCCTACACATCTCTTCTGGATCCCAGTTTTCATGCAATGAACCCCATTCAAACAACACAGTGGCCAGGAAGCTGAGGGGTAGGTCAGTGGGAACTGAATTTGAAACCAGGCTCTACCACTTCCTAGGTCTGTGGCTTCCTGAAAGCCTTGATTTCTTCATCTGTAAAATGGGGATACAGGCACCATAGGCTGCTTAGTGTTGTTTCAGGGATTTAAGGAGATGGTGCTTACAGTCCTTAGCACGGTGACTGGCAAACAGAGGGACTCGATTGAGGTTACCTATTAATTCATTCTCATAGCTCCTTAAAATTACATCTAATTACAGTCCCCTTAGGCCAGAGGATCTTCAAGAGCTGAGATCTTATCCGTGCCTGGTCTTTCCTATACCTTCAGCTGGATTCTCTGTAAAGGCTATTAAGCTAATCTGTAAGTGTCGAATTAAACTAAATTAAGCCCTTGTCTATGTAGGTCTGGGAACCAAGAGGCTGTCGGGGAGAAGAGAACTAATATTTATTGACATGTGATGATGAGCAGGAATCTTATTTCATCTCCAGAGTGATGCTGTAAGTTTGGTCTTCATGTCCCCATTTTACAGACAAAAAAACCTGAGTTTCATAAATCTGCTCGTCTTTGTCTATAAACTTTTTCAAAATTTTCAACAATGGGGTATCTTGAGTTCTAGCACCTGGGACAACTTTATTAAATGTGACGTCTTGGTTCAAAAACAAAACAACAAACAAAACAAGAAACATGCCCTTGGTCACACGGCTCAGGAAGGATAAAAGCCACGGTCCCAGTGCAGATCTCCGCTATTTCTACTCTTGATGCCCCCTAGAGGCGCAGAACGAAAAAAAAATTCTCTAGTACTTAAGCTATAGATAGATATCAGGCAATTTGTTGAACGCAAAAACATCCAATATATTTTTATGACTCAATAACAATTGTATCAATAGCTATGTGGATGAGGAACAACAAGTTTTACCATTTGATACCACACCATAACCACAACCCTATGAGGTAGGTATTACTATCCTCCTTGTACGCATGCGTAAACTGAGGCTCTTCAAGGTTATGTGGCTTGCCGGGGGGCTTACCTGTAAGTAGAGACTCCAAGCCCTGTGTCCTTGGCAGCTTCTAGAAACCACATGCAAAGGCCTCCTACCCCAACCAGAGAGCACCTGCCCAACCCCAGCAAGTCTCAGGAAGCACGGTGGTCGCTGCTCAAATGGTCTTTCTGAAAGGCCGCGCACTTAAGGGAAAAGGCAGAAAGTCATCCAACTCATTATACAGATCACAGAGGTGCTTTTCATCATTTATGACGTGATCGTGCGTGGATTTTCCTTTTGATACAAGCTCGGGAGATCTTAGGCAGGTGTTTCATCCATCAATGTCCATAAACCAAGACATAAGAGAAACAGATAAAAGGAATTTGTCCTCCTGAAGTCCTCTGCAAAGTGTCCGGCTCAGTCCCCAGGCCACTGAAATGTAATGAGTACTAATAACGGCCTCAGAGCACTGAAGGCCTCCAGGGCGACTAGCTGCTAGGCTAAGCATCTTCAAGCCACTTGCCCCACCTTCCCTTCCAGAGTCCTCTGAGGTGTAAGGGGAGCACACCGCAGTGAGTTCGGCATGCAGCCTCGAGAGCCAGACAGCCTGGGTTTGAATCCTGGCCCTGCCATTTCCTAGCTGTGTGGCCTCGTTCAAGACACTTGGCTCCTCTTGCACCCCGCTTTCCTGACTCGGAATACGGAGGTGACGCCCTCGGGGTGGCTGGGACAGCTGACATCAAGGGCGGAGAGCGTGCCCGGCACGCAGCAAGGAGTCATTAGATGCTAGCTATTGCTATCCCCGTTTTACAGAGGAGAGACCTTGCTCGTGCTCCACGGCTGCTCAACAGCAAGACTGGAGTTCAAGTCTAACTTCAACCCCTGTGCTCCTGATGGCAATGGAATACTTGCCATCCACCCATTTATGGAGCACCTGCACCACCAATAATAGCACCACCTGTGCTATTATTATTATGCACACTTCAGAGTGCCTTCTTAAGTGCCACCCTCCTTGTCAGTGCCCTCCCAAGAGAACTGAGCCCGGGCTCCTGCCCCTTCTCTTGCCACGGTCTCACGGTCAGCCCAAGAGGATGTCCCTGCAGCAAGGGCACAGACGGTACTCACTTTATTTCAATGCAGAAAGTGCAGAGTTGGTGGGCAGAGCCACCTGGGCTCATTCCCCAAGCTAATTCTTTTCTCTCGGCTGTGGAATATTTTATTTTTCCAATTTCAGAATCTACTTATGTTAAAAAAGAAAGGAAGAGAAATCCAATCAGCCCAGCTCAGGTTTGCGAAACAAATAATGCAGCCACCGCAGAACCTTAATCCAACAGTTCTATTCATAACCACAGTGATCACCGCTCTGCCTAATTTATACGGCCCAGGGCCTGCTGAAGCAAACGTCTCTTGGCGACACGGAATGCAGGGCCGAGACACCCCGACACCCTGAAGGGGCGTAGATCTCCAGGCCTGGCATCTCAGCGAATCAGAAGCAAATCTGGATTTGGAGGCCCATCCCCCAGGAATTCTGCCCACGCTCGAATGTCACACTCCATTTTCTTTTCTTTCTTTTTTTTTTTTAAATAAGGGAATGGAAGAAGTAAACTTTTGCCTGGCTGCTTCTTTTGTTTTCTGGGGGAAAGAAATTAAAATAGGCCAAACTGCCTCAGTGTCTTGGAGCGGCAAAGTGCTTCAGCGTCTAGCTGATATGGGTTTGAATCCTGCCTCTGCCACTCGAACAGTGAGTTTCCTACTGGCCCTTATATTCCCAAAGCCTAGTACAAGTACTTCTTTACTGTATGTCTGATATAAATGTTATTACAATGCCTACAATCCTAATGTCCATTGTTTACTGAGAGATAACTATGTGCCAAGGTCTGTGCTAAGTTCTTTTCATAGTATGATCTTACTTTATGCTATAGGCAGCCCTGTAAAGTATTTATTTATCCTCTTTCCAGCTCTGAGATAACTGAGGCTCTGAGAAGTTAGGACCCTTGTCCAGAAGAGCACAGCTCAAAGGAGGGGGAGCCATTGCGAGTCCCAGATCTGCCAAGTGAGGATTCAAACCCAGGCCTGATACCTCTCCTTCTCTGTCCTGCCTCCTCCTTCCACAGCGCCCACCAAACTTGACACATGGCAGACAGCAGATTCCCAAGGTCGGTTATTTCTCCTTTGGACCTCTTATGTCTTGAGATTCCATGGGGGCAATTCAGAATTCAGGGTAATACCTCAAGATACTTAGAGGAATTAAATCACCGTTTCCAGCCAACATCTGTTGGACATTTGCAATGGTCTTTCTCTGTGTTAGTTACTGTGGCCCCCCAGATTTTTGGACTGGCCTGATGAAATCAAAGTGAGAAATCAAACTCTCCCGAATGATTCGGGGGAGGGAAGGTGCCCACCCAGGCACCCAGGTGAATCTGATTCGTGCCCTGCCTATTACCTTAAGGTGGCAGGGTGGTCAGTAGGCCTGGGTCCTAGTTCCAGCCCAGCCATGATCTTACTGGCACGTGGTAGGGACCCCACCTCTCTGAACCTCAGTTCTTTCCTGTCAAAGTGCAGCAAATGCAGAGTGTTGGGCCTGATTCATTGGCTCAGCGAAGATTTCTGTTAGCTGTTGCCAAACTCTTCACTCCTAGAATCCTATTAATAATCCCCCCTCAATTACTCTATATTTGAGAATATTTCATTTCTCACACATGCTATATTCGCTAACAAATCATTAATTGGTTTCCCTTTTTT
>CM053613.1:47811936-47842587 GCA_028646535.1 Procyon lotor
TCTCTCTCTCTCTCTTTCTTTCTTTCTTTCTTTCTTTCTTTCTTTCTTTCTCTTTCTTAGATTTTATTTATTTATTTGACAGAGAGAGAGAGATCAAAAATAGGCAGAGAGGCAGGCAGAGATGGGGAGGAAGCAGGCTCCCCGCTGAGCAGAGAGCCCGATGCGGGGCTTGATCCCAGTACCCTGAGATCACGACCTGAGCCAAAAGCAGAAGCTGTAACCCACTGAGCCACCCAGGTGCCCTTGAGCTGCCTTTTCAGTGACACAATATATATCCTGATACTTGGGTACTTTTTGTTAATTGGAGCCTAAAGCATCTTAGCTGACACTGAGTTAACCAAATTGGCTTTAAGTCCTGATTCTGCCACTCACTAATAGTATGCCTTTGGGCAAGTCCCACTTTCTCTCCTCCACTGAAAACCGAGGGCAAGTAATCACATTTTATAAGACCGAAGTGAAAAATCAAAGGAGGCAATGCTAGTGAAGATGCTTGGATGGCGTGTGGCACGTAGCAGGGGCTCCCTCAACGAGAGGTATTTTGAGGATGATAACATTTGGACCTAACAGACAGCTGTCTACCGCTGCATTTCCTGGTGATGAGTTGGTTATGAGCTAAATTTCCCAACTGTAAGTAAAAGCAGAAATCTTTTGGGGCACCTGAGTGGCTCAGTGGGTTAAAGCCTCTGCCTTCAGCTCAGGTCATGATCTCAGGGTCCTGGGATCGAGCCCCACATCGGGCTCTCTGCTCAGCAGGGAGCCTGCTTCCCCCTCTCTCTCTGCCTGTCTCTCTGCCTACTTGTGATCTCTATCCCTCTGTCAAATAAATAAATAATAAAATCTTTAAAAAAAAGCAGAAATCTTTTGAAAATATATTCTTTTTACATAAACAGCAATTTGTAACTATACTAAGAAAATGTGAACAAGTTGACAAGTAAATTCAAGTACTTTGTACATGATAGAAGTAGTTCGTAAGTTGGTTTCTAAGAAATCTGGACATCCCCTGGTCCCTTGTTATACGAGAGGTTTCCTCTCTACAATGTTAATACCATGCTTCATCTATACACATTAAGATGGCGAAGCTGTGACTTTGGATAATCAAAAATAATTTCATACCCATTGTCACCAAGACAAACACCCTACTTTCTAGTCTTATGAAAGCAAACTTCCAAATCTGAATTCTTACTCTGCACTGTTCTTTTGCAAACTGCCAGCCTTTCCTCTTTCTCCCTTAAAAAAAGTCAAAAGCACCAGTTAAGCTATGTGTGATCTCAGCTTAGGAGCTACATTTTGGGTGTAGCATAAATTCTAATGCATTGGTGATGGATGATTCACAAGTTCTATCTATCAGTGTTTTAGCTATTTTTACTTCCAAAAAAGTGTGTTGGGGTGCTGGGGGAAGTGGCGAGGAATAGTTTCGTTGTCGACAACCTGGACCACTTTGTGACTGGATAATTCCAAGTGAATCCTGGGAAATTCCAAGCGGAGGCAATGAGAGAGAGAGATGATTCTCACCCTTCCTAACTGATACTGGTGAGGAAGAAAAATGCAGGAGAGTTGGAGTCTGTCAGCAACTTGCCAAACAACTATCCAAATTTGGGAGGTTTTTTTTTTAATTTAATTTAATTTTATTCAAATTTGGGAGTTTTCTAAAGATGGCACCAGTTATGCTGGAAAGATGGTGAGAATGTGGATGCTTTCAAACACACTTCCAGGTCAGTTTGAAAACTATTTCCATGTGGTTCTCTCATACAGTCACCAGAGAATGTTCCAGAAGTTTGTTTCCCTGCCTAAAGCCCTTCCATGGCTCCTCATTTCTCTTAAGATAAAGTGCAAATTCCTTAACTGAGCACTCAAGTCTCAAGATCCAGGCCCCCTTACTGCCTCTTCTGTCACCAAATCCCTTCTATTAAGGATCTTGTCCTAGCCACACTGAACCATGTGCAATTTCTCAAACAAGGCAATAAAAGATAGAACAATTAACAACTGTAAGAAAAGTGAAGGCATGTATAAGCACTACTGGCTTAGGAGAAAAAATAAGACAAAACAAAAAAACCCCAAGCAGAACTAAAAAGCCAATATTCTTACATAAGCATAATTATATAACCAATGACCACATATTTAGCCAAAAACTGCTGATAACAATTATGTTAGGGTTGTAAGGAGAGGAAAAATAAGAGAGTGGGTAGTTTGGGAGTTCTTCCATTGGAGGAAGTCAACAGATAATGCCTAAAATTGATAAATGAAGAAATACCAGTATATGCACATTATTTAAAAACAGGAAGTTAAACAGCAGGAGAAATAGCTAGCAGAGATCAGAGTTGGCTGCTGGAGAGTGGGACCTCGGAGGCGGGAGGGCTGGGGCAAGGGACTGCTATTTTTCTTACCACAAACATTTCACCGAAATTTAACTTGTAAATTTTTGTGTACCTACTGTTTTCATTTAAGAATAATAACAAATAAAAGTATTTTTTTTCCTAAAAAAAAAAAAAGCCATAGAGGCATAGCTTTAACCCTGGGTTTGATGATGATGTTACAGTTTGAGAAAGACCACAGTAAACAGAGCGGCGAGATCATAGATCGAGATAACTCACTTTCTAATATGGTGAACACCAGTGATTAGGAGAGTCATCTGGAATCCATCAGTGACATAGGCTTTGGAAGGCTTTGGAAATGCTGATTTACCCGGCTTTGCAGATGATGATTTTCCAGGTTTTGGGGATAAGGATGAAAATCTTCATGACACTGTATATTTTTGGTGCACTGATATTATAAAGCACTGAGACTCACCAAAATATGTTTTCCTATACTATAAACTATTCAAAAAAATTTTTTTTGTTTGTGGTTCACTAATATTCAGCGAAGCATTAGCTTTTAGTCCATGTGTAAGCATGATGTCACAATTCTCTCACACGGATTATTTTGCTGTATGCTTGGAGCTTATTTCTGGTGAATTATTTGCTTGTGTGCATTGTGGCTTCTAGCATGGGAAGTGATTTAATGTTAAAGTACTTTGCTAGCTGCTGTGTGCCATTTTTTAAAAATGATATATTCACTTTGTTTACAAGGGATTGCATGGGAATTTAACACAGTTTTTTCTCAAAGAACCAATGACATATTACTTTTATATTGGAAGAAAAGTAAGCGAAATTTGTAAGGGAAGTGGCTGGTTCTACACCACTCCTTCTCTTCTCTCTTCTCTTGAAGATAACTAAATAGGTGTCAAGAAACATTAGACCACTATAAGGTAACTGATGTCAGTGGAGAAAAAGCTTATACAGGTCAAAAACAAGAAGAGATATCTTGAGGGAAGGAATGGGATTTGAACCGTGGATAATATGGCTCCCAGAGGGTTTTCTTCTAGAAGTTTTTACCCCCAATATAGGAGGTAGCAGTGTCTCCCAAGGGCTCATTAGACCAGAGGCACAGGACTGACACTCACACGCTTGGGGGTTAAGTCAAAGTTTTTAAGCCTTGGAAGATGCATGTGAAGCTTTCTACTGATTTCTGTTACCAATGTCCTTCAAGTCAGGAACCGTGTCAAAGCAAAGAATCTATGAGAGAACCGGCACTCAGGCAGGCTCGGAGTTCTCTCTTTTAACCCAGAAAGAAGACAAAAGTCCTGCGCTCTCTCTCCTTTAATCACACAGCATTCAAAGCAACCCTCAGTAACAGAGTTTTCATTTCCAACTTCCTGACACCGGCAAGGGTACTTTGTGTCTCTTTAGGTCTGTCTTGTTGGGATCCCTGAAGCCACTCCCAGGACAGCACCAAACCTCCATGTCCCTGCCCTCGGGCTGTCGCCATCCAAAACCAAGGACCTATCTCTCAAGCCATCCCCGTCATCCCCATCCACCCCCATTCTGCCTCAGAGGGCTGGGGGAGAGGGCTAGGGCACCCCCCTACTCTGCATCTTCCTCCGAAGAGAAGAGCCCCTGTGTGTCCCGGCTCTTTGTCTAGAGCTGGGCTTCCCTTGTGCTGAAGCCCCGTGCCTGCCAACAGTTTCCTGGGAGAAGACCGGGGGGCGGGGGGGGGGGAGCGGGTGGGGGGGCCCCAAGGAAGGAGATCTGCTCCCACCCACCTCACTGGAAAGTTTCAAGAGGGCAACATCATGCTTTAAGAGGCAGAAAGAGTTTTTCCCCTAGCCTGGGAAGAAAAGACACCATTCTGCCACTGATTCCTAATGTAACAGCTCTCAACTACTAGGATATGTAAATGTATGTATGATGAAGGTAAAACAATTAGAATAGTGTGCAAATAGTTCAAAACTTTGTAAGGAGCTTGACAGAGCGATTCCATAGCCTTGAAAGATAGCTCAAAAGACATGAGAACTTACTATATAATAAAGGGAGGAGGAAAACGTGGGGGTTAGTGTGGGCTTTCGAATCAGAGCCACATAGGTTCAAATTCCAATTCTCCCATTTATTTGCTGGCTGTGTGACTTCCACATAGTGCCTAACATGTTGAATCCCCTTTTCCTGAAAATTAATGGAAATAATGAAATCTAGTCCATAAGGACATAATAAATTGTTGTTGTAGGGATGAAATAAGAATACACAAGAGATGTGCTCGTGTGGCGGCAGGCACCCGGGGACGGGCACGAACTGGCTGGACGGGGTTTTGTTGTGATGTCTGGATTCAACTGGATTCAAACCCAGTTCTACCATTTATAGGTTGGAAAGTCTCAGTCTCACTTTCCTCCTCTGCAAAATGGGGATAAGGGCTACCTTTACGGATGCAAAGATCCCGGTACAATGGTGTTATGTGCTTCCCACGTTTTTGTATCTGCGACAGAGAGAAATGTACCCGGCAGGTGACTGGCGACAGAGCCTGCAGCCCAAGACCCGTCTGGGTCATGCACCTGCGGGCGCCAGCCTGCACCTGCCGCCCTGCGCCGCCACGCAGAGCCGCTCAGCCTCAGAGTGCCCGTTCCCCACACCTCTGGCCCCATTTGCCTATACATCTGGCCCCCTCCAAGGCTGCCTATAAATCCAGATTGCTCCCCTTGCTGTCGGGATGGTACAGGCACTTGTGGAGGGTACACTCAGCTGTCAGCGGAGGCTGAAATCGGCAGGACAAAGACACGGCAATCAAACTGCTTCCGTGTGAGGCAGGTAATTACAGAATCTGCTAAATTACAGTGATTAGGCATCGCCAAGGTGAAGTCAAAAGAAGTCTCCGGCAACTTGAGAGGTGGGAGGGGGGACGTTTAATTAAACAGCTCCTTGCTACTGATTTAATCTCCCCCCTTGGAAGAAACAGCAGGTTCAGAAGAGACCAGAGGGAGAGAAGGCCAGGGAAGGGGACCTAGGAAAATCCTCCCACAAAGGGACTGTCTTTAAAGGGTTCTTGGGGAGTAAGTGATGAAATGGGAGATGGTGGCCTTTATCATGTTAATGTTAAGATTTAGGTTGAGGATCAGGGCCCCTTGGGGAAGGGGGGGAAGAGGGGCTCCGATATAGTAGTTGTGAATATCCTGCTGGGGCTGGGGCCGATCTGCATAAATTCAGCCAAACCAAGCTTCAGGTGGTTGTAGGTTTTCTCTTGAAGGAGTTATTCTGCTGTGTCAAAAGTTCACCACCCCCACATTCTGTCATTTTAGTGCAAAATGTGCCTTTTTTAGCCACCGAACATTGAAAACAAGGGGTGCTCAGCTGGGAGCCCATTTTGCCAGCATCGGTTTCTTTGAAGACGGATTCAATTTAGATCCCGGACAGAACAGAGGCCATGGCAGTGTCAAGGTGGGGAGGGTGGGGGACAGAGGGAGGGCACAGCTTAGACTGGGGCAGCTCTGGGCCTCTGTCCAGGACTCATTGGAATTTTCCTGGAAGAGCTTTACAGAGAGGGACGGGCTTCTACAGACCAGAGAAGTGCCCGCCAAGCTGGTGCTTCCTGGGAAGAGATAGTTCTAGAAGAAAGCATTTCATGCTTGTGACCTTGGGCAGCTTCTGTGATTGTTTCTAGGCCTCATTTTCTAAATTGGTACAATGGGCACACTTGTTCTGGGTACCTTCCATGGTTACGATATGATGGAATAATATTGAGATTATTGGATGTGATTGATGTAGAAAGAGAAGCAAAGAGATCAACCTTCCCAAAGCTCTGGTTCTACCGCTGTCTTTCTCAGAAACTCGCTGTGGTTCCCCACCGCCCACTGAATACAGCCCCATTTCCCCTCTAATGACAGAGTCAGTTGTGGTATTCACTAAGAATGACAGATTTGGAGTTAGTCTTTGCACACACAGGTCACTCTGCCTGGAACACCTTTTCTCCCCTCTTCGCGGGGCTGAGCATTACTCATCCATTAGCGGTGTGTGATCTTGACCTTAACCTAACCTCACTGAGCCTCAGTTTGCTCATCTACAGAATAAGAAAAATGCGGATACTTGGGAAGAAGAAATTCCCCCACCTAGGTGAAGCGGCCTAGACCACAGTAGGTTCTCAGTGAAAGCTTGTTGAAGGTGACAGAGGTCATACTGTACAGAGTACCAGAAAAAGGGCAGGAACCTTATTCAAAAACTCTTGATTATCAACTTAAAGAACATCTCAGCTATTTAAAAGAGTGAACAGTGTGGATCAGAGCCCTTTTTCTTCTGACTGTGGCAGTGATTAAAACCAGGCCTTTCGCAAAGAAAAATTCGACACACTCTAACCCTTCAGAGGCAGGAAGCTATCGTTAAAAGGTCATCTTTTTGACTCAGACTTCATACGGTCCGGGGGAAGGGTTCCAAATGGTAATGCTTTCATTTTGCAGTGTTGCCAGGAGGGTTTGAGAATCCACAGGGCCTCGTCTGTTGTTCCTTAAGCAAACATCTAATGTAATTTGAAATTTCACTTCATCATTTTGATGGCCGCCAGCAACTCTTTCGCCCGCCTGGTAACCTTCCCTTTCAGGGAGGTTAGGGCCCTTTCTGAGCAGCCAAAAAGTGAAGTGCCAGCGCTATGTGGATTCTCTCTGCCCACCAGTCATGAAGCAAATGGCAAAGCAGGTTGTGGAGAAGTGCCCTGCGCATGATTTCCCCATGTGGTTTGTGAGGTTTTTCCTTCCCTTCCCTCTCTAGCTCTCTCTCTCTCTTTCCGGAAGCCAGGGTTTTACCAAGGCATACTGGGAGTTCTCTGAGTCCTCCCAGAAGCCCCAAAACATATTAAAAAGAAAGAAGATCCCCAGTCCTGAAATGGGACATGGTGAGAAGGGAGTCAGGCGGGGCCAGGGGCTTGTCGGACTCCAAGACTCACAAGCCTAAAGCACTGGTTCTCTCAGTTGTGAAAGATAAAAGGTGGGCAGTAGAAACAGATAGTGGATATTACATTTGCATCAAAGCATCTAAGAAAAACATCAGTAAATATTTATTGATCACCGATCCCCTAAGGAAGGAAGAAACAAAAAAAGACATGTGTCAGCGGCCACTGATTTTTTGGCAAACTGTCATCTTCTTGAATCCTGACATACATCCAGTGAAGTAGGTGTTATTGTTCCCATTGTAGAGGATCCGGGTAAGTGACTGGCCCAGGGACACTAGGCTGCTACGCGGTGAAGCCACCGTGTGGAATGTGATCTGGAAGGGTTACAGGGGTAAAGGGCATGGGTTCTGTAGTCAGACCAGGCCTCCAGCCTCGGCTGCATGTGAACCCCACTCCTTCCTAGCTGCGTGACCCTAGGCAGCTTCACAGAACCTCTGGGCTTTAGTTCCTTCGTGTACAAAGGGGAATGATAACAGTAAGACCTCCCTCGTAGGGTCATGGGGGATTTAGGAGAAGAATTCTTGTAAAGCACTGAATAGAAAGTACTCAACCAAAGTGGGCCATTGTTGTCACAGGCAGTACCACCTACAAATTGGAAGCTGGTGTCGAACATGGAATAGGGTTCCTGCCTGGGTCTGGGGCGAACGGCTGTCCAGTCAGTACCGCTCCTCTGGACCAGGGAGACGTGGTTTCTTCATTTGTAAGAAACCCATAAATACTTCCCTTGAAGGACAGAGGAGAGAAACAAAAGAGTGCAAATAAAGAACTTCACGCGGTCCCTGGCACCCAGCTGGGGCTCAGTAAATGGCAGCAATTATTATTATAATACACGTGAAGGAGTTTGGGAAATTAAAATGCTGCCTAAACTCAACACATTGCTATTAGTCTTACTACATCTACGCCATAGGTCCTCAATTAAGGGATAATTAAAGATTAGCTAAGGTTACAAGGTTGGCTGCCCACATTTTCTTTCTTGGTTTGGTCTTTGGTGCTGCTTGTAACTTTTATTCAAGCCCCGGGCAAGACATAAAAATACACTCAAACACCCGACCACGTGAAATGCCAATGAGATTTCGCAACATCTAAACCCAGAGAACATTGCTGCTGATTTGTTGAGTTTAAGGCTCAGGAGCATTGGGAGGCCAAGGAAGTCGGCTCTGGGGCGGCAGTGCATGGGGGCAGCGGGGAGGGCAGGCAGACCCCGGCGTCCACGGTGCCGTGTGTGAACAGACGGTCTGGCTCAGCCCACCCAGACCTCAGCTTCTGTAGAATGAGGCTAAGAACACTTGCCCCTGGAAAAGAGATGACATGTTGCTCCTGGCAGCTGCTCGATAAATACGAACTCCCCTTTTCCCTCCTCTGCTTCGCCAAGAGCTCCCGGCTCCGGGCCTTACGTTCGGCTATTTCTGTTGACCTAGTGCAGACACAAATTCAAAACACCTTCTTGGGGAAAGGAAAAGCGGACAAGATGGGCTCATTGGCCTCCTGGTGCCAAGATGCACTGAGAATTAGACTTTACTCTTGTCTGTGTGAGTTACTACTGAGAATTTAAAGACTTCATCAGGTGCAAATAAAGGCCAAGAAAGGGGACTACGGAGACGCTGGCAAGGAGAGTCTGCAAAAAGGCAAATCAGGGCTACAGTCATGACACAGGGACTCTGATCCCAGCTCTGTTCATGCACACATTCACTTGTTCATCTCTCCCAAACCTAAAGGATCTCAGAAGCTTGGAGTGTGGCATGCTTATTTGGAAAGGGGAAACACAGCTCTGGCACAAAGACACAAACAAAATCCACAGAAAGACCTCGATTATTGGCCCTCCTTATTTTGCCGTGTGATGAGTGGAGGGTTCTCAGAAGAATGAGACACCTGGGATCAGTCCCAGAGTCTGCTTTGGGGAAATTCTGGCCCTTCTCCCGGCCTCCGTTTCTGTATCTTTTAGGGGTTAGACTAGAGGATTTGGACTATACTGCTGTTAAGAGTCCTTATGCATATCACACAGAGGCTTTCTCTCTTCCCAGAGTGAATTTGAAACAATCGCTTCACATCAGGTCAAATTTCACATGCTTGGGGGATTCGGCCACTACCTAGAGCAAGCTCACCTGATCTGCTTTTATACGAGTTCATAAAGTAGGCGGTGGGAGATGTGTTAATAGTTTTCATGAGGTGCTATGGTCCGAGATCTGGAGATGATATGAATTATGCTTTGTGTTAAAGCCTTCTTTATCGTCCTGGGAGGAAGGAACTAGACATAGTATATGTGTTTTTTTGGAGCAGAGGAACTTTTGATTTACTACTCAGGAGGGGGTTGTGTTTCATGGCCAACACTTACTTTAGTACTGTTTCATTATTGCTGTGCACTTTGTGAGTTAAGAAGTGTGCAACTTTTAAGAGTTTCTTGAATACTTGAAAAAAAGCAAGGGGCAGAAAGGAGCTAAGCACTATTAATTTCTAAGCACCTTTCGCTCCTTGTACGACAATTCTATGACATAGGTTATTGTACTGCACCCATTTTAGAGAGTAAGTAAAGGCTCAGGGAAGTAAAATAGCTGAACTAAACTAAGACAGCCAAGTAAGTCTGTTTAACCATAGGGTTCTCATAGTTTGTTCAATTTCATGCATGCACGTGTACAAAGAAACCAGAAAAATACTTCTAAAGGTTGAAAACAACATGATGGAATTGGGTAAAAGCAACTACCGGGGATCACAGTGTAAGGAACTATCCCCTAACACACATCTGAAGGTTCAAAGGCACTGATGCTTTCAGCATCGTGTTATAATGCTGATTATAAAGATGATCCCAAGGCATGCAGAAAAGTCTAAGGTGGGAGCCCTCCACCTGACACAAATTCTAAAGAAATACATACTCTGTTCTAAGAAAACTGTTAATATATTTTGTAAGTCTCAGGCTGGAAGTCAGAAGAGCTGGATTCTAGTCTTGATTCTTACAATAATTCAACAAAGCCAGCCAGAGGAGGTCACCCAAGATCCTTGAGCATTTCTTCTTGAGCATTATTTCTTAAAATAATGGAGTTTCCCCATGAGATCTCTAAGGCCCCTTTGAGTTAAAGCTCTGTGATTCCATCTGTAAAATTCACTTAATATAACAGCTCATTCCCCAGTGAGGGATAAATGAGGTGTTACCGAGTTGCCTTGTAAGTCTCATGCACACGTTTCATCTCCTTCAACTAGAAGGTGGGTTCTCAGAGGGCTGGAATGTGTCTTGTGTCTGGCACCCAGCACATGTCAGTAACTGTTGAGTTGACTGTAAGAGCAGATGAAGGAATGGATCCTATCATTCCTGGTACCATGTTAAAGGACATGGGCTTAGGAATTAGAAAGATCTGGGGGCGCCTGGGTGACTCAGGTGAGCGTCTGACTCTTGATTTCGGCTCAGGTCACAATCCCAGGGTTGTGAGATACAGGCCCTCATGGAGCCACGTGATGGGGCTCCTTGCTCAGCAGCCAGTCTGCTTCTCTCCCTCTTTGCCCCTGCTCTATCTCTCAAGTAAGTAAGTAAGTAAGTAAATAAATAAATAATTTTTTTTAAAAAAGAAAGATCTGAATTTTAATATGGCTTCACTCTGAGCCTCATTTTCCAAGTTTATAAAATGGGAGCAATAATACGAACCAAGCAGGGTTATTTTCAGTTGATTATTATTACAAAGTTAAGCACTTTTATTGAAAGGAAGGCAAAAGAGGGACTATATAAAGCCTTAAGGGGGGCAATTAGCTCCTTAATTAATCTTTATTAGGCCAGTGGCAGCCAGTGGCAGCCAGTGGCAGCCAGTGGCAGCTGTGTGCTTGTACCCGCATCCAGTCAACAAGCTTTTTTAAGGAGTTATAAGTGCAGAGTATGATGATGCTAATCACGGGAAAGAGACCATCAGAAAGAATCCTTACCGAGGGCCTATATATACTATGTGCCCAGCACTTTCCTGCACTAGCTATGGGAGGTAGGAATTGCTCTTCCCATAGTGAAGATAGGAAAGCAATGTTCAGAGAACTGATATAACCCACTGAAGGTCAAATGACTGGCAGAAGCTAGTAGATGTCATAAAATCAAAGGGTTTAATGAACTACACTGAAAATGCTCAAAAAATGAGCATTGCAACGTTCACCGTGCTATTGACATCCACAAAATAGAATGACAAGCGGGTGGGAAAGGAGAAGAGGCCACCTTACCTCATTACAGCACACAGGTCAAAGTCAAGGTAGGGCTCATTTAGAAGGAAGAGGGCTGAATTTAAACTATATATTTTCATTAAAATGCAAAAAAAAAAAAAAAGAGATCAAGGAACTTAATTAGAAAAAGACATGTAAAGAATCCTTCGATAATACTTCCCTTCTTAATGAAAACACTGAATTATTTCTCATTATTGCAATTTTAAAATATTGGGTTGGAAATGTGTTCTAGGCACCCATGATGTTATTGTTCTCTCACTATAAATGGACCGACAGAAGAGCCCCTGGTGGACTGGGGAGGGTGGTGACCCCAGGCTCAGAGAGCTGGGGAAGGAAGTGTGGTTCAAGGGAGCACAGGCTCCTTTAGCACAAAGGGATCTGGGTATGTTCAGGCCATGGTTTGCAGTCTGCAGAATCTAGAGGTTAGAAGGGATTGAACCATAAATACCTGCTCCTCTCCATTTCCAATGCTAGTCAGTATTATATTGCCCGAGTGTTTTGTTTTTGTTTTTTCCTGAATATAAGTCCTGTGAGTTCCTAAGAGGGTCCTATGGTCAAAAAAGTTTGATAAATCCTCCATATCATCTCCTGTCTTTAGAAAAACACAGTGCATTAATCAAATGAAGGCCTCTGAGGACTCCTGCAGAAAGACATCTCTGTAACCTGAACATTTTCCAATTTTTTGGTCCATGGGACCCCTCTTTCAAGTAGCACCTATTAACATCCTGCAGAGCTGGATGGTCCTCTTCGAGATACTTTTAAAGATCATCCCATCTGGGTTATTTCAACCACCCCCAGGCTCACTTCTCAACAATCCATCATCCCCTGATTATCAAGTGATCTTTCCAGTAGGAAATCTGACCATGTTTTACCCTTAATTGAAAACCTCGCATGGCTCCACACTATCTATGGAGTCAAGTGTGAACTCCTTAGCCTGACATTCAAGATCCTCCCTTGTGCTGCTTTAAATGACAATCCCGGGCTCCTCCTTTTTATCATCTATCTTCTGGCTCCCTTACCATTCATCTTAGGTGCCAGTCTTCTTCTTTTCTTCTTTTTTAAACTTTTTATTTGGAAATAATTTTAGACTCATTGACAAGTTGCAAAAATAGTACAAAAGTTCTTATGTATCTTCCTCCCAGCATCTTCCCATGACCACTCCCAGCCTTTTCCCAATGAAACTCATCATTTCCTATACCTTAGATTAGTACTCATGATTATCTGTCTTTAGGGGCAGATAATCATGTCTTATTCATCTGTGTCTTATTCATCCGTGCCTCTCTCCCAGAGCATGGTCCTAAGCATAGATCAGTAAGGCATAAGCTTAGTGGTTCCCAGACTTTTGCATTTCATAGTAAAGTTAAATAAAAAGCCCAAAACAAAAATAACGCGATCTACTCATCATCACTTCATTGAAAAAGGGGGGTTTCAGTAGAAAGGGGTATTTCAGTCGGAAGGACAATGTCAGAATAAGAGACGATCCTGATGCAAACTCCCTACATCATTCCCATTATCTCTTATGGTGCAAGCAAAACCCTTGTGGACAAGTACATCGGACCATAATCTGGGGACCTCCACATTAGCTAAAGAAAGGCATGGCAGAGGGAACCACAGAGGGTCAGTCTCGCTTCCTATGACTGTCAGCTCTCCAGGGAGGGGCTGGAGGACTTCCATAACAAATGAAGCTCCCACCATGCCTGGCATATAAGTATTGATAGCATCGTCACACAAGAACTGCCCTAGTTTTTATGGCAGGAACAGAAGTGTTTTGGGCTAATTAAGCACAGAAATCGCATTGAAATCTAAAAGTCCATTTGGAATTCCCAAGTCTCTCTTCCGGCAGTAACACCTTTTCCCCGGCTAGGTGGTAAACACATTTCTGAGCACATTCGTCTCTCATCCTGGGCCTGGATTCCACATGGCTGCAGTGACTTTCTATGAGTAGATAAGGGGAAAGGAAATCACACATTTCCATGGCCTCCTGCCGTTTCCTTTCTCCTTCTCTGCTTCGTCAGCTGGAACGGAGATGAATTTTCCTGCAACACTCAGTCTCCAGAGGAACGCTCCTCTCTCCACATACGGCTGAGCTTTTCACGAGGTTTAAGAAGAAAATGATCTTCCTCCGCCACAGAACTGGCCATGTCAAGCCTCCTCCATGGCTCGCCACTGCCTAATGGAATTATGCTCAAACTTTCAGCATGGTCTCCTATGCCCTTCACAAAGCAGCCCCCTAGACCTTTCTGGCTTCTCGCTGGGGAGGGAGGAGTGTGGTATTAGCCATTTCATAACCATGTCTTGCTCTTTGATCCCTTGGTGTCTTTGTTCAAGGTGCTCTTTGTACCTGGGAAACCTTTCCCGGCTCGGTCTGCTTGGAGAACTCACATTTCTCCTGCAGGGATCAGCATACGTGCTGGTTCCCGACTGTGGCCTCCTTCAGTGTGCCCCTAACCCAAGGCAGAATTAATCTCTTTTCCCTCTGTTCCCACGGCATCCTGCGCTATCAGTAAAATGGGTTAATAACTACCTCCTCATTGAGTTGTAAGGTTTAAATGTAAACATACATAAAGCATTTAGAACATTCCATAGCACATAACAAACCTGTCGTTGTTATGGTTGCTGCTGCTGCTGCTGTTGTTGAAAACGATTAAAAAAAAATGTGCTCATGTGTTTTTATGCCCTGCTAGGTTATGAGCTCTTGGAGAGGAGAGACTAGGCTCTTCTAAATCTCTTATCCAGCCTCCAGCACAGTGTCAGCTATATTAGGGGCGAAATGAGTTAACTTTTAAGAAATTAATTTCCTTTTGACTCTCAAGTAAGAATCTTTTCACTAGAAAATGTATACTGGAGAAAATTACAAAGGAAAAACCCAAAAATCTATCATAGCCACAGCAGCCAATAATATCACTGTTGATGTGCCCTGGTCTACTTCCTTCTAGTCTTTTCTTACACATATGTAAACACGTACTTAACAAATTTGGTTCTTACTGTATACACAGATTTCTATGTCAATTTCTTTCCATTTAACATATACAATAAGAGGGTTTTTTTCATATCTTTAATTATTCGAATGCATGATTTTAACGGTGATTTAAAAGATCGTCATATGGACAGGAGATAATGTCGTTTTACCAACTTTCTATTATTGGATATCCAAGCCATTTCTGGTTTTTCAGCTTTTGAATATTTCTTGACTTGAGCTGTAAGCTCTGCCAAGGGGTAGACTAAGTCCCAGATTAAGCAGAGGACTCCTCCCCCCCACCCCCCAGCTCCAGACAACCTCCACCCTTGGGAGCGGAGGTCTGAGCTAGGAAAAGCAGAGGACGAATCCATCTTTCTTGGAGCTGACTGAAGTGTCTCTTGGAGGGGCTAGCAGACATGCACGGCTGAGCTCACTCAAGAGGCTGACCCGAGTGTGGGCTCTTACTGGTCAGTCTGTCCCCCTTCCCCCTCCATTCTTGGTCCATTAACATTCCTCCCGGGGGACGGCAGCTCCAAAGGACAAACAGCCATTGTTGGGACTCAAGGGCCCTGAGAATGGGCCCTGTAACCTGAGCCCCACCAGCTTTGATACGCTTGGGCAGGTCACCCTGGGGACACTGTGGGGACAGACGAAAGTGCATCTCAGAGGCCTGGATTGTGTTTCCAGGGCACAGGTGTGGGGGGATTATGTTTCTGACAAGCCGGGCACTTACCCCAATCTCTACAGCTGCTTTCTCTTCTCCCTCTGGCCCTAGGCCTACCAGAAATAGTGCCCTCCAGCCATTCTCTGCTAAAGCTGTTTCTGCCTGAGCCCCAGTGCCTGAGAGTTACCAAAAGAACCTGACAAATTGCCTCACTTTGTTAAGTGAGTGGGTGAACAAACATTCCACACTCTGCACGCCTGGGCAGGCGTGTCCCCTCCAACCAATGGCACCACCAAGCTCTTCCTGGGAGCCCTGCCTGTGTTGGGCACGGAGACCACGAACTCTCATGCGGGCCACAACGGGCTGGTCACTTGCTAGCTGCCTGACCCTGGGCCAACTGCCTTATCTCTCTGAGCCTCAGCTGCCTCACCCCTGAAAAGGGAACCACGATGGCATGGAGGGACAGGCCAAGGGACATGAAGGCACTTACAAGTGCCTCACAAAGGTACTCCTGTAGGAAGGGGCAGAGCTGGGAAGGGGGGCCAGGTGTGTTGGAGGAACAGAGAAAGTGACCCATCAGGGACTGGCAGATGGGCCTGCATCCAGCACACGTAGGACCAGGAGTGTCCAACAGGACAGGTCTTGACTTGAAAGTCACCCGGCCTCAGGCTAAGAGGCAGAAAGGCAGAGCCCTGGCAGGACACTAGCGGGGACCGCACTGGAAGCCGGTGCGGGGACAAGGCAGACAGGGAAGCTAGACCATGTGGCTCTTGGTACCCATCCCAGTGTGCTGTCCAATCCAGAGCAGGCTCCCCCTGCAGCTGTCACCTCACAAAGCTGCCCCCTGGTGCAGGCAGGGGACTGACTCCTAAGGAACGCAGACAGTGCTCTTGGCTCATCTCTAACAAGATTTCTTTCGTGTAAAATCTAGCATTTTCTGAGCATCTACCATGTGCCGGGCACGGTGCCTGATGCTCTCACACATGTGATCTCACCGGATCCTGCGAAGGTCCTGAGCAGCAGCTATTCCCAACCCTGAGAGGTGGTGAGACTTAGGGTGACGAGGTCTTTTAAATACAGAGAAGCACGGGGTGAGCCACACCGAGCACAGCCAGGAGAACCAGCTGGTTCTCCCTAGTGCAAAGGCTGATCTGCCTCCCCATCTCGGATCCCTTATCTGCTCACAAGCGCACACCCTGTGGGTGGTAGGGATGCCGGGCGTCTGTTCTCAGGAGCCTGTGGGCGAGAGGACTGACTTATTCTTGTGCTTACCATGTGCCAGCACCCTGCTCAGCTTTTCACCAGTGCTACCTAACTCAGTCGTGCCAACTGCCTCCCACCCCTGTAAGAATTCTTACCTCTATTTTGCAGAGGACAAAAATCAGACTCAGAGTGGGAGATGGAGGGTTCAGTGCTATGTGGCTACAGACTGGAGAATGGTGATCCGAGGCTTGCTCTGGCTGACCCCAAAGCCCGTGCCCTTTCTCCAGATGGGGCATCCTTCCAAGAGAGCCCCCGCAGGGCTGGAGGTGCCGCGAGAACCCTGACCAGACCTTCAAACTCAATGAAACGCCTCAGGAGCTGGCACGAGATCCTGTGAGGGTCTTCGGGATGGATTCTCCCTGCCCGAGGGACGTGCATCTGACCCCAGCCCCGGAGCAGGGGCCCCAGCTAAAGCCCCTTACAGCTGTGTGCCTCTCAGACGACAAACACACGCAGTACGCACGTGACACTCCTAGAGTTGGGGCTGGAGCCCCCAGAGGAGGGGGGTGAGTTCACACCCCAGCTTGTAGGCATTTGTTTGGTCCCGAAAGAGGCACATTTTGAAGGACTTTGACTCTTGAAAGACGGGACACAGAAAAAGAAGGGAACCTGGTGTGGGGCGATGGGCTGGGAGCAACTATGAGAACAGAGTGCTATCCCAAAGAATGCACAGATTGGAAATGTTTAACCCAGCCTGCCAATGGGCAAGAAGCAAGCCCAGCCTCTTTCGAACCTCATCTGCCCCTTTTTATATAGTACTTCCTCCGCTTTTGCAGGAGAAATACGCACCCAGCAAATACACATTATTTAATTGCCTAGCATAAATTCTCACCTGTCCTAAGAATGGCAATTTTCAAGGCATATTTGAAAATCTTTTTCTTTTTCCTGGTAGGAAAATATGCCTAGGTCTTTAGTATTATTGTAGATGACCTGTTTGAAAGTCTTGGCAATCCAGGTGTGCTACTTTAATGTGCAAAAAAACACAGTCAAGAATCTAGATGTCAAAACCAGAATAAATTAAGTCAATATTAGTTAATGGTTAAGTCAATATTAGTATTCTCTCTCTCTCCTATCCTATACTTATAATGTTTCCATTTACTAAACATTCTATTTACCAAGCATTTTAGTAATAACATCCTCTGTTTGTGAGGAGCTTTGCGGGAGAACACCTAGCGCTCTGGGTACATGCGATGTGCCCACCTGGGTGGACAGTGTGCTCGCGGGGGCTGCTCCCTTACCCTCCTCGTGTGTGGCGGGCGCTCTCACCTGTCTGAGCTCATAGGAGCCACATGACAGGCTGGAGGCCGGCAGAGCAGGTGGTCTTATTCTCCCCTTAGAGATCAGAAGAGTGAGGGCCTTGTGGGGCAGGTGGAGAGACTTTCCAGCACCAGTGGGGGCGGAGCCAGGATCAGAGGGGAGGGAAGTCCTGTGTTGGGTGAATGGGCTGACGCTGTGGTGACTCAAATGAAAACGCTGAACCTCCCATCAAGCAGTTTGGGGTTCTTAATCCAGACTCAGGCAGGAAAAACAAGCCATTTCCACCCATCGCTAGCCATGTTTGCCAGAAGAAACAGGTGCATGAAGGTTATCCCCTTTGCCATGCCATGTGTCCAGGTACCTGGGCTCTGAACAAACCAGCCTGCCATGTCTGAGGGAGCTATCTTCCTTGAAATAAAAACTAAAGCTTCTCCTCATCCTCAGTGTCCTCACGGGTCAAACCCCTCGTGGCGTGAAGGGCTGGGCTAAGAGCTTCAAAAGGGCAGAGAACACAGTGCATTTTCAGCATCTGTTGGAAAGTCTGCAGGGGAGGGCTTCTGACGTCAGCTGGCTGCTCTCGGCCTGGCGTTCCTGGTGCCCAAGAACAACACTCGAGAGACAGGTCTTGGTTTTAAGACCCTTCGTCTTCTCAGCTTGAATAATGGTCGCAGCTCTGTTCCTTAAATGCTGACTTTTTGGTAGGACTGGGCAGAGAGCTTTTCATAAGGTGTCCCACTTCCTCACTCACCCTGCGCTATTGGCATTATGATGCAGAGGAAGTGACCGAGGCTCCACATGGATTATTAACCCACCTGGGGGGCACATGGCCAGTAAGTGGCAGAGCCTGGATTTTGAGCTGGACCTAACTGACTTCCAAGTCTATCCCCCATTTTACCAGAAATTCTTAATCAGAGGACAAAATCCACATTCTTTCCCTATGTCTTTCCATGTGATTTGTCTTCCACCGAGAACTGCACTTTGGCTACCTTTTAGATAAAAATAGTAATTTGGGGTAAGTTTTTCTTCATGATCAAAAAAAGACAACTAGTCTCCACAGATCCCTCTGTATCTGACATACTCGGATATGATCAGTAAGACATACTCAGATATGATCAATAAGACACTGTGCCACTTGTGTGTCCAATCTCCATGCGCACAATGACCACACACCTGTATGGACTGAGCAACCCTACAACTGATATTGTCTATAAATTAGCAAGAGGCTGAAGCTCAGAGAGTGAAACCAACTTGCCCAAGGACACACAGCTTTAGGGCTCAGACTCAGAAGGTAGGACTCCCCGGCCACAATGCAACCCTTCTAACCACAGGATGCCACAGCTTCTGTGTTTGATTGGATTGTGGTCTCCATTGAAGATGGGGATGGGGTGGGGGCTTTTGGGATTCTGGCCAAGGCTGGAAAAAGCAGGAGACGGGAAAAGTTTCATTCTAAAATGCTGCCTCGCCAGAAAGCTTTAACCAGGAAAGTTTGCCTTTCCAAGCTGGAGGAGTTTTTCATGTTTCAGCTCATGCTGAATTGCTTTGTGCTCTACCTATAAACCTCTGACAGAGAGGGTGCGGGGGCAAGGCTGGCCCAGCATTAACGTTAGCCGTACCGCTGTAAAGCTCGGGTTACAGGGATCACTTCTGGTGCCAAGGCAGTTTAACAAGTATGAATGCGCATAATTCCTTCCAGTTGTCCCACCTCAGCCCAAAAGGGCCATTTCTGGGGTGCGGCTCCGCACACTTCTGCCAATGTGGTTCCCATTACCGGCTGCAGCGCCTCGACCAAGTCCCCGCCACGCCCAGGAAGGGCCTGTTTTATCACAGCGGCTAAACTACCAAGTGTAAAGGTTCACAGGGTTTCTGTATTCCGAGCTCCCAAAGGGGGTGGAGGTGGGATCACGCTACACGGGGCACCCACACCTCGCCCACCCCACGAAACCTTTCCAAAAACTCAGCTGCTTTTCCAGGCTCTCTTCAACCCGAGCAATGTCTCTCCCACTTTTTATTTGGAACACTGGCGAGCCTATGGACACGTTGAAAGAATAGTTCCGAAACATCGATACACCCTTCACCTAAATCTGTCAATTGTTAATAGGTTCCCACATCATTTTATTTCATTATTTTTCTCTACAAAAATTTTTTTCTGACCATTTGAAACACAGTTGCAGACATCAGGACCCCTTACGTGAGCAGGCCTTTCCTGGGAATAAGGACATGTCCCTGTCCAACCACAGTATCATCACGATCACAACTAAGAAAGTGAACAATTATTCCACAATATCATCTAGCTTACATCTACACCATATTTAAAATTTTCCCCAATTCTTCCCCAAATGAATTCTTTATAGCCTTAAAAGAAACTTGGGAGCCACTCAAGATTTGAATGTTGCTTGAATGTGGCTGCTGTATTTAAAAGACATGAACGGACATTTCTGCAAAGAAGACATCCAAATGGCCAACAGACACATGAAAAAGTGCTCAGCACTTGGCATCAGGGAAATACAAATCAAAACCACAGTGAAATACCACCTCACCCCAGTCACAATGGCTAAAATTAGCAAGTCAGGAAACGACAGATGTTGGCAAGGATGCGGAGAAAGGGGAACCCTCCTACATTGTTGGTGGGAATGCAAGCTGGTACAGCCACTCTGGAAAACAGTACAGAGGTTCCTCAAAAAGTTGAAAATAGAGCTATCCTATGACCCACCAATTGCACTACTAGGTATATACCCCAAAGATACAAATGTAGTGATCTAAAGGGGCATGTGCACCTGAATATTTATAGCAGCAATGTCCACAATAGCCAAACAATGGGAAGAGCCCAGATGTCCATTGAGAGATGAATGGATAAAGAAGATACGGTATATATATATATATACAGTGGAATATTACTCAGCCATCAAAAAATTGAAATCTTGCTATTTGCAATGACTTGGAACTAGAGGGTATCACACTAAGCAAAGTAAGTCAATCAGAGAAAGATAATTATATGATCTCATTCATATGTGGAATTTAAGAAACAAAACAGAGGAACATAGGGGAAGGGAAGGAAAAATAAAACAAGACAAAATCAGAGAGGGAGACAAACTGTAAGACACTCTTAATCATAGGAAACAAACTGGGGGTTGCTGGGGGGGGAGAGGGTGGGGGATGGGCTAACTGAGTGAGGGACATTAAGGCAGGCACGTGATGTAATGAGCCCTGGGTAGTATATAAGACTGATGAGTCACTGCCTTCTACCTCTGGAACTAATAATATGCTCTATGTTAATAAATTGAATTTAAATAAATTAAAAGAAAAAAAGAATGTGGCTGCTATATTTATTTAGTCTCTTTTAATCTAGAAGAAATTTCTACCCACCCTAGCACTCCTGATTCCTCTTTTTCATGACATTGACCTTTTGGAAAAGTCTAGGCCAGCTGCCGCACAGGCTGTCCCTATATACTGGATGGGTCTTGATTGTTTTCTCATGATTAGACTCAGGTTCACATTTTGAGCAAGCACATTTCACATGCTTGCATGTACTTATTCTTGTTTCATATTACTAACCATTAAGTGGTCACACAGGGGACGAGTCCTCAACTCCCCACCATAAAGAATGTTTTCCTGTTGTAATCAGTAATCTGTGATGGAAAGCCCAGTCTCTTAGACTCAGTTATCCAAACTATTTCTGCCCTCTCACCTCCTATCTGTCCTTCTATTTTAGCCCCCACACCCTGAAAATGGCCTTACCGTGGTCACCAAGGCCACTGAGATGCCAAAGCCACGAGGCGCCCTCTACATTTGCATCATCGAGCTCTCAGTGACTGGGTGTAAATGTTCGGCCCCGCCTCGGGGGCAGGACTCATATGAGTAGTCCTGGCCCTACCTCAGTGGTTGGCACACAGGGGGCGGTCCGGAGATCTTTGTAGAAAGAAGTGACTACATCCCTTGAGAGAAGGTCAGGATTTGGAAGCAGAAGGCCTGGCTTCAAATCTACCTCAGCCACTCTTCAGGTAAGGAATGGGTTGACTTAAATCAGCGGTTTTCACAACTTCGAGAAAAATGTTTAGCACTTGGACTGTTCTTTCAACAGGATCTTACGCAGAGGTGAATGTAGTAAGTTGAGAGGAGGGGCTGCTTTGGTGGAAGCAGGAAGCGAAGGCCAATGGTGTGCCTCCCCGGGAGTGGGGGCCCGGGGAGGCATCGGAGAGGCTCAAGCGGGAGGGGAAAGGGGCATGGGGTCCTGACTGCCAGCCTGAGAAGTCCGAACTGTAATTTGTAGCTTTGGTTTCAGTAGTGGCAGGTGTGTTGGGAACTCACTGTCACAGGTCACTGTGGGAGCCATGCCTTGGGGGAGGGGCAAGGGCGGAGCAGGAAAGCAAGGTGCAGGGTCCGAGCAGGGTGGAGGCAGGAGGTCAGGAATTATCCCTTGTCCTGTGTCTTGGTTCCCTTCTCTGAAATCCTTTGTCTATCGAATGCTCTTTGAGTCTTTTTCTCCCTTTATATCCAAGTGTCCCTCCTGGCCAGGAGGGGAGCAGCGCGTCACTAGATGAAGAGCGGGTTAGCAGGGAGTGGAGGGGCAGAGGCCCCCGTGCTTGGAGGGGCTCAGGCCATTTGCTGAGTGATTCGGTGACCTGAGAAGCCTGTCCATTGTCTAGGCTTTAAAGGGCCACTGCCCCTTACCATTAACCCGACTCAAGACAAAGGCCATCACCAGCTCAGACAAATAAGCTGCTTAGCTAGACCTCATGCATCATCTTGTCACCCACCCTGGGGCCCAATGGGGGCATCTTAAAAGAGCTAAGCACTGGACTGCAACTCAGCGGTTTCCATTGAGGGGGATTCTGGCCTGGGGCTGGGGACAGCCACCACCGTGTGTGCGCAGCCCCCTCTTCAATTCGAGGCAGGGGTGCAGGTGGGGGCAGGAGATCTCTGATCTGCCAGGGAGGTTCTCTGAGACCTTCGGCTTCCTGGACATTGTCAAGGAAGGAGGACCATGGCTGTTGGCAGAGGGGAGGTGGCCTGCGGGGGCGAGGAGAGGTTGGGCTGAGGAGCCAGGCACACCTGGGATACAAAATGCCACTTATTATCTGCATGACCTTGGTCAAGTTATTAGACCCTTCTGAGGCTTGGGTGGGTAACGCAATAACCAGAATACGGACAACAATTACAACAGCGTCTACTTAAGACTTTATAATAGTCCCTCACTTTGCTGTGTACTTCACATGCATTATTTCACATCGAACTCTAACATTCATATGAGGTAAGCATTATCATCATCCCTGTTCTATACATGAGGTGAAATGGAAAGTCACAAGTTAAATCATTTGCTCAAGGTCTCAGCTAGTAGTGGCAGAGCCAAAATTCAAACCCACACTCTCAAGTCGTCTGCTCTCGAGCCCCCCCGTCGCACAGACTCACGGGAGGGAAAGGTGAAGCACGAAGCACAGCACCGGGCTCCCTGAAAGTGGGCGGGAATGGGGTGTGCCCTTCCGTCACCCAATCCAAAGGGGCGTCAGGCCCTCCTCAGTCCCTGAGGCTGCACCTGCCACCCTCTCCCCTCGGCACGAGCTCTGGGCAGCACACCTGCACTCAGTCCACACCTTTCACGCCATTTCCCCCTCAAACCCTGAAACGAGGCTCCGAAAGAGGCTGCTCCAGGGGGCGGGGGGAGAGGGTCGGGTGGAGATGGGCCCCGGCCAGACCAGCTCCTTCCTGCAGGAGAGGAAGAGAGCCTTGTCTTCCACTCCTGCCCCCTGCAGCCGACCCGGATGTTCCCTCTACCTGTCCCCCATGCACCTGCCACACATGGGGGGCACAGATGATGTATGGTCCCAACCTTCTAGCACAGGCCCCCCCGCACAGAACACACCCCTAGAAAAGTCTGCTGACTGACTAAATGAATGAATGAGGAAATAAATGCTTCCAAACCCTGCAATTAGGCGGAGAGTATCTGGTTACATACGGATAACTGACGTGCAGAGCATGAACGTCTCTCCTCCTTACGCCTTCTTCCCAGCGGCTCGGGCTGCCGTGACCCAGAACCACAGCTCAGCGGGCTAACCAGCCCTCCCCGATTTCTCACTGGTCGGGAGTCTGGAAAGTCCAAGATCAAGGTTCCGACGGGTTTGGTGTCTGGTGAGGGCCCCCTTCCTGACTTGCACATGGCAGGGCAGGGAACAAGTGAGTATTGGTGTCCATTCCCCTTTTATAAGAGGATTGGATTCTGCTCAAAATAGGCCTCACCCTCACGGCCTCAGTGGGCCTTACTCACTTCCTTAGCAGATCTATCTCCAATACAGTCACACGGGGCGGGGATGAGGGACTAGGGCTTTAATGAGTGGTTTTTGTGGGGACACCATACAGGCTGTAGCACACCCACGGATCATAAAACTAAAGCTCACTTCTGGGCAGACTCTGAACGTGGAAACTTCCTGGGCTCCTTGGGAGTTAGGCTTTCCTCCAGTCCGCATTAAACTTCTGCAGCCCCACAGACAGACCTCGGCGCACTTGCCTCCTCGCTCTCCCAGTGGATGTCTGCTTCAGAACAGGATGGTTCAGGTGTGTGCCTCTCTGCCCAGCAGCCGAGTAGGTGAGCGGACTGCCTTCTTTTCTCCATGAACCCTGGCACAAAGTAAGTCCTTAATAATCATTCGTTGAAACTGAACTGGTTCTGAAGGGTAAACAAGCTTCATTTCTTCCTAGACCACTCAAAATCAGAAAGTGCTTCTACTGTTCTCACTCTAAACTAATGAGGCTTTGTTATATTCGGAGGCCTTTGCTCCCCATAATGCCAGACATTCACCGCAGGCCCAGTATTTGGCATCGGGCATGCTCCCTGTCCCCTCCAGAGCCGTGGTAGTTTACTGTGGCCACAGCTCCCTGGTGGGAGCCCAGGAGTAAATAAAGAGAGTGGAAGGCCCCTGGGAGGAAGGGCTTTGGATAGGGCTGCCGTGCTGAGTCAGGCCCTGAGCCTGCCAGCAGCGGGAACAAGTCGAGGGTCGTGGCAGGGTTGGGGGGGCGGGGGCATGACAGGGATCTGGGCTTTGGAAGGATCACCCGGGGACAGTGCATGGATGGAGGGAAGGGAGAGACAACAGGCAGGGAGGCCCGTGAGGATACGACTGCAGCAGTCCAGGGGAGAAAAGACACAGTAGGAAGTGTTTTGGCTAAGGAGAGCAGGGTTTGCAAAATCAGAAAATCGGTAAGTCGTTTCAACTTCCGTTTTTGCTCCTTCCCAAGATGATAGCAGACAAGTCATCACAACTTAACTTTCCATCAGCTAACCTCCTCAGCATCTGAGAACACACCCCATTCTTTGCCGAAGATGACAATGGGAGACCACTCAATGCCGAACACCCGCATGATCTCAATATCTAAGACGCTACCCTATCTCGCCTTTGAAGCAACTCCCAGAGATTGCTTTCTTAACCCCATTTTACAGATGGGCAGCTGGGGGAGAGAGGCAAGTCTGGATGAGGTCACACAGCTAGTGGGGAGGGAAACTGGCTTCACAGCAGTTGTCTATTTCCCAAAAGCCTCCACTGCGGCCGCTAAAGAGAGGTCTCTGGAAGGGCAAATACAGGCATTACTGCTGTGATTCTGGGCAGCAGCTTCCCAGAGTTATTTATGGAAATATGATCCGTTCTGGAGAGGAGTGGAGTCTAAGTGAATTACCAGTCATTTTCCTCTCCTTTCAACTCTGGGGGGAAGGCCGGCTGACCAGAAGGAAAAGACATCACAGCACTTCATGGGGTTCCAGATATCAACACTCAGTTCCTGGCAGTGCGGGGAAGGGAAGCAATGCAGGGAGCTCCAGCAAGCAAGGCCAGGCTTTGTTTTCAAGACCCCCTGCTATGTTGGCTTAGCTGCCGCCTTGGGCTCACTCCCCTCTCTTAAATCTCCGGGAATCATGCAGGAGGGAGAGAAGGATTAAAGCTTAGGACACCCAAACAGAGCTGTTAATTGTACCTCCTCCAAGTCTGGGAGGGAGTGAAGGAATCTGTCTTCCTTCCAGAAATACCTGGCCAAAACCTTTGGGGTTCCAGAGGGGGAACAGGAAACTAACATTCACTAGATACCTATGATGTAATAATCATCATGCTAGAAGCCTTGACCATATTTCCTTATATATACACAGCAATTTTGTGAAGGACTATGCAAACCAACATCCATTTAAAGAGGAGGAAATAGACCTAGAGAAGTTAATCAACTTGCCCGTGGCCACACAGCAGTAAGATCTATAGGTGTCCTTAATATATCTTTCCTTCCCATGGCTCCGCATTGTGCTTTCTGTTTTTCTTCTGCCTTTGGTCCTTTTGGCCTTTTATCACAAAGTGAAATTTTTTTTTTTAGTTGTTTAATCTCAAACACCTATATAAATAACAGCAGTTCAGAGGAAGAGAGAGGAGGGGAGAAAGGAGAGGAGGGTGGGGGGAGGAAGGAAGCTACATAGTTTCCTTGTCCAAACCGGGAGCCAGTAACCAGTGATGGGGGATCCAGCTGAGCTCAAAGCACCCAGCTCAGACCTGATGACAGGGGCAGAGGGCAGGGGCCTCTGGGGGGAGGGTGGGAACAGATCACTCAGAGGAGACCACACTTGGGAGAGGCAAGAAGGGTACATTCTGGCAGCAGCCAGAGATGTTTATTCTCAGAGCAAGCAGGCTGCAGGGGGTCACACGGGAAGCCCAGACAGAGTACTGGGAAAAGGCACGGGGCCGGGTGTCCTGCCGATGCAATTGCGGGGGTGTCCAGCGCCAATGGACATTTAAGCACTTGGAGTCACACAAAAGACAGGTGCTTTCAACCTTTTACATGAGGTTGAGGAGGAAGTCTCACTTTAGTACTGATGTGTTTGTAACATTCACACTTGCAAAGGTCCCTACTTAACAAAGAGAAGTGAACCTCCGCTCCGTGTCCTCAAGCAGGCATTCTTGTGCCAGACTGTGACAACTGTTTCCAGTTTTTATTTCTATGGCTACCTTCTAGATACGGCAAGTGAATTGCAACAGAAATATATGATTCTCTTTAAAGGAAATAAAGTCGGGGTGCCTGGGTGGCTCAGTCAGTTGAATGTCTGCTTTTGGCTTTGGTCATGATCCCGGGGTCCTGGGATAGAGCCCTGTATTGTCAGGCTCCCTGCTCAGCAGGGAATCTGCTTTTCCCTCTCCCTCCGCCCCTTCCCATCACCACCCTTACTCGTGCTCCCTCCCTCTCTCTCTCTCTCTCTCTCAAATAAAGAAATAAATAAATAAAGTCTTAAAAGATAAATAAATGAACTCAGGTTAAAAAACAAAGTTGGTAAAAGGAGACAGGGCAGGAAGGGAAGAGTGGTGCATGCGAGCACACCGCTACAAAGACTGTGACCGGCTTGGGCAACGCTCGTGTCCTCCAGCTCTCCCGCCGCCCAGCCTGAGAAGCCGAGGGACACAGGACAAGGCTCGAGCAGAGTCACACTGCGGGTCAGAGGCAGAGCTGGTCTCAGCAGCCGGGTCGGCCGCTCCCTGGGGACGTCAGCCCCCTCACCAGCAGGCTGCTATGCTGAAGGCTCACGGTGAGGCCTCTCCAGGTGAGGTTTACAATGGGAAAACAGAGCTTATATGGATGGGGGTGGGCCTTCCAGGTTGGACTGACCCACTGCGGGCAAATCCAGACCTGGTTCAGAGCCATGCGGCAAACGAGCAGCTCCGGGCCAAGCTGCTTGTCTCTCTGAGCATGTTTCCTCCGGCATATGATGGTGCCCCCAGTACGCCATGTGGGGCCCACCTCCAGGTGCCGGGGATCCGGCCAGGTGACAGATGTGAACCCCCTCTGGGAACGTGAGGGCTTTTCAAGTGTTGGTTGTATTAATCTTGAAAACTCTCCATCGCCTCCTTCCCTGCGCCTCTTTAACAGTCTGGACCCTGAAGTGTCAGGAGATGCTCTAAGACGTGGTCTGGTGTCCATGGGGCCTCACGGGGCAGGCCACTAACATTTCAGTGGGGACACAAACCAGGCTGAGTTTCCAGATGGAAAAAGCCCAGACACATGGCTAACGTGCCTTCCTCGAGGGGTGGTCTAGGAATTCCTAGATCTAATCAAGCCGTACGCAAAAATGTTATTTTTGTACCTTTTAATGCAATGGTATTTGGGGAAATTAGTGGAAAAGGAGCTGCAAAGAGTCTACAACTGTGTCACGTGAGTGACTAATTAAAGGGCTCTGGTGCTCCCAGGACATTTGGTTACATTAATTCAAAATGTGACCTGTTTATTTTGCAAGGTCAGGAAGAAGCCTTACCTCCTAGAAAGCCAATGTGGCAATTAAACTAGAGTCACCAGAGTTTGCCTTAGGTAATGTATGAAAAAGGGCTTTGTAAACTGTATGAAAACAGAAGTCACCACTGTGTGGCTGTCCCCGCTGCCCCCAATTAGGGGGGCACAATGGCCTGCCCCTGCTGGGAGTCACAGGTGAGGGCTTGTTCAGATGAGGGAGGTACCTGGTAAGGTGGGAAGGGCATGAAGTCTGGGGCCATGCTTTGAATCTTGACTTTGCAGCACTTGGGTGAATCACTTCATCTCTGCAAGTCTCCACAGTTTTACCAGGTATGTGGCTCACTGCACTGTTCCATGGGGGTTGCTTTTGTGTGTGTGTGTGGGGTGGGGGGAAGAGGGCTGGCAGAAAGGAGGAAGAGGGAACATGAATTTTTTTCACTTGCGACCGTAGCCCCTGCAAGCAGGTGCTCTGCAGAGAAGATAGAGCCTTGGGCAAGGCCCACCTCAAGGAACCTGCCGTTGAACGTGGAAACCAGACCGGGATCAGCAGGTCCTCAGACTGTTCGGGGTGGGGGAGGGAGTGTGTACAGAAGACAGCAGAGCATTAAGAAAGAAGGTCCACACACCTGAGGGGCTGTCAGGAAACTTCCTTAAGAGCTCAGAGTTGCTGAGTTCTAGGTTCTGGAAAATTGAACACCTGGCCTCTTTCCTCCTGAATTCCCCTGCATGGAGGCAGCTGGTCTGCTGGCCTGGCCTGGCCTCTTGAGATCCCGCGGCTCCAGCAGAGGGGGCGTGGCCTTTCCGAGGGGCTGTCATGGATAAACAGCAAGCTCTTATAAAGCCTCCCCGCTAGTGACTTGGACCAGCTCTCTATAACCACAGGCGAGTTACTAACCCTTTGAACCCTGATATCCCCATTTTAAAAAAATGTGCAGTTCAGGCCCACCATCCATTAACCACCATTCTGAAATCCCCCAAACTCTAAGACCAAAAGTTCTATCAAAATTCTTTTCATGGCAAAACTTGAACTGACATGAGGTTCAGAGGTTTGTTTGTTTGTTTGTTTTTTTTTAAATCCCACGAGTATAGCTATTTACGTTTCACCACAGAAATATTGATGTGTTTGATTACCGTGCACCATCTGAGCACTCTGGGAATGCTAAGAAAAATACATCATATGAACTCTATTTTCTTTCTTAAACCTGAACATTTCTGAATTCTGAAATGCATGCTGAATCCGAGGGGTTCATTTAAGAGACTCTGATCCCATCGGTTTAAGACCTATTTTATGGGGTCTCTCCGCTTAGAATACCCTTCCCCCCTCACCTGTCTGGATAACATCCACGGACATTTCAAATGTCATCATGAGTGAAGGAATAAAGGAACCTATTAATATACCTTGCTTCTAGGAGATAGGTAACTGAACTTCACCACAAAGCTGGTGTAAGAATCTATTTACCAACGGGAGTATTTTAGTGCAAGAGAGAGGAAAGGTGAACAGAATTGCCTGAAAACGTCACACACCCCAGTGTCCTTTACCTATGAGACTGGGGAACCATCCAGACCCAAGTACCTACAGATGACACGGAACAACTAAAATAGGTTCCAGGAAAGTCTCAGTGAAAAGAGACAAAACCTCCCTGGACACTTCTCAACAGTAGGAAACAGGCACAATTTTACCTTCTGATTTTACAAAATGACTAACAAGGACCTGGGCAGACTCCCTCAGGGCAATCTGGAGAGGTCCTAAATTGAGTTTTTTTCTTTTGTTTTGTTTTAAGAAAACACTTTTAGAAGGAGCTGGCATACACAGCAGTGTTTCCCATTTAGAAAGAAAAATAAACACTCCTCCACTGGATTGAAAGTCAAAACAAAATAATCCCAGCTGCTTAAGACCCGAGAAAGTCAATGAAACTGCCAAACAACAGTGATGTTGACCAGTGTGACCAGCTTGAGAAAATATGTAAGGCGAGGTGGAAAGGGCCCAGTGCAGGGTAGGGTGTGGGGTGTGGGGGGAAGAAAAGAAAAGAAAAATAGTCATGGATGGCCCAGCGTCCAGGGCTTGCCTCTCATGAAGCAGCACCAAAGTTTAGTGTCTAAGTCATTTGTACTTATTCATCTTTGAAACATCCCCAGTCCTCACAAAAACTCAAATCTGAGTCGATCAGTTAGAAGCTGTGCGATGTAGGGGAAGTTACTTAACCTCTCTGGTCCTCTATTGCCTCATTGAGACTTAAAACTGGCTATGTCACAGGATATATATGAAGATTCAATGAGATACAATAAGATTCCAAAATTCAATGGAATTAAACGCTTGTCACATAATAGGTACTTCAAAAAGTTTTGTGAAGTGAGTAATAGGAATCTAACAACTTTAATTCTTTTTTAAGAAATTCTTTGAGGGGCGCCTGGGTGGCTCAGTCGTTAAGCGTCTGCCTTCGGCTCAGGTCATGATCCCAGGGTCCTGGGATCGAGCCCCGCATCGGGCTCTCTGCTCTGCAGGAAGCCTGCTTCTCCCGCTACCATTCCCCCTGCTTGTGTTCCCTCTCTCGCTGTGTTTCTCGCTGTCAAATAAATAAAATCTTTAAAAAAAAAAAAAAAAAAAGAAATTCTTTGAAAAATCTTTAAATATTCTTTTCTTCGGTGGAATTCCTCTTCTCCTTCCCAGTCTCCTACTAAGGGGGAAACAGAAAAACCATAGAGCTACCCTATGACCCAGAAATTGCACTAATGGGTATTTACCCCAAAGATATAAATGTAGTGATCTGAAGGGGCATGTGTACCTGAATGTTTATAGCAGCAATGTCCACAATAACCCAACTGGAAAGAGCCTAGATGTCCATCAACA
>CM053613.1:47842687-47854471 GCA_028646535.1 Procyon lotor
GAAAAAACAGGACCTGGTATTGGTAAGAAAACATATGGAGGGACGGTGGGAAGAAGAAGATGGGAGCCTTTAGAGTGAAGCAGGCTTGGGTCTGAATCTTTAACATGCTGTGTAGCTATGGGCAAGTCCCTGGTCCTTGCTGGGCCTCATTTTCCCGGCAGACAAATAGGAATAAATGGAAGCTCAAAGAAGTTAATGCATGTAAAGAAGGACTTACATGCAGAAGGTGCTCCTTTCATGTAAATTCTCCCACCCACCTCTACCTCACCTAGGCTTCAAGAAACTGACAGCTTTCTCTGACCTATTTATTCCCTGACCCTCTTAAATATTACCCTCCAAGTTTTTCAAGTCTCTTTACTGCAGTATTTAGGTTACGACAATTGATGGAACACTCACTATTTATTCTATAAAGTTTCTCTGGGGTAGGGACAAAATACCTACTTAATCCTCACCACTTCCTTAGCTTTTCAGCTGTGACTAGTTGATATTTTAGTGAAATCTTTCTTTACATAGATCAGTGTTTTCTAGATGGTTATCCTTGGGGGCGGATTAGGACTTTGATGACAGAAAGAGCTCCCTTCCCTGTTCTGTTTCCCGTAGGGACGACAAGCTGGTGTGTAACGCCCTATGCGTTCCCCTTGCACTTTACACGGGGATTCTGGCCAGGCGGCTCGGAGGCATCGCGGCCCTGGGACCTCAGCCCCGTTGACACGGCTGGAGGCGGTGCGCCTCTGGGGAGCCCGAGGAGAGAGCAGCCTGAGCTTCTGGGGAGGCTGGCTCCCAGAGGGTCAGCCCTCCCCTGCAGGGTGCTGAGTCAGCTCCCACCGAAGGAAACCACTTGTTTCACCCGCCAGGAGCCCAGGAGCCCGAGGGGCTGCCTTTGTCATTTAAAGTACATTCTGAATTCAGCCTGGGGTAAGCTGGCCTCAGAAGGAGCTAGACCAAGTCATCCATCTAGGGTGGTCTCTAACCATCCTTAAAGGCCATAGCAGCCCTGGAAGGGTTTCCCCATATCACAGATGGGGCAACTGATGGTCTGAGCGGTTAGGTACTTTGCCCGAGGGTCACAAGTCCGGGACCCCACGATCCTTGCTCTCTTGGCTGCACTTCGGTCCTCATGCAGTTTGTACTGCTTGCTCATTCATTCTTTTATTAAATTGACACGACCCAAAAAGCGCCTCTAAGGCCGTGTGCCCAAGTGTTAAAAGTGGTTCTTGGGGAGGAGGGATCACAAGAGAACTTTGCTTTGTACCATTCTGTATTGTCTGAATGTTAATGAACCTTGTCACTTTTTACAATTGACAAGAAACGATGTCGAGAGTAAAGTAACTTTAATTTTAAAGTAACTTTACACTCCTTTCAGGAAGATAAATCCAAACCTTAAAAACATATGTTGGGGCACAGTCCACTCCTGTCCTCTCACTAGTGCCGGGTTCGTGCCAGTATCAGCAGGTCCTTTTGCTCCAAGAAGACTGCTCGGTTTGGGGCTTTAGGGGCCGGGAAAGAGCAGGCAGGGTCCAGCCATGGAGCAAGACCCACTGGCTCTCTTGGGACCAACCCCAGAGCAGCAGACCACTAAAAACCTAGACTCTCCCTTTGGGCACGGGACACATTTATAACCAGCCTTTACAGTGAGCCCCGGGGAAGGAATCAGAAGTGTCTCTAGGTCCCCTGGGGAGCGGGACTAGCACAGAGGAGCACAACTGAGCAGACAGCTTGTGGGCCAAAGTACCCCCATCTTCCCTGCACATCAATAATGCATGACTGCTATCAATTTGCTGCAGAACTTACAACAAAGTGATCGCTCTCGTTCAGTTATTTAGCAAAGGGAGAGATTAAGGACCTTAATCTCCTGCCTTCTCTTTTACCTGCAAGGCTGATTTATCCAGAAATGAACAAAGAATGCCATCATGCGTGTGTGTGTGTGTGTGTGTGTGTGTGTGTGTGTCTGTGTACACACACATTTTTTTTCCCCAAGTAAACTTAAGAAGGCCAGTGGCTGGTACATCCCTGTCCGCACTGGATGACATTCATTCGGAGTGCTGTAGAGATTGCTCCGTCACTGTAAGATGGGGAACTGATGCCTTGAGAGGGACAGTCATTTGCCAAAACAAATAGCCAGTGAGCCACAGAGCTAGGCCTTGCACATAGGTTTCCTCCCTCTTGGTCCAGGGTTCCTGTTTCTGTGCATAGTTTAAAACATGAACAGCTAAAACCTATAGAGAAGCAGTGACACCAAACCACCAAAAGGACAATGCCACTCTTGGGAGCACAAATAGGCCCTGGAGGGTGGTTTGGCTTTTGGTCACACAGAATGTAGGGTCTAAGATGCCGGCAGAAGAAAACCATCAAGTCCAAAGTCGTCCTGTCTAATTTTCAAAGAGAGTAGAGGCTGTACATCATCCCCTCTCTTGGAGGCCTCTGGGCATCCCCCCAAAGAAGTGGATTGGCCCCTGTGGAACACAGAGAGGGCAAGGACCTCAGGCCAGGTCACACAGAACCTGGCCAGGTACTAAAACCTGGGTCTGCTAGCTCTAGGTTAGACTAGGGCTCTTCCACCATACTCTCCCATACCTCTTCTCTTTAAGAGAGTCAGGGTGCAGCTTAGAAGAAGAGTGTTTATTATGGGCGATCCATACTTAAGACTCCTGGTTCTCACTGCAGCCAGCATTCGGCCCTGCAGCTGCTTGGGACTTCAGGGCCCTCTGTCTCCTGGCAGTGTGAAAGTCAAGAGCTTTCCAAGCCAGCACTGGCCTCCAGGTAGTATCCTTTCTCCCAGCTTTCCTCGGGGTTGATGGGGGCACTATCCGCTATCCTACAGGTTTCTTAGGCTGTGTTGTGAGAGGGCTCCAACCAAGCAACAAGTGGTTGTGGCGCATACAGTCCTGGCACAAAGGAGGTAGCCAAGCAATCCTAGTGTTGTTTTAACCTTTCCTTTCTATTTTGGTTTGGATCTCTGTTTCTGTGTCTTTGCCTGCCTTGTCTCCACCTGACACTTCTGTCTCGCGTCTGTCTGTGCATCTCTGTCCCTGAAGCTCTGTCTGTCATGGAAACGGGGACAGCAACCCCTTGACACGCCCCCCCCGCCCCCCGCAAACCCCAGCGGCACAGCGGGGCAGGAACCAGGCTGCCTGAGCTGCGGAGCCGCGTCAGGACCCCGACAACCCTGAGCCCCCCATGCACCAGGCCCCTCCGCCCCTGCAAGCAGCCCAAGCAGGCAGATTAATCAGCAACGCCAACGAAAAACACACACACACGCACGCACGCACGCACGCACGCACACAACACCCACAGAAGTTAGGAAGAGAGAGGGACTTACCGTTAGCCGCGACCCCCAGGCTGGCGGAGCCACTTTTAACTAAGAATGAATTAGGGACAAACTCTTCCTCAGAGTCTGAGTCCGGGGTTGGCTGGGCCACACCGCTGCCTAGCAACCGCCTCTGGCTCTCATTGGCCGGAGGGGAGGGGGGCGGGGAGGGGGACTGTTCAATAGGGGTTGATGAAGCGGATGAACAATGCAAGGGAGCACCTGCGAACCACAAAGACAAACACAGACAGAAAAAAATAATGAAAATTGGTTTTGAGGCACACAGGGAGGGGGAGGGAGCAAAATAAAACACGCATCAACGGGGGAGGGGGCTCCCAAACTGGGCGATCTACTGCACACGTGGTCGGGGGGCGGGGCTGATTGCCTCCGCAAAGGTAGTGGGAGCAAACTCTTTCTGAAGAGCGGGGCCTCGGTGCAGAAGTCTGCGGGGCTTGCAAAGAGGGCACCCCTTGGAAACACAGGGGAAGCCCTTCCTGCTTTGCCTGTTCTCTGAGAGAGGCCTGAAAACCTGGGGTCTGGTTCTGGGGCGGGGGGGCACGCTATCTATGGAACAGCTGCCGGGCTCTGAGCCGCCCTGGCCTCCCTGGTAAAATGAACAGCCGCACTGGGTGATCGCGGAGCGCCCGCAAGCTGGCCATTCTGTGGTGTCACTGAAGTGAAATGATGTTCTTATTAGTGAGATTTTTAATCGGACATGCCTGGAAAAGGCTCCAGGACTCATAAAAGATAGAGCTGGAGAGAAAGATCCAGGGCTCCTTTCCATGGCTCACATTTTGGGATGTGAACACAGTAATGTTTGACTTTTCTCAGAGTCGAACATTTTAAGATTTTTAAATCCTGCCATTCTCTGCAAACTCCCTGAGAGCAAGAGCATTAGCGGTCTTCGCCACACCTGTATATCCCCACGGGCCAGCATAGTGCCCGGCATGCAGTAGGCACTAATGAACGGGGAGTTGCACGTGTCTAACACACTAGGCCCCTCCAGTTCTAATCATCTCAGATAAAAAAATTCTATAATTTTAGGACATGAATATTCTGTGAGTTCCAAGACACATGGAGTCAGTATATTTTGACACCAAGTTTCTACCGTGTCAGGGTTCTGAGTCTAAAAACCCCAGGGTTGTGAGCACACTCCCAACTCTGCAGAAGGAGAAGGTGATGGCCTGGGGCAAGGCCTCTGAGATCAGAGAACCTGCAGTTCGATCTGTGGCTGGCCTTTAGATATGTGCAGTACATCGTCCACAAGAGAGGGAACATAAGCACAGACATATAAAAGTATACAGTACAAGACAATGCATTCGCTTGACAGCAAGGGCTGCTTCTTCTCTTCCACCTTGACTGCTAGAAGGCTGAAAACATAATCAGATCTATCCAGCTTTTCACAGAGACTGAACCTTAGGAAACGTAATGCAGCCCGGACACGTCATCATACAATTTGGCAGAGCTTTAAGGGAGAGGCGGCACAGGGAGCTGCTGATTTGGGGTGGGGGAAGACAAAGTCCTTTGCGGTCTGTCTACCAAGAGATGCTCTCAGTTCACAGCCACCAAGTCCTGCAGGATCCTGTAGGTTTCACGATGCTGATGTCAACCCCTGGGCCCCACCATGTGTCATGACATTTTATAGAGATGCTGTATATGCTGTCTGGTTCATAGTAGAAATTTACTAAGAGCAGTTGAGATAGCAAGGCTCAATGACCAGAGCAGGTACAACCTCTGCATGGCTCTGTGTTCTGGTTTCTTCACCTAAAAATCTAGGCTAGGATTCTCTTCAAAATTCACCTTGTGAGAACCTTCCCTGATACCACTTACTACACAGCACTGTAAGAGGATCAGTCCTTTCGCTGACCTTGACTTTAGTTCTGCTATCACATTTGCCGTACTGTCTTTGCAGTTACCTGTATTTATGTCTCCCACATACGAGGACATGGCATATTCTTGGGGCACAGTACATTCTTGGAGTAGGTTTTAGAGTTTAACAGAATTGGCGTTTGCATCATGACCTAGTCCCCTTTTAGCTGTATGATCTTGGGAAAATGTCTTCCAGTGCCTTGTTTGTATGTTGGGCACCCCTCCCCTTTGACAGAGTTGTTGGGAGGACCAAAGATACAGTATCTGTGCACACAGTTTGAGCAAACAGGGTCAGCGCCCAACAAATGTTCATTAAATTGAATGAAACCACACCCCCCCTCCCCCCACCCCCCGGAAGAACTTCATGCATGATTCTGCTTCCCGTGCAGTCCTAGTTTTAGAAAGATTTTGTCCACCAGGCTGCATTTATTAAGCAAATATACATTCATTTCCTCCTCTTTTATTAGTCAAAGACATAATCTCCAATCAGAGCTTCTGATGAGCTGGAGATAACCAGTACCATACCATGCTGAGCTGTGAGAATTTCAGACAAAAGTTAAGAAACACGATATGTTGTTCTAGGGTGCTAGTTACAGCCTCTTCCTGAGTAAATCTGTCAAGCTTTATGAAATAAATAGTTCCAGAACTAAGTAACTTGTTCTATCACACACTCAGAGACCTGAGGCTGGGAAGAGCACAGAGCTCTGGCCTTATGGCTCTGTCTTCTGCCTTCATCCGCTTTCCAGGCCTCACTCACCTTAGGTCTCGGGTTGCTCTGAATAGTCACAGCCTGACATTCCAGGCTCCTAACAAAGCTCCAGGCCCTCAGTAGGTGCACAAGAACTCATGATGTTTCTGTGAGGTACAGATGTTGTTGGAAACATGTTAATTCCCTTCCTCTTATTCATCAGCTGCTTTAGATTTACGTGGCCCCAAAGTAGGGTGCACAGAACCATCCCCTGGGTACAAGAAAATATGAGAAATATTTATTTTTCGATCTCACTCTTCTAATATCTATCTTGTATATATTTTATAATGCATATAATCTACTAGTGCTTGAAACACATGTAATAAAATGCATTGCTGCACAAATTTGGCACCTACAGAAGCAAGGCGAGGTGGTATTAAGAGTATGGGCCCGGAGCCAGACATTTGAATTCCGGTTACACTGCTTGCTAGCTCAGTAGTCGTGACTGTGGGCAAGTTACTTCACCCTTTGTGCCTCAATTTCCTTGTCTATATAATGGAAACTAAAGGATAAAAAAACAAAACAAAACCAAAAAAACACAAACATCTATTTCATAGGGTTGCTTTGAGGATTAAAGGAGTTCAAACAAATAATATGTTGAGGACAGCATGGCAGCCAAGAAACACCTAATAAACATTAGATGAGCTAAGCACAAGTAGTATAGATAGAGTGAGGGGCACTAAGCTAATTTTAACTTTCCTTTTTTATCAGAGCCATGCATACTTGCAAACACTGCTTCATTCTACAAACACTTCCTAGAGACCCAATGACTGGGCTGGAAGGGTGGGGGCTACAGACCGCGGGAGACAGGGTCCAGAAGGATCCGGTGGGAGGGGAGGAAATCACATGGAGTTCCAAGCCAGGCAGGTGGGACCCGTCAGAGCAGAAGACAGCCTAGGGCACGACTGGTAGATAAGATCTCATCTGGAGGAAAGGTGAAATGCTTTCTGGAGCCAAGGAGCATCCCAGTGGTAAGAGATGGAGGCATGCGGGCGTGAGCACCACAGCAGAGAGGAGAATACTCGGGCCTTGGGCCCTCATTCTTCATCTGTCCACCAGCAAGCTGCCTATCCACCTCCCCCACACAGCCTCTTAAGTCTCGTGCACTATCACTAACTTTTCACCAAGTCCACTGAGGCTCTTTTTCTCCCTGAAGAGACCCTTTCCTCTTCTCTCTTCCCCATCACTACCATCCCATGTGTCTCACTAGCTCCCATTCCTCCTGAGGGCCCAACCTCACGTCACCTCCCTGGGGAAGGCCTTCCTGAGAGCACAAGCCTCGGGTCGGAGTCCCTGCTGTGTGCTCGCCCAGCTCCCCCTACCCTCCCTGTGGCAATACTGCCTGCCCTGCGGTGTTTATTTTCTGTGACTGTCCACCGGCCTGTGTGGCTGCCCCCTTTCCACGCTCCCCAGTGTCCAGTAGTGTCTGACTCTTAGAAAACACCAGTAACAACTTGTTGCATGAAGAGGCAATGGGAGGAAGGAAGGAGGGAAGGAGAATACCTTGATCATGGCACAAAGGGTCTGTAAAGATAACAGTGAGAAAGAAGTCTCTGAACAGTAGGTTTAGGCCTTGGACACAAAGAAAAGGAGGTCAGACCTTAATTGGGAGTCATGGAAGTTTTGAAAGCAGGAAGGTGACAAGATAAGGGCGGTGCTTCATAAGAATCTGCTCTTTAAAAAAAAAAAAAAAAAAAAGAATCTGCTCTTTAGGGCACCTGGGTGGCTCAGTCGTTAAGCGTCTGCCTTCAGCTCAGGTCATGATCTCAGGGTCCTGGGATCAGGCCCCGCATCGGGCTCTCTGCTCAGCGGGGAGCCTGCTTCCCCCTCTCTGTCTGCCTCTCTGCCTACTTGTGATCTCTGTCAAATAAATAAATAAAATCTTTAAAAAAAAAAAAAAAAGAAAGAATCTGCTCTTTAAACTTAGAGCATCTGCTCAGCGACTTAGATCTCCTTTCTCAATGGTTCAGCTCAGCCAGGACATTGGAAGTCCACATGATTGCCTTCAGTGGGTGGGCAGATGTAAGTTTCTGGAGGCAAATAAGGGTGCCTGATGTCAAAGGACCATGGGATTGCCCTCTCATGTATCCTGGTCATCAGCTGAAGGGAACCTGGCATTGGAGACTTTTCCACAGTGTCCATGGTAAAATGAGACGGGATGATTGGCACAAACCTCCCTACAACTCACTCCAACAATGAAGGGAGCCAGTAAAGGGTGGAGGAGAGCCCTCCATGTTTCCCTAGAGAAGGTCTCCGTGAGCCTAGTTCTAGCTTATAGTGGATAAGGATGGAGAAAGACAGCCACAGAATGAGAGAGTGCAGTCACCCATATGGTTGGGCTGGGGGTGACGTGGGGCCAGGAACAAACATTTGCAGAGCTCCTTCTGGAACCCAGGAACTGGGCCTCATGCTTTATGAGATCTTTTCCTCACACCAAACCTCTCAGTGGGACCCATTTTCAAGGCTGTGCCCACTGGGTGGGCATGAACGAAATTAATCAGGCCTGGTTTGGGGGAGGGACAAGGAAGCTCCTATCTATCAACTGAAACACATCCAAAGTGAAAAGACCACAGGCTTCCTGTTGTATAAGCAAGGGATCAGAGTCTAATTTCTCATGGGCTATGTGACCTTGGGTAAGTCACATTGCTTCTCTTAGTCTGTTTTCTCCTTTGAAAACTGGAGTGTTAATATCCACTGCAGAGGGATGGATGCTATGATCTTGAAGGGAGCCCAGCAGTCTCAGGGAAAGGGCTCAGCCAACACTGATTTTCTCTGCCATCCCGCCAGCTGTGGTCTTTCCCAGTGAGAACACGGTGGTTTTGGAGAATAAACGATGACAGATCTGCAAGCCTGCCAATGACACCTTTATCAATGTGGATTACTCGTCGATGTCATAAAAAGAGGAAAGTGTTAAGAAGGCAGCCGTGATATATGAAAAGAACACACAACAAGGGAATCCTGAGATCTGTGGAGAGAACAATTTCAGTTATTCACATCTTTGTGTGAATCGATGGTAGCCCGCCTTAGCATTTGAAATGTAACCTATAACTAGGATAAGATAGTTCTTAAGGAAGAGCCTTCTAGTGTTCTGGATTTCAAGAGTGTCTTTGGAGTATGCCATGAGACTGAGGTGTGAAGGGAAGAAAGACCACGAACAAAAGGGACTCTTTTTACACTTTTCTCAGCAGTCTTGAGAAATCCATCTAAACACTCAAACAGAATCTTAATCCAGGCTACACTGCATGTAGAGTACAACAGGGAAAAAATCACAGCCTATGGACACAGTGGGGAAGTGTGAGTCCCATCAGAAAATCCAGCGCACTGACCGTGTGCTGCACAGAGGGCATTTCCTCCCCGGGCAGTTTCCTGGATTCCCGGAAGGGTCTCCCAATAACTTTTTAACTGGCAGCCCTGCAGTTTAGAAGCCCGTATGTAAAACATCTAGCATAGTGCCCAGTATACAGCAATTAACGAACGACACCTAGAGAAAAGCAAAACGAACTCTTAGACCTACACAGGTACCTCCTCTCATGGAACCCTGAGCTGATGGATTCATCCCTCCCGTGAAGGCTCCTTTCTAGAAATACTCTAGTTCCTCCACTTAAAACCAAATGCATTCTTTCTCTTTTCATGCGTTAACCTCACACCTATGTTCTCTTAACACAGCAGCCAGTTGCTTCACTGAATAAGTCAAGTCCTTCCCAGCTCTGAGCAGAGGATGGAAAACTAGGACCTAGGATCTCCTTCGGATAGAAGGTCTGGGGCTGCTGGAGGCCCAGGAACGTCACTGTGGGCCACCCAGCTGCTCATATCTGTGTCCTTGCCTAGACCAGAGTCTCAGCTCAGAAAAGGTTGGCATAACTGGTTTCCCTAGTTATCCGAAGTGGACAGAAGCCCGCGGCTGCAAAGGATTTCAAAGTGCTAGAAATCTGAACTAAGCTGGAGAGCTCCAGAGATCATCCATTCTGTCTGTTCATGGCTGCCCCCCGTTTGCATCGGATTAACAAGAGTGCCCCGCCTTGACTCTGAGAACGTCCCGACTTGGACAGCTAATGAGGTGGCCACCCTGTTTCAGGGCAGTAGAGATTCAGTTTCACATCAGAGGCTGTTGTTTGCTGCACAGACCGAGATGTGGGCACAGGTCAACAATGTGCCACGGGACCACGGCCAAGTTCTCCGATGGCTCCGGCCTCACCTTCCCTGTTGGGGACTTGGACTAGAACACTCTTACATTTCTTTTGTAGGAATAACAGTAGTGCACACTTCCGGGGGTCATTCTGAGGAGTAGAGGAGACTATTGACAGAGTGCAGAATAAAGATTTCAGTTACAACGGCAAGTCAGGTCCTTCAGCACTGTAGACGCTCATAAAACGGTTACAGAATGAATACATTTGTATGAATGCATTGGAGAAAGGACTGGCTGAAAAAAGAACCTTTGACAAGTGTTATCAATGATATCAGCAGTTTTTCATTTTTCAGTATGAATTTTATATCTTCAAATTTTTGTACAATGAACACACATCGTTCTTCTTAGACTTTCAAAATTATTTTTAAGACTTTAGGAGAAAACGGAACAAATGTGAAAATACCAGGCACCTAGCCGGTGCTAAGATAGATGTTGGTTTTAAGTACAAACAAGATTTTATGCCCTGATATTGATAGTATAATTTGATATAGACTGATTTTTAAAATGTGAAAATCTTTTACCTGAGCAATTACACCTTTAGCAATTTACTCAAGAACATAATCATGACTTTTCCAAAGAATTACTTATAAGAAAATATTCATCACAACATCATCTGTCATAGTAAAAAGTAAAACTTAAAAAAACGTTAAAAAGGAAAAAACATCTATAATGGTAAAAGTGCCTAAGGCACAGCAGTTTAATGTCAATACACAGACATTATCAACCACGTTTGTAAAGAATGTTTAGGGACATGTGAAATAGGATATAAAAAACTATGATGCAAAACTGCATAAAAATGAATTCTGCCATGTGTTGAAATGTGTGTGTACGTGTGCAATTTGTACAAAAATGTTGACACCTGTCACCTCGAGGCAGTGGAGTTATGAATGCATTTTATTTTTTCTTGATATTTTTCTATACTTGCCGATTTTTTCAAGGAGCAAATGTGATAATGAGATTAAAAAAAGTTGCTTTAAAGGGGAGAAAACACACACAGGAAGGCAGCAAAGACAACGGCTTCTGCTTTGGGTCCCTAGTGTTATGAGTGAGGCAGAGCTGCAGCCTGCTGGGCTCAGACTTGCTTTCTTCTCCAGCCTGTTAAATCTAGTGGGTCTCACCGCCCTACCCCCACCCCCCGGCTGGGCAGCTCCCACTAAGTCAACGCTCCACTCTTCTCCTCAACAGTGGTTATTTTCAGAAGCAGGTCTGGGGCCATCTGTCTCTGTGACTTATGCTGGGAAAATGGTCTCTGGAAACCAGGACGCAGTAAATTTCTCAGGCTCAGCTCATTTGATCTCCACCCTCCTCCTCATATGGTTCTCAGGGCCATTTTTTGTTTTTAAGGCATTCACCAGGAAGGGAGCTTTGCTTTTACCTGTTTGCCTGGGGAGGCCCCGTACCCCGGAGCGTCTCCACCTCAACACTCAGAAGGGGTACCGTGGTCTCTCCAGTCGGCGCTCGGGAGTGGACGGCCGGCTCGGCTGCTTGTTTGATGCAGGTGTATTAAATGAGGACATTTGTTGGTTTTAGAGATAATCTCAGCTTTATTGAGATATAATTCACATACCCGTACAAGTCACCCATTTAAAGTGTACCATTCCATGATTTTTAGGACATTCACAAATAGTACAACCATGACCACAATTTATTTATATTATTTATTTATTTAACCAC
>CM053613.1:47854971-47865509 GCA_028646535.1 Procyon lotor
CTCACTTATTGAGAAACAAGACAGAGGATGATAGGGGATGGGAGGGAAAAATGAAACAAGATGAAACCAGAGAAGGGGAAGATAAACCTTAAGAGACTCTTAATCTCAGGAAACAAACTGAGGGTTGCTGGAGTGGAGGGGGGTGGGAGGGATGGGGTGGCGGGGTGATGGACATGGGGGAGGGTATGTCCTACGGTGAGTGCTGTGAAATGTGTAAGACTGATGAGTCACAGACCTGTATTCCTGAAACAAATCAAACATTATACGTTAATTTAAAAAAAAAGAAACCTCACGTAAGTTGTGGGAGCCGGCCTCCACGGTGGCCCCAGCTGATCTCCACTTTCTGATGTTTATGTGCCTGTGTACACAATTCTCTCCCACGCAGTAAAGGTGACCTGGGATATCGATGGAGTATGTGGAAATACAGAATGTGACCTCCAAGGCTCACATTCTAAAAGACATTGCAGCTTTCTCCTTGTGTTAGCGCTGATCACTTTCTCTCAGGGAAAATCCGGGGCCATTTTGAGCGGACACTCAAGCAGCGACAGAGGTGTCCTTGGGGTGAGAGACTGAGATCTCTTGCCAATGGCTGGCATCAGTTTGCCAACTAGGAAGCTGATCCTCCAACCCCAGTCAAGTCTTCAGATGCCTGTCACCTGAGCTGAGACACCAAGTCAGAAAGCCCAGCAAAGATGTTCAGGACTTCCTGACCCACAAAAACTGTGTGAAATAATACAGGTTGCTTCTGTTTGAAGCGGCCAAATTTGGGGGTATTTTGTTATAATTGAAAGCTAATACATAAGAGAAGGGTCGTTTGGATTAAATGATTAGCAGCTCTTACATATGAATTAAAATCTTGAAGGAACTCCAAAGTCAATAATCTCTGTCCTGCCTGAAGGCCAAGATTCAAGTGCCTGTTTCTCAACATACAGCTTGGTCGTTAGCTATCTTCCGGTCTTCGTGATTCCCTTTAGCTTTTAATTTTTGTGCTATATCCACACAGCCAAGGCCTCACTCTCAGTCATCGTATCCTTTAGCTGTAGCCTCTTAACCTTCGTGCTGTAGGCCTGATTAATGTCAAATCTCACAGGGAAGAGATACAAGTTTCCAACTTGTTTATTAATAAATTATCCCTATTGGACCCCAGAGCATATCAATAGCTCAGCTGTGTTTGACACCAACTCTCTTCATTAGACTATTAATCATCAGTGTCAAAATGTGTCTGATTCTGTTGACATTAACCCGGAAATTACCATTTAAAGACGGGAAGAATCACAGGACGTGGGAGAGTGAGCACCTGGAAATATTTTGGCCCAGTCCTTCTGTCCCTAGGCAGAGGTTTTAACTACGTTCAAATGTATTCAGAGTTAGAGACCCACACAATATTCTCTGGTAGCAACTTCTGCTTTCTACTTTTTGTTTACTCGTAATCATCAAATAAGTCCCTTTCCATTCCACACAAATTTCTTCCACTTTCATCTCAGCTCCTTCTCTTTTGCTTCATCTTCCGAGAACATGAATAACAAGTGTTAAGAACTCTCTTCAGGGGCGCCTGGGTGGCTCAGTAAGTTAAGCCTCTGCCTTCTGCTCAGGTCATGATCCCAGGGTCTTGGGTTCGAGCTTCACACGGGGCTGCCTGCTCAGCGGGGAGCCCACCTCTCCTTCTCCCCTCCGCTCATGCTCTCCCTCCTTATTTCTATCTCTCTGTCTCTCAGATAAACAAATACAATCTTAAAAAAAAAAAAAGAAGTCTCTTTAGAGAAGCCCTTCTCTATAGTCACAGAGAATAACTAAATCACAGCTCAGCCTTTCTATCTGCAGGTTAAAGACCCCCGGTTCCTCTGCACTAACCTTACAGGGATTTTCCAGTCCTTTGGTCCCAAATAGGGCCCTCCCCAAAGGCTCCCTCTCTTCTAAGCTTCAGTGTTTGATGAACGTAGCCGGGGCCTAGTGGAAAGTATAAAAATGAGGATTTCGCACTCCCGCCTCCATTATTGGATCACAGTATCATTTTAGAACTTATTTTCACAGCTTTAGACTCATATGTACATTAGAGGGATAAAAGTAATTTTGTCTCACTCTCCCTAATTTTATAGCTGAGGAAACTACGGCTCAAAGAGGCCTGCTCAAGGTCACCGAGTGACAGAGTGGCCGAGCTGAGAGCGGCTGTCCCACCATGTGCCTTCCCAGTCTCTCCGGCTCAGCCTGGCATCACCTGGGTGTGTCCTCTCACGACCACCACCAACAACAGTGCTTTGCAGCTGGGGACAGACCACAGTCTCTGCCGCAGCACTGTTTGTAAACGTGGAAGACCAGGGAACAACCAGGCCCCTATATTCTGTGAAATATTCTGAAGCTGTTAGAAATACTGAGGAAGATTTAAATGTGTTGCTAGGGAGTGATCTATAGGATACATCATTTGTTGAAAAAAAAACAACAACAACAAAGCAACAACACCTGTGGAACAGCAAATAGAATGTATTACTCTACTTGTGTCTGAAAAAAGTATACAAACACATGATTCTGTACGGAAATTTCTAGAAAGATATATACATCCTGTTAATGGGTTGTATGGGGTTGGGGTTGATGGTAAAAGCCTCTTACTTTTCATTTTATACCCTTTAGCATTGTTTGAATTTTTAACCATGTGGTTTTATTACTTTTTAAATAAAATACTATCAATGTTTAAAATATTAATGCTGAGGACTTCTATTTTTTTTTTACTGTCACATGTCTCTATTGATTTTTTCTTTCTTTTTTTTTTTAAGATTTTATTTATTTATTCAACAGAGAGAGAGAGATCACAAGCAGGCAGAGAGGCAGGCAGAGAGAGAGGGGGGGAATCAGGCTCCCTGCTGAGCAGAGAGCCCAATGTGGGGCTCGATCCCAGGGCCCTGAGATCATGACCTGAGCCGAAGGCAGAGGCTTTAACCCACTGAGCCACCCAGGTGCCCCTCTATTGACTTTTTCAATTAGCATGTATTACTTATATAATTAGAAAAAAGATATTAAAGGTAGATACACATTAAGAACAATGCTCTACATCTGAATACTGGTTCTATAGCAATGCCTTTTAGACACAGGACACAGAGGTGATATGCTCTGAGCAGGGGAGATCAGGTCATCACATGGTAGTGGTTTCTTAGATGGGGCACAGTGTGTGTGTGTGTGTGCGTGTGTGTGTGTGTGTGTGTTGGATGTCACATGCTGCTGGAGTCGTTGGAAGCAGTTCTTGGGTTCTTGGTTGTCATGAGGACCAAGGAGGCAGGTAGTTGTACCTAATACCCAGGAATCAGGGATGCCAACAGTGTCCTACCCCAAATGCCTATAGAGCCCTGCTAAGAAACACTGGTGGACTATTTAATGTAGAGTTTTTAAATGTCTCTATGTATTCTCTCATTTAAACTTCACATCTCCTTTGAGGTTAAAAGAAAAAGTATTCATTATTACTTCCCATTAAGAGAGAGGAAATATCTAGAAGGTAGGTTACCTAGGAGGAGTTCCCAGAGGCAGAAAGATGCAGACAGTGACAGAATTGAACCTTGCAACCAAGAGGCAAGGGTATTTGCTGAAGTTTGTTCATGTAACAACAAGGTCCGTGCCAGGCCGGTTATAACCCTAACCATGGTTCACAGGGTGGTATATCCCTACTGTACAGATGAGCAAACTGAAAGCTTGAGGTCAGACCAACAGCCCTCGGGTGCCTGGCTGGTGAATAGCTCAGCTCAAACCCTGGTGTGTATACTTCCAAAGCCCTTGCTCCTTGCAATTCCCCACATGGCCTCCCTCACAGCCATTGGAGGCGACCAAGTGGCACCTGGAAGCAATTTCTCCTCTGGTTTTCCCCCAGGACCCATGCTACTTTGGTAGGGAATTCACTGTGGGAAATTAACCTCTGTCTGCAAGGGCCAATTATGCAGTCTAGAATAAAAAGAGTAATGTGGGCCTGGACCCAGGCAAAACATTGGCTACCCCCACCCCCCACCCCACCACTGCCTATGTAGACAGCTAGGAAGGGCGAAGAAGGGGGCAGGGGAAATCCTATTCTATTTTGAGAAAATAGTTGTGTTTGATTATCCAATAATACCAAGCTATAAAGTGGGAACAACTATGGATTTTCCCTAAATTTGGAAAATTGTGAGTCATTAACGTCTCACTTTTAAAGAAATCTATTCAAAAGAAATTTAGCTTCCTGTGCCTGGAGGTAAGCAGGACTCAGAGTGAATGCAAACTTCTCTTAAGAAAAACAAACAGGAATTCAGACCTGCAAGATTCTGCTGGAGAAAGGGATTGCAGAGAATGAGTAGCTTCTGTGACAATTTCTTCTCACCACCCCAGTGACAATGGCTTCTCTGCCATTGTGTCCTCAAATGCAGGCACAATGAATTTTTTCTTGTTCCAGTATTTTATACCTTGGCCAGTCCTCATATCCTTGAGACTCATCTCAGGTGTCACCTCTTTCAAGAAGCTTTCCCTCACCACTCCAGACTGGTTTAGGGTCCTTAATGTTCCCAGAGTTCCCTTCTCTCCTGTACTGATCCCCCTTGTCACAGGACTCTTTCTCTGTGTGTGTTTTTTTTAGGACAGAAAACACATCTCACTCATGCCAGGATTCCCACAGCTTCAAATAGCGTGGGCACTCAGTACAGGGTCTGCCTTGTGGACTTGTGGTGTGTGAACTTGTTTTCCCGCCAAAGTCAGTGTTTGCTGTGAGCAAGGGACTTGATCAAGAAACTGGACTTTATCAGGTGGGTTAGAGAAAGAACATTATGGAAGGAGGAATAACATGAGCAAAAGCACGGAGGTATGAAAATACATGATTAAGGGGGCACCTGGTGGTTCAATGGGTTAAAGCCTCTACCTTCAGCTCAGGTCATGATCTCAGAGTCCTGGGATGGAGGCCCACATTGGGCTCTCTGCTCAGCAGGGAGCCTGCTTCCCCCTCTCCCTCAGCCTGCCTCTCTGCCTGCTGGTGATCTCTCTCTCTCAAATAAATAAATAAAATCTTAAAAAAAAAAAAGAAAATACATAATTAAGAAATGGGATGTGAGTAGGGGGTAGAGCAAAGTGGTGAAAGGCAGAGTTTTTGGGGTGCCTGGGTGGCTCAGTTGTTAAGTGTCTGCCTTTGGCTCAGGTCATGATCCCAGGGTCCTGGGATCGAGCCCCACATCGGGGTCCTTGCTCAGAGGGAAGCCTGCTTTCCCCCTGCTTGTGTTCCCTCTCTCACTGTGTCTCTGTCTCTCTCTGTCAAATAAATAAAAATCTTTAAAAAAAAAAAAGAAAAGAAAGGCAGAGTTTTTGAAATCAATCTTGAGAGGAAATCCTAGCAATCTCACCACTATTTATGTGACCTGAGGCGATTTACTTAGCTGCTTGTCCTTGTTTTTCCCATTATAAGACTGCAATTAGGTATAAAAAGGACTTACCACAGCGGCACTCAGTCAGTGAGTGTTTAATAAATTGTAGTTGTAAATATTGTTATTCTGAAAGGGGCGGTATCATTCTCTTGTGGAATGACCTGGACCCTACTGCTCCTTAGCCATTGTTGGCTTAGAGGTGTAAGATTTGAGGACCAACTTGTGCTATTCTTACCTTCATTTATTCATGCCTTTCATTCATTCATTCTACAAACATTCCTTGAGCAACTACTATCGGTGAGGTGTTGCAACATGCTGTGACAGCCTCAGAGCAAGAAGGATTCCCAACCATCAGAAAGCTCAAGATCTCGCAGGAAAAATTAGGCACAGACACAAAGATACAGTAAAAGCAGAGTCAAAGGGGGAGATGAAGATAAGGTGCTGGGAGAGCCTGGAAGAAGAAGGAGCAGAATGGAGAACTCAGTTCCTAGAAAAGGGGGAACTTGTATCTTTTTCTGGTTGTTTCAACCATTTTCTCTTTGACTACAGGAAATTTATCATAGTTTTAGTTATGTCGATTTTTCTTTGGGTTTGTTCATCTGTGGGTTTATTGTTTTGTTTTGTTTTAAGATTTTCATTTATTTGTCAGAGAGAGAGAGAGAGAGAGCATGAGCAGGAGGAGGGGAAGAGAGAGACGCAGGCTCCCTGTGGAGAAAGGAGCCCGATGCAGGACTCGATCCCAGGACCTGGGACCATGACCTGAGCCGAAGGCAGAGGCTTAACCCACTGAGCCACCCAGACATTCCACATCTGTGGGTTTACAATTTATATCCAATTTGAAAAAATTCTGTTATCATTTCATCAAATATTTTTACTGTCCTCATCTCTCTTTACCGTTCCTTCTCTGATGCTAAAAACCTTGCAATTACCTGTTGAATGGACTCTAATTATATGTTAAACCACTTGATATTGTTCTACAGGTCACTGAGGTTCGGTTTAATTTTTCAGCTTTTTTTCCCCCATTATCTCCCTCTGCTTCAGTTTGGCTAATTTTTATTGCCCTCTCTGCAGGTTCATGGATCTTCTGTAGTGTCTAATCTGCTGTTAAGTCCATCGGTTTTCCATTGCAGAGATTACAGTTTCAATTCAAGGATTTCCATCTTGTTCTATTTCTTCAACTCTCTACTTGCTCCCTCCTTATGTTCCTTTTTTTCTTTAACCCCTTGAAGACACAGTAGCCATTTTAAAGTCCTTGTCAGTTAATTCCATCATCTCTGTAGTTTCTCCTTCTATTGACTTATTTTTTTTTAAAGGTTTTATTTATTTGACAGAGAGAAACACAGCGAGAGAGGGAACACAAGCAGAGGGAATGGTATTGGGAGAAGCAGGCTTCCTGCCGAGCAGGGAGCCCGATGTGGGGCTCGATCCCAGAACACTGGGACCATGACCTGAGCTGCTGGTGCCTCTGAGCTGAAGGCAGACCCTTAACGACTGAGCCACCCAGGCACCCCGACTTATTTTTGTCTTAGTTATGGGTCCCATATCCACCTTCTTTGCATATGTGGTAATTTTTCATCGTACACTGCACATTACAGATGCTATAATGTTTGGAGTCTGGATTTTGTTGTCTTTACACACTGTTGAGTTTTTGTTCAGGTAGGCAGTTAATTTACTTGCTGAGGAGCTTGATCCTCTTGAGGCTTGTTTTGGCTTCACTGAAGTAGGCCGAAAGTAGCCTTTATTCTATGGCCAGATTACCCTAAATCCTACGTGTGGCCTTTTAGGGGACTCTACTGAAAGCGCAGGGTATTCAACAAGGTCTCTGTGCTCTGCGTGGTGGGAGCTTAAACATCTCAGCCTTGTGTGAGTGGTAGCAGCTGCTTGGTACTTGTTTTATTTCCTGGTAGCTATTTTTTTCCCCAGTAGATGTTCTTTGTCCCACCTTGTGGGGTCTTTTCCTGCACATGTGAAGCTTAGCATTTGGTTGGAGCATCAATAGGATCTCTATGTAGATTTCTTTCCCATTAGGATCTTGTCTTACAAATTTCTGATGTGTCAGCTGCCCTCAACTCAGCAACAACGGAACCGTTCCTCCTCTGCAGTTTGAGATGGTTCCTTTGAGCTGAGAGCTTGGGCAACTGCCCACTCATATTGCTTGTTTTGTTTCTCTCAGAGACCATATTTCTGTGCTGCCTCTGTCCAATCTCTGAAAACAGTAATTTCATATATTTTGTCCATTTTTACAATTGTTTATGGTAGGAGGCTGGTCTAGTTCCAGTTACTCCATCATGGTCAAAAGTGGAAGTGTGGAAAATGGGGAATTGGAATCGTTTCTTGAAGAATAGGTAGGCTTTGGACATAAGGCAATGAATGAAGAGGCTCATTTCAGGCAGAAGAAACAGCACTAGTAGCAAATATTTATTGAGCCCCTGCTGTGTGTTATGCACTGGGGATTTTGTGATGAATAAGACAAATGGAGACTTGCCCTAATGGAGCTTACAGCTTGTTCTGATCTGTGTTCATTACAACCGCTCTCTGGATGCCTGCTCCGTGCAAGACAGTGTGCTGGTACAGGAAGCTGATGTTACAAAGAAGAATAAAACACAATTTCTGTCTTCAGGGAGTTCACAGTATTTGGGAGGAGAGAGATAAATAAAGAGTTACTTCCAACATAAAGCAGTGAGTGAGATGACAATGTTATGCCTAGGGCGCTATGGGAGAGGAGAGGCAGACTTTTAGGCCCAGCTTCCTTTATGGGATATGCACTGGGTCTCCAAGAATGAGTAGGGATTAACTTGGAGGGGTGGAGGGGGCCTTCTAGACAATAGCAACAAAAGCACAGAGACGTAGGTACCTACAGGAAGCCGAAAGTATCTCAGTGTGGCAGTGCGAGATGAGACTCGAGAGGCAGATCGACCCTTAAGGGGCTGTGTGTGCCATGTTAAGGGTTTAGATTTTATCTAGATGGCAGTCAGAGAGCCATGGGAAGCCTTTAAGTAAGGGAGTGATACCCTGAAAATTCCTATCCTTGACATCTCCCAGCTGGCAGGAAACACTGAGTGAGTATTCAAGGAGGATTTATGGGACTGGGAAGGGCTGTTAGAAGTTAATTCTCTTCCACCAGGAATCTGAAGGACCTTTTCATAAGAGCCATTTGGATTGAAAAAAAAAAAAAAAAAAAAAAACCACAAAATAGTACAAGACACGTACAAACAAATTCCATAGCATCAAAATTTCATCAACAGAGATATGGAAAAGCGACAAATGCAGTAGGCAAAGATGAGTTTCTTCAGGAAGGTGGTGGGTGGGAAAGAAATAGAAAATTTTAGAGCTATAATGGTTCTTGCAAATTATCCTGTTCTTTGCTTGGTTTTATAATTACATTGGAGGCAACCGAGACCTAGAGAGACGGAAGCAGAATGGGGGTTGCAAAAAGAACGTTGGGCTGACCTGAGTTTGTATCCTGGCTTGGCCATGACTAGCTGCGACCTTGGGCAAGTCACTTATGCTGCCTGAGTCTTAGTTTCTTTTTTTTTTTTTTTTTAAGATTTTATTTATTTATTTGACAGAGAAAAAGATCACAAATTGGCAGAGAGATAGGCAGAGGAAGAAGGGGAAGCAGGCTCCCCACTGAGCAGAGAGCCCGATGTGGGGCTCGATCTCAGGACCCTGAGATCATGACCCGAGCCGAAGGCAGAGGCCTCAACCCACTGAGCCACCCAGGTGCCCCGAGTCTTAGTTTCTTTATCAACAAACTGGACGATAACAAAATCAACCCTGATGGACTGAAGTAAGACATACATGAAATCAGGGAAGTTGTTTCTACTGAACCGAAACTGAGCTCACTTATGTTGTATCATCTCAGACATTCCATTGCTCAACTGATTTACATGGAGGGAGAAGGCCCATGGGAGGAAAGTTCCCTTGGGAACAGCCCTAAGTAGTGGAGGATGACTGTGTATTAAAGATAACTGCAAATTCTTTGTCACTAACCCCATTAGAAGGTGAGCTTTATTTTTTCTCCCCTTGAATCTTTGCTGGCCTTGTGATTACACTAACCAGTTGAATTAACCATCATAGTGGATACGATGCTGTGGTAGTTCTGGACCCAGAGCTTATGAGAGCCAGAGACTTCTGTCTGTCCTACTGAATACTGACTCCTGAGATCCAGCTGTCATGAAGAGTAGTCTAAGCTAGTCAAGTGGCAAGAGCACTTGGAGAGACAGAGCTGCCTGCCTTCCATCTGACCCCATCAAGGCACTAGGCAAAGAGTGACAGCATCTTGGATATTCTGGTCCTAGCTACCAAATGACTGCAGTCTCATAAGACATCCTAAGCAGGATTCACAGAACTGTGGCAAATAATACGGTGTTGTGATTTTAAACCACTGAGTCTGGGACAGTTTGTTACACAGCAAAGGACATCCAGGAGAAATAGGGAGGTTGGCTCTCTTGCTGGGGCCCGGAATTGGGTTTGAGCCTTCCTGGGAAGCTAAAGGAGCCAGCACATTCTGGACCCAAGCAGTGATGCTTTGGGATCCAGGGACCAAGGTTGATCTCAGTGTGGGGGCAAGAGTCCTCCTCTCCCTTTCTCCACAGAACAGAATATTTATGGCTCAGGGTAGACAGTGTGATGGTTTGAGGGTTTGCAGCTCTGGAGGCACTTGGGGCTAGATCCTCGGGCAGAGGAATGGTGATCCTGTGGAATCCAGCTGTAGGGCTGAGGCATAGTGCCACATTCCCAGTGGCTTGTAGGCAGAGAGAATCTTAACAAGGAATGCGGCACAAAGGGAACAGAGCAGATTTCCTGAGCACAAGCGAGGCCCCTGGCATCTTCCAGAAAACCCTGAGCAAGACTTTGAGTGAGTTGGAGGTCTCATACACATTGTTGAGGGAGAAATCCCAAAAATCTGGATTATTGCCATCAGTGAGGCCATAGGCTAATGAGGGCCGGGGACACCCAGGTTTTATCTATAAAGCTCCTCACGTTATGTTTGCTATGTGACAAGTGGTCAACATGTGACGATATGTGTCATTAGGGAATTGGCCCTAATATCCAGGGTCATATGGCATATTAACAACAGAACAGCCTAGCATTTTCTTGCCATGAGACACTGTCCCCTGCTGATTGCTCTGGGTTAGTTCAGAGTCAGCAGCAGTCACCCCAAGAATGCAGAGCTCA
>CM053613.1:47872704-47903952 GCA_028646535.1 Procyon lotor
TCAACATGGATGGGACTGGAAGAGATTATGCGGAGTGAAATAAGTCAAGCAGAGAGAACCAATTACCTTATGGTCTCATTTATGTGCTGAGCATAAAGAAAAACATGGAGGGCATTGTGAGAAGGAAGGGAAAGGTAAATGGGGGGAAATCAGAGGGGAGATGAGAGACTGCGGACTCTGAGCAACAAACTGAGGGTTTTGGAGGGGAGGGGGATGGGGGTTGGGCGAGCCTGGTGGTGGGTATTGAGGAGGGCACGTATTGCATGGAGCACTGGGTGTCGTGCATGAACAATAAATCTTGTAACACTGAAAAAATAAACATATTTGGGGGAAAAAAAAAAAAAGAAAGAAAAGTGAGCCTGCAGAGGCTAGGGGCTGGGGAACAAAGGGGAAAGGGAAAGACCGTGCGGTGGCGTCCAGCCACCTGAGCACCTGGTATACTCCTGCCTTTCCTTACCTCCACATCTGGCTACTCTGCCAGCCTTTCAGCTCTGTGGGGACTGCCGCACCCACTCATCTTTTCACATGGCTATGTTCCCTCACCCTTCTCATCACTTCTTTGTTAAACAGATTGACAATGGCCCTCACTTAGGGTAAAAGACGGCTCCCTGTCTTCCGGGCACAGACAACACCAGCCTGTGGATCCACGAGGCTCATACAGCCCCCTGTTAGTGAACTGGGCAGCTGGGACTGGCCTCTTGTGGAACCTCCGTCATCAATTAATGCTAGAGCGAGATGGACACTGAGCACTAATTTTGCAGGCATAAAAAGTGCTATTGGAAATTTCCTTTCAAATGTTGAGCTCATGTTGCTAATTCTGTTTTAATATTAACAATTCCATTTGGCAATTATATTTCAATAATGAAAAGGTTATCTCTACTGTAAGATAAATAATGAGGAAGATTCACCGGCTTTGGCTTGATCGTTGGAATTCATGTGTCATTGGAGCCGTATTCTCAATTACGACCCAACAAACTGATTAAATATCAACCAAGCATGAATAATAACTTGTAGCTCTGATTCCTCTCCCTCACCCCACCTCTCACTGCTTTAGAGCCTTGGAACATAAATGTGAATTTTTCCTGGCATTAACGAAGACAAAAAATTTCTATTTTTGATCTGGTGTCTACCATGACTGACCCAAACCACTTGGGCCTCTAGATCAACGATGTAAGCGGAAAGTTGTTTCTTGGCTGGTCTAAAGAGTCATGTGGTCAGATGCCTCTTCCTCCTGCACTGATCTGTTCAGTTCACTTCGACTTGCATCAACTGAGCACCTACTGTATGTCAAGCCTAGAGCTAAACCTAAGCCCATAGCGATCATTCCATCAGGAAAACAAAAACTGCTGCCGAGGGCATGTCTTAGCCTCTGAGCTCCCCGGATACTCTCTGCAGCTGCACACCTCCACCAATTCTAGATCACATAGTGTTGAAATGACCTTTCCTGCTTCTGTCTCCTCTGATATAAGGCATATGTCTCAAGGACAGAAGATGTGTCATATTTGCCTTTGTATTCCTTGCTGGGCCAGCCCAGAGCCTTACACACAATAGACACACAACAGATGTTTGCTGGATTTTAGTGAATCACTTGAAATTTTATATACATGATTGACTACTCACAGTGACCCAGAAAGTAGCCCTTTCTCTACACAGTCCTCATAACACTGAACTTGAGTGTTTCCCAGTCTTTTCCTAAGAAATTAAGCATCTGAAGGTGGGGCCACTTTTGTTATTTACTTAGGGACCGTCCAAGGCTGAGTGAATGGTTGGGTGTCCAGTGTTTCCTCTTGTCTCTAGGACTAGTGCCCCGGTGGTTAAGTTCCCCCGGGAGCAAATGCTGAAAAAAAAAAAAGATCCAAGTGCAAGGAGTAACCAAGAATAAAAGAAATACAGGTGAAGGAGTGGGGATTTGAGACAGAAAAGGGAAGGCAGCCCAAGCAGGTGCCTTTTCTGAAGTATCCCACCTGAGAAGTGATGCAATTGGGGTATTCATCTAGAAAATGCCCACTGATCACTGGGAGTGGGCTATTGCCAGGGGACGTTCACTGCTTGTCACTTCTGACCCGCTCCATGCATGGGGAAAGCTGGTTTCAGAGCCAGAGGAGCCCATGGAGAAGTGAGGGGATATAGCTGGGAGTTGGGCTAGCCCCACTGCAGAAGGTATGAATGGGGTACTGACCCAAGTAGTCACAGATAAGGAATGATGATCACGTGATGATACAGAACCCCCAGAGCATCCAGAGGGGAAGTGAGGGATTTAGACAGTCATCGTGTATCTGCAGGGATGAGAGGACATCTGAGGCTCTCTGTAGTAGTACTAACACTTTAAATTGCCATGACGCTCATGTGTCACTTTGGCTTTCAAAAGTCCAAACCATCTTCAGAAGAAAATCCTTTGTCTTTGGATCGAGCAAGTGAAAGAGGTACATGTGCGACAGAAGGGTGGTGGGGGCCACCTTGCTGGTTTGGCTCAATCGTTCTTACATGAGAGCAGACCTATAGAGAACAGGAGAGAACCCACGGGAATGGAGAGAGGGTGGGGGGTGGGCTAGAGTCCTAACGTGACATGTTAGGGTGGTCCTATGACCTTGTTAGCCTCCCCCAAATCACCTGACATCTCCCCAACCACCCACCTGGTAGCAGGCACTATGTTGCCCATCTTATACACATCATTTTACATGAGGTGACCTTCACGGCCACCTGGAAAGACGTCTAAAAACACCATTTTGCAGATGAAGAAACTGAGGCTCAGAGAGGCCCAACAGTGAATGCAAACCCAAGGTAGGGACATGAATCTGTTCCTTATTTTGTGACCTCAGGGTGCCCTTCTCTACAGCTGTTCATCCACAACCTTCAAAGGAGGTGCCACTGGGCTCAGCAAGGCAGGGAAGAACCCTGGCAAAGGATCTCTGTGCTGATTTGTGGTTAAAGGCAAACATGATGATCATCAGTGCCAGGACAGGGGGTGAGGAGAGCTGTCCTCATTCTCAAGCATTCCTCCATCCACATGGCCCTGGAGACCTTCCAAGGGGGCAGCAGATGCAGCAATTGCTCTGAAGACCGGAGAAGAAAGGGTCTTGTCTGGAAATGTAATTACTTCAAAGTAAAAGGTTTCTGAAAGACACACAAAAATTATAGCATGTTGTTTTTCTGAAACTGATATTCCCAGTATGGACACAGATTAACTTTGATCAAAGTCTAGAAACCCTTGGAAGGAACATTGAGCAGGATAAGGACAACGGAGAAGACGGCAATGATGCTGATGGATGGGGAGGATGGCGATGATGAGGCTGGATCTACTGAGATAACGATTATAACGAGGATAACATCAGTGATGAGGACGGTGGCAATTACTAAGGCTTGAATTTTAAGTCCAGACCTGTGTCTGTAGCCATAACCCATTTGCTTCGTTCAGTTACTTTTCCGTTTGCTGAACTATTTAAAATAAAATTCGTTCATCTATTCAAAATATTTACTTAGTCCCAGGTATACCTAAGGTAGCTGCTAGAACCTTCTAATTCCCAATTTGTCAAGAAAATGCCTCCATCCTCGCATTAGGGATAAATGAAAATGAGGGTGAATTGCATTCAAATAAAGATTTATCACAATGAATGTTCCCAAAACTGGTGTGAAAAGAACTATTAATGATTTTTCAGCTCCTATAAGCTAATGTCAATGATCTGCTTCATTGTTAATTAATGTGGCAGTAAAAAGCCGCTCAGTAATTACATAAGGAGAGGGGTTGTCTGGCTTTTCACTGAAACCTGTGCTCCAGGCCCTGCAGACCAGGGCAGGTGGTTACCAGGAAGAGCTCTGGAAGGCACACAGTGCAAGGCCCACATCTGGGGGGACACTCCTGGTTAGAGATGTGGGCAGTGTTTCCTGCATCGCTATTTGCTGAGGTGGCTCCCTGGGTAACAGTGGGCCTCCTTCTCTGGCATTTACGGATCGCCACTGCTGCAGACTTAATTGTTCAAAGGCAACATGAAAAAGGCCCTGAACGTTATTATAACAATTCTCCAGTTCAGAGAAGTTACATGACTTCTCTAGGTCATTCAGTCAGTAAGCCCGGGAATGAAGATTTGATTGTATCTGCTTATAAGATTTGTTAGTTGATCTAAGAGCTGCCATAAATAGGGATACTTCCTACCTTCTAGGGTGGGAATGGCAATGGGAATGAAGAACATAGAGAAAGCCTAGATGAGGTCCAGTGGCCAGAGCATCTGGGTTATAGGTCCCTTTCAGTTGGTCACTGGCTGGGACCATGAACTTCCTGCAACACCTCTGTCCTCATGCTGTAGGCTCTCTGTCTACACAAAGTGGTCATCTGTGGGCTTTCTCAGGGGCCTCCTAGCCTCCCCAGACCCTCTCAGACTCTGCCTTACAGACGGCTCACCTATGCCTCAGCTCATCTGCTCACAAGAACAACTGCAGGACAGAGGCACGTGGGGTGGTCTATGCAGCTGTCATGGAAAGACTCAGGACACTATCAAGTTATTTACATCCAAGAAAACATATCTCTGGAGTAAACACAACTCATTGGAAAAGTCACATCCGATATGCAGAAAACTAGTTTACACCTGAACCCAGATCTATTTCCTTGTGTCCTCTCATTCCCTGCCTCGGCCATCGGTCAATTTTGTCCCTCATAAGAAAGGGAGCATGAGGCACCTGGTTGGCTCTGTCGGTTAAGTGGCTGACTCTTGATTTCAGCTCAGGTCATGATCTTGGGGTCCTGGGATGGCACCCTGTACCATGTGGGTCTCTGCACCCAGAAGGGAGTCTGAGATTCTCTCTCCCTCTTCCTTTGCCCTTCCCTACTGCACTCTCTCTCTCTCAAATAAATAAATAAATAAATAAATCTTTAAAAAAAAAAAGAGAGAGAGAGAAAGAAAAAAGAAAGTGAGCAGGTTGAGGGCAAGGACTGCACCAAGTGACTCTTCTCTCCACCCATCATCAACTCTGGTGCAGCCCTGGGCATGGAAAGGGACTGATAACTATTTCCGCCTAAATAAAGTTTCGGTAACGTGTGTACATTGCCTTTGTGTGTTACCACAGAGGTCACCTTGGCCAGTACTTTGCTTCCCATTTTCTACAGATGGAAGCCAGGGCTGAGAGAAGCCAAACAGCTTTGGTCAAGGGCCACTCAACCAGGAAGCAGGCTTTTTGATTCTCAGGCTAAGGCTCTGGTCACTAGCCGTTGAAAGAGGAAACAATTCCTCCCTGAGGAGAGGGATGAGGATGCTAAGAACTCCTGAAGACAGAGGCACCTGCTGGAAATGCCTGGGAGAGGAGGCAGTTAGACAGCTGTCACAGATCTCCAGGAACCCCGGGAAGGTACCGGAATGAGGGAAGTCAGGGGTAGAATCCTTATACCTTTGCCAGGACAATGAATTCTCACTTCCAGCCCTACGGCTTGGTTATTTAAGTGCCTCTCTGTCCCTCACATTAGCCTGAGAGCCCCTGGGCTGGGCTCCAGGTCATATTCATGTGTATTTCCTGCTCCCCTCCCCCACACTCAGGATGGTCTAGCCCAACATTGGAATGAATGAATGAAAGGATGAATGAGTGATTCAGTCAATACAGTGGGGAGGATCTATGTGCTTTCAAAGAGCATGTATGAAAAAAAAAAAAAGAGCATGTATGGTCCCACAGTCCCTAAAAACAATCTCTGCTTTTTTCGTGAATAATAATAATAATAAAGAACATCTCTTTAGCTCTATGAAGTTTTGAAAACACTTGGGCAGGGTAAGAATTATCATCTCAATTTGGGAGATCTGTCCAAGGTCACAGAGATATTTTAAGTAGCTACCATTTTCTGAGTTTGTGTCACGCCCTTTGTTGGTAATAGCTCATTTAATGCTTGGCAAAAATCCTCTGGGGTAGAACTATCATTGTTAGACCCATTCTTCAGATGAGAAGACTAAAGCTCCAGAAGGTAACCTGCCTAAGGTCACCTGGGCAGCAACTTCATTTAAAGCCGAACTGGCCGGACTCCAGAGCCAGAGCATTTTCCGTGGATCCAGATGCCCTAATGAGACACTGTCAGGCTGACGGCGCTGTCAGCTGGATGGGGGCTGATAGAGAATCTTACAGGGACAATGACAACAAGCCCTATCTCTGAGTGACGTGGGACCAGAGTTTGCAGGGGAGCTTCCCGGCTGACTGCGGGTCAGGTGCATGCTGCTCTTGAGGGTATATTTGTGGGAGTGCAAGCGTATCTACTTGTCTTCCCTGAGGCAGAAATACAATGGACCCATTCAGATCTCTTCTCTTGGATCCTCCTAGGTGCTGCCAGCCTTCCATTCCCTGTGCCTCATTCCCTGTGTGTCAGCAGTAAGGTGACGTATGTCAGTGATCACAGGGTCTATGAACAGGATTCAGGGGCAGCACCCGCCCAGGGGGAGCTGGAGGGCAAATGTCCTGGTGCTCAGAGGAGCTACAGAGAGTTTGTTTTATTCATTTTTTAAAATGAAAACTGTGTATATTAAGGTCTATAATGTGATGACTTTGATACACATATACATATAGTGGAATTATTATTATTGTCAAGCTAATTAACACATTTCTTCACCTGGTTACCTTTTGTGTGTGTGCCTGTGTGTGTGATGAGAGTGCCTGAAATCCACTCTATGATTTCTATTTTGTTCAACATTCATTGAGGGTACTTTCCCAGTCTTGCATTGCTCCGGGTATGAGGTCAGACAGTAGAAACCAGCCTAACGAAGCTGATGCCCCGCCACCTGGAACCGTTAGCTCAGGGAAGAACAAGAGCAGAGGTCTGCAGGCAGGATTCCAGGCAGGGCCCTTTCTGACAGTAGTCAGGCCTCAGGGAATGAATGGTCGCCCTCTGAGGAAGCGCGTGGAAGGAAGGTTTATACACAGCACATGGACACGAGCAGAGGGCTGCGCTCCACCAGTGAAATCCAGCAGAGCAAGGAGATAAGCATCTAAGATGGAACATGGGGGAGCCTTCTCGCCACCCAAACAATGGTATTCCAGAAATGGTACTTTACTGCATGCTTTGGGTCAGGCATTGTGGGGTACTATCTATGAATCATCTCATCTTCTCCTCACCACAAACCCAGAAAGGTGAGGGTTATTATTCCAGCTCTACAGAGAAAAGAATTCCATGATTTGTTGTTAGGCTGATTAGAAGGGGGGCAGTCTGATCCCCAAACCGTACAAAGCAGCTGTGGGCTTGCTGGACAAAATGGGTCACTCTAGATGATCATGCAGGAAAAGGGACTGAACCTCCAGGGCTTGGAATCAAAGAGTAACGCTGATGGCATTTCTTGGGAGCCTTCCATTCAAGAAGCCCTGCTCGGGGCTGGCCACTCTGTCTAGGTGTGGGGGTGCAGGGAGGGTGCTGGGGGCGGCAGTGAGACCTGTGAATTGGAATTCCGGCTGTTGTGGTTGGCTGTGCCATCTTGAGGTTTCTTCCCTCTACTACTTTTTTTGTTTTGTTTTTAATTTGACACGAGGATAGAAAGAAGAATTAAGGTAGCAATGAAGCTCGGTTCTCCAAGAGGCTCAAAGACGAACACTGTCATGTGTAATACAAGAGGGTAAGTGGCAAGTGAGGAGGCAGCAAAGGCGTGAATGTGTGCTATATTGGAGGCTTGGACTTGGAATTATCCAGACATAAAAGCTCTCTAAAAGTGAACCTGGGGCAATCCAGGGGAAGTTCGGGCAGAAATCACTTCTAATAGTAGGTTTGCGGCTTCCTTCTGCCAACCACAGAGGGCTCACAATTCTCCCCACATTAAGGTAAGGCCCGGAGCTTCATGCGGTCACCGAGGTGTGGAGCGAGCACCGTCTTGGAGATCGTAAGTCCTGACGTTCACTTGCACTTCCAACTGAGGCCGAGATCAGGGAATGTTTGTTGACTTTCCCTGGGTCACACGGCTCCTCTGTGACAGAGCCAGGACAAGATACCCTTCAGGTCAAAGCCTACTAGTTTTTGGTGGAGGATTTCATGGGTCAGATGGCCCCAGTGCCTGGAGCCCACCACAACACCCTGAATCTTCCATGTCGCTGCTCCTGTAAGGACTGGAGAACGGAATTCTCAGCTGCCATCTTTAGTTTCTTGGGTTGATGTTCCTTCCTGCTTTCTCCAAATGTATGGATCTGTGCATTGAGGTAGCTCACCTCTCCCTTTCCTCAGTCTTTTTTTTTTTTTTTAAAGATTTTATTTATTTATTTGACAGAGAGAGAGATCACAAGTAGGCAGAGAGGTAGGCAGAGGGAGAGGGGGAAGTAGGCTCCCTGCTGAGCAGAGAGCCCGATGCGGGGCTCGATCCCAGGACCCTGAGATCATGACCTGAGCTGAAGGCAGAGGCTTTAACCCACTGAGCCACCCAGGCGCCCCTCCCTTTCCTCAGTCTTATTCTACATACTCATCTCCTCTTAAACCCGTTTCTCTCATTTCCTCGGCCATTTCCTTTCAGACCTTCTTTAAATCTCAACCATTTCAGGGCTTCCTGCAGGAAAGCCCACTTCCCTCATGCGCCCACTGACAAGTATTTCCTGGACGCCCGTCAAGGCCCCGCCAGACCTCTCTGTTCGCCCGGTACCTGCTGGGCCCCAGGCATGTATTGGGTACTTGACACAGACTGAGGCTCAGTTCAGCCCCATTAGCGTTCTGCAGTGTGGGCACTACAAACCCACAGAGGAGGAAATAGAAGCCCAGTTGGGATCACTTGCATGCAGATCATAGAGCCAGCACATGGAAAAGTTGGACTGGAGCGCTGAAGTTGTCAAACAGAGGGGCTAAGAGTCTATGAGAGCAGAACGTCTGGATTTGAACTCCAGGTCCACCACTGAGTATCTCTGCGACCCCGAGCAAGCTGCCTGACATTTATTTCCATGTCTTGGGTTCCTCACTTGTGAGAAGGGGATGGTAACAGGGTTGTGGTAAAGACTGAGAGACAAAATAAATATAAAGCACTCAGAACAGAGTGAGAAACTAATAAATAACAGCTACTGCTGTTGCTATGTTATTATTATTACTCTTATATATCAGGTTATCTAATTCTCAAGATTACGTGCTTTCCACTAGCCACGGTTTCTCAAACTTGTCTCAAATAGCCTCCCTCGGGCGGGTACCGTAGGAAACAGACCCTGTGACGGAGAGCTGCTGGTGGGAGGTGGTCTGAGGAACACCCTCTCAGGGAGTGAGGGAAGCATGTGGGCAGAAAACTGTAACACAGTCTCTACCAGTCTCATGAAGAGCTCTGGAGCTGAGCTGGCCTTTCCAGATGAGACCACAGAGTCTGAGCCTTTCTGTAATTCTCACTCTCGACCCCTTCCCCAGTGGAAGAGTCACTGGACATGGCCTCCAGGGTTAACCCGAGAAACCCTAACCTGGGTAAGGCAGCTCCCTCAGAGGAGGACAACCCCCCCGAGAAAGAGCAGCTGCTGGCAGCCCCTGGCATCCGGGGACACAGAGTGCCTTGTTTTGGGGGGCATCTGGGTGATGCACCATAACACCCACGACAAGCTGGAACAGCAGAAGGGTGAGTCTCCCCCTCCCCAAAGCAGGATTTGTGTTAGTGTGGTTGCATTTGCAGTGCCCCGAGAGCTAACGGGTTGCTGAGTCCCACCTTGGAAACCCTGTCGATCACAATCTCTGAGTAGGGGCCCCAGAATTCTTCAAGATTAACAAGCGCCCCGGGTGATATGTGTGCACCCTGAAATTGGAGAAGCAATGTCCTAAAGAGTCTTGAGGAATTGGTCTGGTCAAGTGCTTGTTTGACATGACATTAGATTCTCATATTTTATCTTAAGAATTCACTCTAATCTTGCATCCTCTTTCATGATACATTTGTGTTTACTTTAATGTAAGAATGACTTTCCCTCCTATGTTCAGAAAATACAGATCACCGTTACCTTCCCTGATCAGCTCTAGCCAGGCCCAAGGATACCCACATCCCAATTTGAGAAGCCCAAGTGTCTCTTGATATTTTCACGACCTGCTGGGGATGCAAATATATTAAGCCCCAGCCTCTTCCCCTAAAGGAGCTGGAAGTCTAGCAGAGAGTAAAACACAAGGTAATGTTCAGATTGTTGATCTTTCCTCGGCCTTCTCTGTCTCCTGGATTCACCTGCTTTCTGGGACCCTGGCCGATGCTGTTGTGGAGTTAGCCAACATATTTTGCCTGGGACTGCTCCCTACCCCACCTACCTGTCCTCAATCAATTTCTTTCTCTCCGAGGGCAGTGTATGGCAGGTGTAGTTTCTCCTCTGCCCGTGTTCTCTACTTTCTGGATCATTAAATTGCTCTCATCCCAATTCAGCAATCTATTTCATCTTCGACGTTTGGCTGTCTTGGAAACCCAAGAGCCCCTGTGGGAGTGGAAGGCCCAAGAGAAAGAAATGATTTAGAACACCTCAAAACCAGGCCTCAATGTTTCTCGCTCCCATTCCCAGAGGGGCCTTTGCAGTTGGAATCTCAAGTCAGAAAGTACTTTCAAAGTCAGAGGGCAAAGGGAAGGCAGGAGGGCGTGAAACGGGACAGGCACGATTTGGAATCTGTGAGAAGTAGCTTGCTCTCTCCAGGTGGGCTCGTTTCCAGGAAGCCCTATTAATAACATCATTCACTGTGGTAACGGCTTTCATTTTGAGAAATCCCCAGGTCCTTTATGGGGAGAAATCATATCACCCGACAACGGACTGGATCTCCTGAACACAGTAAAGTTAACAGCTGCTAAACAGCTGCGTTGCTCTAGTGAGGGAGAAAGAGCCCTGGGGCCTTGGCAGAAGTTAGGAAAAGGAAACAGAGCCTCGACTCCTTTAATGGGAGGCAATCAGAATGCACCCAGGCTTCAAAGCGAGATTCCTGCACCCTCCGCCTTCAGCGATCGGACATGTAATCAGAGGAAGAAACCAGGAGAGTCACATGGGGGCCAGACCTGGTGTTGGCTTAGCATTTAGGTGCCAGGCACTGTGCTAAGCCATTTACAAGCATTATTTAATAGACTCCTCACACCTACTAGGTGATGTGGCTTCTAGCTTTATTCCCACATTCCAGAAGCCCCCGAGAAGCGGACGGACCGGCGCAGGCTTGCCTGGCAAACGTGTGGAGCCCAGGCTGGCTTCCCGAGTCACTCTAAGCCAGGAAGTCTCAGAAACCCTCTCTTAACTTGGCTGGCATGTAAGGGCTTGGAGTTACTTTGATTTGAAAATGGGAAGGGTGTGCCCGCTTCAAAAGCTAAAGAAACTTCTCAACTGGACAAGCCGTCACGTAAAACATCGCTTCTCCGTCCAGCTGGTGATCGGGTGCGATCCCACACTGGGCACACAGCCGGGCCTTCTCAAGGTGCTGGCCCTCAGTCCCTCTCCGTGTCTAGGAACTTCCTGCAGTGGCATACCAAGCACAGTGGAGCCATGTGCTGCTTGGGTCTGGCTCTCCGTGGATGATTTATGGGCCTCATATCCTTCCACCATCCCCAGGAGGGAGTGATGCTTCTTACTTACGGCCTGACCTGGCTGGATCCTGTCAAAGAGCCTCGCAAACCCCCTTCAACGACAGTAATTCTCCCACCACGAGGAAGCCGGAGTGGCAGGTATCTGAATGAGATCCAGCACCCCCGGGGGAGCTTCTTAGCTGGTCCCAGTTAAGGACACTGCTGGCCGTGAGTGGGGCTGAAAGATGGAGAGAGGCAGGGAGAGAGCAGGAAGACAAAGGCAGAAAAGGAGATGGAGGCAGATAAAGGACATTTAGGTGGGCGATTGCTTATGTGAGGAAAGCCTGCTCTTCCTGGGGACCAGGGGCTCTTTGGTTTCCAAGACAGCCGAATGCTAGAGACCATGTCTGGTTTTGCTCAGTCTTGTAGCCTCAGCACCCAGCACAGTGCTTGACACACAGGAGATCTTCTTAAGGACTTAGGGAGTGAAATTAAAAATAAAGAGACATAAGAGTACAGAGAACACGAGTCCTGGCCCCGAAGATCTGCTCAGTAAATCCCTGTCGACTGACCGAATACACACATAGGGATAGACATCACGTTAGAGGGGATGGGAGGGGACCCAGATTCCAGGACAGGGGCCCAGCAGATCTACCAAGGGAAGAAAATATTGAGGGCGAAGGGCCTAGGGCTGCACCCAGCCAGAGGGGCCCAGGATAAGGCCACCTCCCAAGGCACTCCTGGGGCTTCGAGTTTAGGGTGGAAAATCTGAAGGGACAGGAGCCTTCTGACAGGCAGCAGGGAGCCTGAAGCAGCTATTCAGTCTCTGGAGTAGAGGAGGAGTGGGGAATCAGTGGTTGAGGTGGGAGCTCATCCCTGCTTTCTCAGAATCTAGCATAAACCCAGGCACCCACCGGGCACGCGGCCGACGTCTATTGAGTAAGTGAACAAGAACAAGACGTGGGGAGGAGAAGATCAAGGCAGGGGTTTGGGACGGCATCTGGGAAAGGACAGAGTGATGTGTGAGGTAGGCCCACAGGCTGACAGGGCTGTGCTGGACAGGCCAGGCCCTATCCAAAGACTTGGTGCCTCTGGGTAAATGTGAGTGAATGGGGCTTCTACTTTGACTCTAGAGCAGTGGTTCCCAAGCAGGGCGGTCTTGACCCCCAGAAGACATGTGGCAATTCTGGAAACATTTTTGGCTGTCATGACTGATGAGGGCTGCTCCTGGCATCTAGTGGGTGGAGCCAGGGATTCTGGTAGACATACTCTAATGCAGAGGGCAGACCCCACAATGAGGAATTATCTGGCCCAAATGTGATGGCTGAGAACCCTTGCTCTACAGCCCAATGGGAACACCACTGGCCCCTCCCTGATCCTGAACCCAAACCCTCCTTGTGAGGTCCTTCAGGCACATAATTGGGATCACTACCATCACTCAAGATTTGTTGAGACTTGACATGCCAAAACAGACACCTGTCATCTTGACTTTCTCCCCAACACAGACAAGAGTGGTTTGGGATTCAGAGGAGTTGGACGGGAACACGAGGCATCCGGGGCATGGCTAGAGACCCACGGATCATGCCGGCCACCACTGCTGCAGCCACGGGCGAGGTCTGGGCTGGGATCGCTCTCATCCTTCTGGAATGGATAAACTCGGTCCTTAGAAGAGGAAGGGGTCATAGGAGCAAACAGTCTCACTGCCTCCTTTTACAAAGAAGCCCCAAGTGGGAAATGCTAAATGACTTGCCCAGGGTCACACAGTAAATGAGTGGCAGAACCAAGCCTGGAATGCAGGTCTCCTGATCTGCCTATCGGGCTCTTTCTTAGAGAAAGCCTCTAGTGACTTAAGTTTCCAAAAAGTGCCTCCCGCAACACCGAGCCATATGTGATACATGTAAGTGGAGTCTTGAAAACCTTTCAAATGTTCAGGGAATCAGGGGCAGCTCACCTGAGGCTGACCGTTGCTCAGGGAGCAGAAGTCTAAGAGAAGGTTCTTGGGGGAGCCTACGACTTTGATGAGTAATATCTTCGATAGAAAGGTAATTGCTTGAAGGTGTCTTTAAGCATTCATGGGTGACCCCAAAGCAAGATGACTTTACAAATAATTAGGATATTTCCTCCCTGTTGTCCCAAGGAAAGGTGGTATTAGGACATAAAAAGATTAACACCAAAATTAATATTTCTTCTCCCAACCCCAGTCCTTTGAGACTTACTTTGATGACAAAAAGCTGCTATTCATTTGCCCAAGAAGAACATGCCAGCAACTAGCTCCTTTAAAGTGGAAATAAAAGAGCACAGGCTTAGCTGGAGAGGTGGGACAATTTAACAAGTCACAGGGCAGTAAGATTCCCTCTGCCCCAGACCCCCCACTTACTCAACCTCGAAGGCCCTGTTCCTCCCTCCCCCACCCCGAGGCATTGCTAAGCTCCTCCCCCACCCCCTCAAGGAAGAGTGAAATCTACACTGCCCAATGACCCACACTGACCCTTAGCATCCCGGCAGCCCGGGCACAGTACACATGTGACAGTGGACTGTCATCTGTCCCCTGTCCCCGCCCTGGGGGGTCTGTGCCTGGCTCAGAGGCAGGCCTACAACAGGAACTCAACAACTACTCGTTGATTTGCTGAAGTAAAATAAGGAGAAGTGGTACCCCAAGGGAGGGGGTGCGTGCCGGAGGAGGGACGGGGTGTGTGTTTGTGGGGGATGGGGAACTAGGTGCTGTCCTGACGTTCTGATTCTACCAAAGACGCTACGATGTCCTGATCTCTCACTACGTGCAAAGCACTATGGTCACAGATGTCGTCCTCCTGACAAGTCGGGCAGCAAAGTCTCATCATCCCCAGGTCCTCCATAAGGAAATGAGTACTCAGAGAGTCAGTACTCAGAGAGCATAGGCCTTCTTGGTCCACCATGGTCTCAGGCTACATAAGCAAAATATTTCCTATGCTTCAATAAAACCCTGATGGGGGCACCCGGGTGGCTCAGTCGGTTAATCATCTGTCTCCAGCTCAGGTCACGATCCCAGGGTTTTGGGATTGAGCCCTGAATCCGGCTCCTTGTCTGGTGGGGGGTCTGCTTGTCTCTCTCCCTCTCCCTCTGCTTGCTGCTCTCCCTGCTCATGTTCTCTTTCTCTCTCAAATAAATAAATAAAATCTAAAAAAAAAAAAAATTAAAACCCTGGTGATGCCTACTTGGACCAGCAGGATTTGTCACATGAGAGCTTCTGCTCATGTTTTCCCAAGTAACACACACATTTAATGGAAGTGGTGATTGCATCATCAGAGCCCTAGAAGCTTCTTTCCTAAGTCTACATAAAAAAAACATACGCACAGCTGCATCAGTAAACAAGCTGATGTGACTTGTGGACTTAAGAGTCATGAAGTAATTTATTTGAAAAGTCCCACAAAGATACAAATAAACTACATTTTGCTAAGCACTTAAGCAATCGACTTTAGTTTTTATTCCCCGAAATCAGGTGTCCCCCAGGAAACCTAGGGTTTTGCCACAATCACCAACAGGAGGTGGCTCTGTGTAATGGAAACAACAGAGAAAAGAGTGAGAGGAACGGGGTCGGGTCGCACACTGCCACTCATCAGCGGATTTTTTTTTTAGCTCTCTTATCTGTAAAATGGGAATAACAACACCGGGCCCTACCAGGCCTGTTCTGAGGACAGGACTTAAAGGCAGTTCTGTAAACTGCAAAGCAACATGGAGGCATTGGCTGATACGGTTGTGGAACTCTTGGCACGCTCTGCCCACTCGTGAGCACTTGATTTCAAAGAAGCTTTAATTATACACATCGAAAAAGTTAAAAATAAAAACCGCCTCCCTGAATAGAGTGCAATGGTGGAGCTACTTGCTAATGTCAGCTTTCGAGTCCGGCGTCTTTCCCAGTGCCCGTCGGGGCGGAGAGGCTCGTGTGACTTGTCGTGTAGTTAGTGTAGTCCCAGACGTTATTCTTGGGCCTCACGAAGGCGTGAGCCTCGCTAACCTCCAGCCCTCAGAGGCGCATCCTGGAGATCCCGCGCTCCTTGTGGGTATAATTAGAGGCACTTTTGGCTCTCTAGAAATTTCTTCAAAGAACAAGATGTTCTCAAGAAAGCCTAGACCACTACATAGAAAATATTGTGTAAATTAAAAAATTTTTTTTGTTCAAGTTAGGTCTTTATGGGGCCTAAAACAAAAAAGTCTCAAAAACTGTTTTTCAGAACACTATGTCTTTGAGATGTTGTCTCATCTTGTCTCATTTTGACAACAAAGACGCTGTCAGTGGTCGAACAGGCCTGGGAAAGGCCCAGATGATAAGGTGAGCCCGTGATCGTGGGCCCTGTCCCAGCATGTGCTGCCGCAGCACGCATAATTCGTCTCTGAAAGCAGACCTAGCAGACCGAGCTGTTTATGTATGTCTGAGAACATGTGAGGTCGCGGGGAATCTGGGAGACTAGTTTTCCAGAACAAACTTTCAGAACTCTGCTTGGTTGTCAAACCATGCTCAGCGGAATCCCAAAGGCTCCTGGAGGGGGTCTCAAGAGCTACAGAGGGCTAGAGCTAAGGCCCTACTGTGGTCTGCATGTTTGTATCCCTCCTAAATTCCTGTTGAAGCCCTAATACCCAATAGGATGATATCAGAAGGTAGGGCTTCTGTGAGGTACTTGGGTCCTGAGGGTGGAACTCTCCTGAGTGGGTTCAGTGTTCTTATCAAAGAGACCCTACAGATCTCCCTTGCCTCTGCTGCTATGTGCGGACACAAGGAGAAAGCACATGATGCTCATCAGGGAGAGGCCTCTCCCCAGAACCTGACTGTGCTGGGGCCTTGATTGTAGACTTCCAGCCTCCAGAACTGTGAGCAGCGAGTGTTCGCTGTGTGCAGGTCACCCAGGCTGCAGGGTTTCGTTACAGTGGCCCAAAAGGATGAAGACAGCCCCTTTGTTTTTGCAGAACATCTCCCCTCCACCCTGGAAAGACACTGCTCTAGAACGCACAAGGATCTGAGACCCTGTAGTTGGCCAACACCCGGTGTCAATCTTCCCACGACACCACTGCCTTCGCTTCCTGAACCAAGTGGTCCAGAGGACGGAATGACAAGATGAGGTCCGAATGCCACTTCACTCCTTCCGTGGCCATAGACAATGCGCCTGACCTCACCAAGCTCTTCTCAGCTGTACAAGGGTGATGGTGCTCATCTTGTAGACTATGCACTGGCACATGACTGGCACACAGTAGATGCTCTAGAAGAAGCCCCAGGACTTCTGAAACATTCTTTTGCTGCTTTTAGCTTTGAGATTAAAAAAAAAAAAATTCTCAGGGTGCCTGGATGGCTCAGTCAGTTAAACATCTGCCTTCAGCTCAAGTCAGGATCCCAGGGTCCTGGGGTAGACCCTCGAGTTGGGCTCCCTGCTCAGTGGGGAGCCAGCTTCTCCCTCTGCCCGTTCCTTTCCCCCCTCCCCTTGCTCATGCTCCCTCCCTCCCTCTCTCTCTCTCTCAAGCACACGTGTTCTCTCTCTAATAAATAAAATCTTTAAAAAAAAGATTCTCAGCTCACCATCAGGTATAGCCCTTTGCTATAGCCTCCCACAATCTGTGTCACTCTACTGTGCCCACGTTAGCATTATGTCTCTCTATCCTGCTTTGGGATTTCTTCCTTAAAACATTTTTGGTCAATTTTTCTTATTACATAGTGATACATATTCAATGCAGAAGATTTTAAACATTCAGACAAGAAGAAAAAAAAAAGAAAAACAACAACAACAAAAAAAATCACCCCATAATTCCACCATTGGAATTATACTGTTAATGTGTTCCTTTTCAATTTCAACTCCTCTGAGAAATGCCTCTGCAGCTTCCCGGGGCTATTCTTTGCTGTGTTGTCAAACTCACATTTACCGAAACCACACATCCTTCTTCTTCTTCTTCTTTTGTATTAGTTAATTTGCATATTTTTTATCTCTAAAATAATACTAACATGTATTTACATACTTGAATTCAAGCAGTACAGAAGCAAGGTGAACACAAATGCAAGCCTTCCTTCCCTCCTTCCCCTCCCATCCTTCTTGTCTCCTGAGGGAGCCATTGTTAAATATTGTGTTTACACTTTCCTATTTATTTCTATATTATGGTAGTTGATGTTTAAAAACATAAAAGATGGTCTTCTACCTACTGTTTCATTCTTCAACCCTCTTGAATCATCTTTTCAAAGTGTCTGGTCTTAAAACTAAACCTAATATTTTCCCTGAAGTTTCTGAAATCTACTTTCTTAAAAGTCTAGGACAGTGCTTCTCTGCTGTGATATGGATGAACCACTTGGGTACCTTATTTAAAAAGTAGATTCTGATTCTGTATGTCTGGGTGGGGCTGAGGTTCTGTATTTCTAACCAGCTCATGCTCTCAGTCCACTTTGAGGAGCAAGACTCCAGGCATAGATCTGCCAGAGTCTGCATTCTTTACCTTGGCTTGCACGAACTCCAAGATGGCCGCCTTCTCCCACGTATCCCACACCCCTGCATCACCAGCTTGACTTGACTGGCCAGAATTAAGCCCAATGCATGAGTCTCCCTCAAGATGTGGTGATGTGAACTTCCCGGGGACCTAGGTCCCACGATAAAAGACACCTCAGTGTTCAGCTCTTTTCTGCAAGGAAGAAACATTCAGAGGAACAGAAGGCATAATAGCCATAGTGCCAAACTCCTGAAAGTCATGACATGAATTCTTGACCAAAGAACATCCAAGGGAAGCAGAAGGGAAGGGATTTTAACCTCAGTGGTGGAGAGAACCCCAAAGAGGCACAGTGACATATAGATACCCCAATTAGCTAAAGTGTTCAAGTGCATTCTGGCAACTGAGTTGAGGTGGTGAGCAAAGCCTGGGGAATGGACATGGGGGAGTTAGTGAAAGCATGCTGTCCCTGCCCTGTCATCAGGCACGGTCCTTTAGGTGACTCTCCTGTCATCAGCTGCTGCACACACAAGGGAGCCTTCCATAACACGGCCCATTCTAACCAGTGTGGTTCTTACACAACAGCCCCCTGGCATTCATAGTGACCCCAGCATTGGGTTAAGTGTGGGAAAAGCACCTTAAAAGCCAATCAGATGGTCAGGCTTCTCATCAGTCTGGGAGGTCTAATGAGAATTTCCCTCTAGCTACTGTACTCTTGGAATCAAAGAGCTGGGATATCTGCCTGGTTAGAGATAGCGCAATAGAACCCAGAAACCACATTCCTTACAGTTTCCACAGTTAAGCACACCATAGTTCATTTTGTTCCATTTTTTTTAAGCTGTTGGCAACCAGAAAAATCCTCTGGGAAAAGCCCTTCCCTAATTGACCACCACATCTCAAATTTTCTTTGCTGATGTGAGAGATTTTTCTCTGTGATGTGTACATAATATGTACAGATATATAAGTAAATATCATCCCTCCCAAATAACTGAAACCTGTCTAAGAAAGCCAGGGGATACTTATTTGCACAGTTTTCATCCAAATCCATCAGGATACCCAAAGCAAAGAATGCAAGGGCCAAGGGAACAAAATATCTATTTGTAATAAACTTTTCATGAAACTGACCTGCAGGAGAGTCATCAGAAAGACTTAATGCTTTCCTAATCCAATCAGAAGAAAGATCCTAGAACATGACTCCCGGGGGTGGGCCGGAGGGGGCTTATGCATGAGAACAGTGTGTGACACTCAGCCTCAATTCTAAGATGCCTTCCTTTTGTTGGGGAACGCCAAGGAAAACATGACGGGGACATAAGGCCACACCATCCCAATCAAAGATTGTGCAAGTTCCAAAGCTGGGCAAAGGAAGTTAGGGAACACCAACATCTGGGACCTCTATTTTGCCAAGCACTGTGTGCCCACCATCTAGCATCGAGCCTCCCTAGAGTAGGTACTGCACATGTTTCCCTCAAATGAGTGAGCAAATGGATACATGGATGAGGGAGTGAATGATCACTTCGAAATCAGTATCTCCCAGACCCCTTACTCAGCTCCAGGTGTTTAGTAATTATCTCTACTTAGCTGTCTCCCAGGTGCTTCAAATTTATCGTATCTCAAATTCTGACTCATCATGCACCACTCCATCCCTGTAAACTGCTCCTTGGGGGCTCTGGAATTCCAACACCATCTCCGACTGTCTGAGCTGTTCTTTCTCACCTTCTTCATCTACGAAACTCCCAGTGCAAATGTTACCTCCTCTCTGATGCTTTCCCTGGACACTCCTCACCCGCTCTTCCTCTCTGGCCTTTCTTGTTTAAATATCGATTAGAGTCTGAGATGATGTCTGTCAAAGGTTTTTTGCAGACAGAGGAGAGGAGACGGAGCCAAACGCCAGGCAGCTGAGCTCTCTCCCAGCTGAAACAAAGAAAGCTCTTTTTGCTCTTTCATCTCATTTCCCTCTCCTACTTTTCTAGCTGCACTGAAACAGAATCCTATTCTGGGGAAGCAGAGATGGCCAAGAACTCCGGCCATGAACTCCAGACGTCATAAGTTCAAGTCCTGACTTGTGCAGGAGTTTGAACTTAGCAGTTACTTCAACTGCAGGCAGCCCAACCTCATAGGAAGAAGAAGAGCCGGGAAAAGGGAGACATTTTTGGGGAACTACTCGGTTTCCATGAACTGCCATGGAGAAGCAAGACTTAAAACTTCTGATGAAGTTCACTGACAGCCCGGAGACTATAGGATGCCAAGTGCAGTCATCTGACTGGTGTATTCAGCTTGCTGCAGAAAGGGGAATGCAGCCCAGGGTTAGCTCAGGCTTGGGAGGGGCCTCGTACTGGGTGTGCGCGCGTGCTGGATGATTCTAAAGAGGCATCAGGGAAGCAGGGACAGGTCCTGGAGTGGATACCCTCAAGAAGCAGGAACAATGAAATGAATGGCTTTATTTTGGGGTGGGAGGGTTAAAGAAGGGCTCGACTTAGCAATAGGTTACAAGCAGCACTGACTTGGAGGGGGGCAGTGTCGGTCAGAGGAGGCGGTTGGTGGGTCACTATGGGGTCATACACTGGCCACCCTTATGTGCTGATCCCAGTCACAGAGAGGCTTGGCCTACATCTTTCCACAGCACTGTACGTTTCTTGGGAATATCTCAGTCTGGTTGTCGGCAGGGCTGTTTTTTATTTTCTCTGTCATTTCTATGAAGCTTATTGAATGCCACTTATTGAATGCCAAGCCCTACCGTAATCACTTGGTATACATAACTCATTTAGTCTTCATAACACAACTTTATGAGAGAGGTAGATACTGCCACCATTTCACAGACGAGAATGGCTTTAGGATGTTAGTAGTATTCTCACATTCACAGAGATGATAAATATGAGATGCTGAATTTGAATTCAGGTCAGACTGACTCTAAAGCCTGTGCTCCTACCTTCTACATTGCCCTGTCTCCATTGCATCACTACCAGTGTCTCCTCCATTCGCTCAGTTAATTAATATTATTGAGCCCATGGTAGCCACTGGCCAGGGAGTTGGGGGCAGGGGTATAAGATATGTTGCCTATCCTCCTAGATCTGAAAAAAAGACTCTTGATTCTACAGCTGAGCTATCCAATATGGCAGCCACTAACTACATTCGGTTATTTAAATTTAGACTTAAAATGAACTAAATAGGGGCGCCTGGGTGGCTCAGTCGTTAAGCGTCTGCTTTCGACTCAGGTCCTGATCCTGGAGTCCTGGGATCGAGCCCCACATCGGGCTCCCTGCTCGGCAGGAAGCCTGCTTCTCCCGCTACCATTCCCTCTGCTTGTGTTCCCTCTCTCGCTGTGTTTCTCTCTGTCAAATAAATAAAATCTTTAAAATAAATAAATAAATAAAATGAACTAAATAAAATGAAACAATTCATTTCCCCAGGTGTACTAGCTACATTTCGAGCACTGCATAACCACGTGTAGCTAATGGCTACAGAACACTCCCGTCGCTGCGGAACGGAACGTAATCACGGACAGTGCAGTTCTGGAAGAAATGGGTGCCCCATCCCTCCTTGAGTCTAGCTCGAAAGGTTATCACCTGCTTTTTAAGTGCTCTCCCTTTTGTTCTAGTTTTAAGCTAGACAAAGAAACAACTACTGAGCCCTATCAAGAGCTGAAATGTTTTTGATTCCCCGGGTCTGTTCTCGCTTTGCTGAGTCATGCCCGCTTGCCTGACAGTCTCCAGAGGGTTGGGAGTTGTGATGACAACAGAGTGAATGCCACCAAAGAGAGGACAAACTCCAGCCCTACATTTCCCATACATCAACAGAACTGTCAGCCTGGCTCAGATTTCAGAGTCGTTACTGCTCAGGAAGCTGTGAGAAGCAAAAAGAAGCCAGCTTGATTTTTAGGCTCTGGAGGCAAGAGGAGAAAACATCTTTTGACTTGTAAATGGAACAAATGTGGATGTGGATGTCATCCCTGGCAGAGCTCCTTCCCAGCAGAGAACTCTGCTTACCTTAGCAGCGGCTGGGCAAGACTCTTAGGGACGGAGATGCGGGCACCTGTACCCTCGGTGAGGCCACGTCTGCAAAAAGCCCGTAGCCAAGTAGAGCCCACGGAACCTCTTTACTCCTTCTGTCCTTCCTCTTACCCCTGAAAGCCTCTCCTAAGGACTGAGGGCAGGCCCAGAGTGAGGGGACAGACAGATGGAGAAAACAAAATCTTTACTCTTCCGGAGTGAAAACTCTAGAAGGTGCCACTGGCGGCACAGAAACCACCTTGTGCTTGCCTGCCTGTGGCCCCTTCCCAGGCAGGCAGCCTGCCCCTGGCTTCTGCTGAGGGGGCCGTGGCAGCCAACTTGTACCCCACCCGACTCGGTCCTGCCCGCCTCCAGCCACTTACTTTGACCAGTGGCTTGACGGGAAAAGACGGGCTCAGCCAATCAGATTCTATCTCTGAGACTGACTCCGGAAGCTTGAACGGCCCCCACCAAGAAGCAAGAAGCCAAAACTTGCAGAGTGCCCTAGAGGCAAGACAGTCAGGTGAAGACCTATAACCTCCAGCCTCGAGTCCAGAATTTTCACGGTATTTCCAGTCCAGTCCAAACCACGCTGGTTTGGCACCTGCCCCTGATTTCCATGTCATTAGGCGTACACCCCATTCCCTGAGCGAGCTTGAATGCGTCCCTCTTCCTTGTGTAACCTGGGGATGGTTTAGCTCCGAGAGGGTGCCCCTGGTTCTGTGACAGGAACTTCCAGGTGAGGAATGTGGGGGTAAGAGGAGAATGCCGTTCCAAGTGCCTACTACAGTAGCTGAGTATCTGCGGCAGCATCTGGGCAGTATCTGAGCTGCTCCCACCCAAGAGCCAAGATTCAGGACTCCCAAGAGGTCACCGTCCTATTTCCCAGATGAAGAGCCAGCGTCCCCAGGATCAACTCTCACTGTGCCCCAGCTGCCCTTGGGGTGACAGCTTGTGAGAAGCCCTGTGACTTCTGAACCTCAGTGTCTTTTCCTAGCAAACAGGAACAAAACTACTGGCTAAAAGGAAGAGTGTGGCATCAGTGAGGTAAAGAATGTACCCCACGGAGCATTATGCTGACCAGGTACAGAAGGAGCGCGACCTGGGCCAGAAGTCCCCTCTCCTCCTTCTTCATCTGTTGCTTCCGTGTGGCCTCCAGGAGCCGCCAGCCTCTGGCCTCCTGCCTCCCTCCTGCACCAGCCCGGCAACCGTAGTCACACTCTGGATCCGGTCCCAGGCTACTTGGCTGAGGCCTGGTGTTCACTGCACTTATTATTCCAGGCACCCCGTGATTTACTCTTCTAGTGAGTTAATTGCAAAATCCATATGGAGCAGAGAGAAAACACCAACCCAAGCTTGCCATGAAAAGCAGGGGAACAGAGGAAGCTTTCTATCGCAGCCCGTGCAGCCTGGAGAAGCAGGGGGAGGAAGACGCTGCCACACTTCTGTGCAGAGGGCCAGACCTGCCAAGCTCAGTGGAAGGCGCATGCTGTTCAGAGCCTAGTCATTCCCCGCCTCCCCCCTATTTTTTAGCTCATCCCATTAGAAAAAAATCTAAATTTGAGAAACCTACGATGGGTATAAAGTGTAGGTTATCAAATCTCAGTGTGCATGAAAATAATAAGCACCAGGGAGGTTTATTTAAAGTGCAGACTCCCAAGCATCTCTTTCCAGAGTTTATTTCACTAAGGCTGGGATGGGGCCCAGGGATTTATACCTGCGTATGCCTGATGCAGTAGAGAAACAGGGATGTGAAGGAAAGCCTGATGATTCTGGAGTTAGAAGGATTTAAGTTGGTTCTTGGTTCTCCCTCTTACTAGCTATGTGTCCTTGGGCAAGTCATTTTCTCTCTTTGGCCTAGTGCTCTTATCTCCACAGAAAAAAAGTAAAAATAAGAGTACTTACCCCACAGAACCATTGAGAAAAAAAGATAAGATACTGAACACCCTTAACACAAGTCTTGGCACACCGAAGGCACTCAAAAAAAATTAAAGAAACAATTTCCCTTTTGTCTTTTTTTTAACCTAGAGAAGGTTCTCTGAGTATCTTCGCTTCTGAATATTAATACTTTTCGGTATCTGTTTACAATCTACCACTTCTAAAGAGGGGCCTTTGGGGGAAGCCAGTCCTTGTTTTAAAAGCACTTTGAAGATGAAAAGGTGTCAAATCCTCCAGAGACCTGGTTGGTGGAAGGTAAAGCAAATGTTTATTTTAATTTGGTGAGTTATAATTTATTAAAGGCTTGTGGAAAATGGAAGTACTATTTATATTTTCACAAGGGACCTAACAGTTTTGAATAGTTTAGAGTTGATTTATTCATTTGTTCAAGACACACACACTGAGCACCTGGGTGCCTGGCCAGAGGAACGTGGGCCAACCCTCGGGGGACTCAAGCTGGGCAATGACCTCCGCTCGGTAGGGACCTCAATCTGGGCTGCAGAAAGCCAGAGAACAGGGGCTCCCCTCAGCCCAAGGAATCACAGGAATTGCGTCTTGGGAAGCTGATCAGCAGGAAATGGTTCTATTTTGAAAGCACGGAGATTGAAACAATTTAAAAAGCAATTCTGGTACCAATTGATGTGTAATTTGAGAGCCGTGGAGGAAAGAACTATTCTCAGCCTAGATTACTCCCACCTCTAATTTATTAGATACTCCAGAGGGGTAGGAAGAGTACCTGAGTACTAAGTTCTGAGAGTACTTAGACTCTCTCCTGAGCTTCAGGCCCTAATAGCCAAGTGTGCCAGGGACATCTGGACTTGGGAGGTTCCAGAGGCGCTTCAAAGTCCGCCATATCTACCACTCAGCTTCTTATCTTGCCCACGAATGTGCTCCAGCATTTCCTTACTGCATCCGCAACTACCCCAAGGGAAAATGGGGCCACCAGCCTCCATCCATTTCTTCTCCCACAGGCGATGTTCATCTGGTCACCAAATCTTAGCAGTCTTTCCACCTATGTACCTCTCAAGTCTGTCCCTAAGACCACGGCTCTGATTTTGTGTGCCACCACATGTCCCTTTCTCTCCTTTGTGTGGAACCCGGGGTGATCTTCCCAAAACACAAAGAGGGAGGAGTGTGTCCTTTCGTAGTGAAAGCCCTTTGACAGCTTTTCTTCCTTTGCAGAATAAGGTTCCAATACTACAGGCGCTGCCCGAGGCCCTGCTTATCTGGGCACCTCTTGTCACCCAAGCCACCCCCCACACACGTTGGCCGACACATTACATGCACATGTGAACATTCTACGGCGCTCTGTGGCTACACTGCCAGCAGCCCCCACCTCCACCCTGGAAGATGCCAGGGAATGGCTCCCCCTTCTCAGATCTCACATCACAACTCCCTTCCCCCTCTCCAGTACACTCACCACCTCTTCCAGCTCTTAGGTCCACCTATGAATCTCTTCTACTGGATGGAAACATCTCGAGGGCAGGAATTCAACTGTGTTCACATCCCAGCCCTTTTTATGCTCTGACGCTTACCGATCTGGTTGTCTTCTGTTTCTGGGCACCTGGGAGGAATACACATCCCTGGCTCCCTTGCAGGTAGGTGAGGACATATGCCCAAGTCAGGCCCATGGGTTGTGAGAAGCGGCCACAGAGGCCACTGGCTCCAGAGAGTGCAGCTACAAGACGGGGGAGCCTTGATCAACCTGGGTTTTGAGAGACAGTGTGAAGAAACCCTTGCTCCCACACCCCTAAAGCATGCTGAATACACAACACGAGAAAGAAACTCTGTGAAGCTACTGAGATGCGAGGGCTATTTGTTACTGTGACATAAATTAACCTCTAATGATTACTACAGAAATCTGATTTCTGTCTATAGTCACTAAAACAGGACCTGGAAATATCAGGTTCTCCATAAATATTTGATGGACACATGAATGCAGGAATGGGTGAATGAACAAAGCAGCCTAGGGAAAGGAACATGAGATCCGGAGTCAATAGAAAATAGCTCAGAATAACCACCCCTGTACCTCCCTTGCCCCCACCGTGGTGGACTGCTCTTCTTTACCTCCGTTTGACTCCAGAGGCAAGATTGAACCTGTGATTCTTCTTTCTGAAGTATCTCTGTACGGATGCCAACCAAAACTACAAGATATCCTGGCTTATGTCTCAGGATCTGGAGGAAAGACACCAGGGACATATTTTTGCCAGTCTTCCACCAATCCATAATCCTACCGTCTTTGAACTTCATGCTTCCAGGGCCACATCTGAATTTGGCCCCAAAGGTGGGGATCCCTAAGCTCCCTAAACTGAAGGCTTCTAATTCTGACACCCAGCTCCCCCTGTACCCCACACCTCAACCAGTTCAAGAATGACCTCATTTGACTATCTTTTTATACATGGGGAAAATATTCAGTAATTATCCCTTAAGTCTTTCAACACATTTCCGCTAAGCACAAGAGCAGAGGCTGTGAGATTTGGATTGATTCTACATATTTTAAAAAGTAAACAAAAATCTAAGGAATGTCATTGGAAAGTCACAGTTTCCTGAAATGACTGCTTAGCAAGGGGGTCAGGGCGCTGGCACAAACATCTCCAAGGAGCCCGTAGCTAATCAGATTAGAAAGATCAGCATGTCCACAGTGCTGATGATGGGGTGCGGTGGGGGGCGGAGCTCAGAAGGCAGAGGGCTGAGGGAGGAGAGATGGTAGACCTCAATCGGAGGATCTGGTGGAGGAACTGTCCTTGGCGGCGTCTGGTTTGCCATCCGTGTTGGCTCTTCAGTCACCAGCTACGCTATTCCCAGGGTAACTTGTGAGCACCGGCCCTGAGCCTCAGGGGAAACACAGGGTACTGGATGCGGAATGGGCTTCGCAGCAGACAGACTCTGGTTTATGCCCTCCTCCCTCACTTGGGAGCTCTGTGACTCTGGGCAAGCCCCTCACCTTTGTGAGTCTTCGTTTGCTCACGTATAAAGTGAGGGCAAATATGGCAACCTCCTGTGTCTTATACTGCATTAAAAGAGGAAGCATTCGTTGGTGGCATGTCCATGCACACGACCAACCCCAAGCCCTTCTGAATCCCCTGAGCCTCATCCTACAGATGGACTCAATCAGTGTGTTGAAGGAATGGATGACAGTTGGTGATTTTTTTTTTTAAGTACTTTTTTTTATTATAGAAAAATACGTAACATAAAATTTTCCATTGTAACCATTTTAAGATATAGGATTCAGCAGCACTCTGTACATTCCCGATGTCGCGCAACCATTACTACTATCCATTCTGGAACACTTTATCACCGGCCCCAAGACCCAGGAACCCTTTAAGCAGTTACTTCCTCCCCCCCACTCCCCCATGGGAAAGTCTATGGTGGTTTTAGCTAAATTCAATACTTTAAAATATTGCCGGGGTACTACTTTGGTGAGAAAGTCGGCAGGGGCGGGCCAAGCAAGACTTTATTTGTTGAGTACCCAGCCCATGCTCACTTCTATGTGAGACACAGGGAGAGACGCAGCAACAGCTCTAACATGCATGTGTGAGGCTACAATAGAGGCTGTGACCAGGAAGCACTTGGAGTCTGAATCAACACAGGATAGTGAGAGGCGAAGGGTCCTGGGGGGTGGGGGGGCTCTGGATGCATAGAAACCTGGCCTTGAGTCCATGAGCCAATGAATGGGGGGGCTCCACCTCTCTCCTGTGTAGGGCATCCTGGGGACATGGAGAGGCCGGGGTCTGGGAGATACGCTGCCCCTTCCCACTCGACTCCTCTACAGCGGGAAGGTCCTGGCCCCGCTGCCATCGAGCTCCAGATACAGAGAAGCCCGACTCAGAGGCAGGCAGCCATGGACAGTTAATGAGTGATTTATTGGTGCTGCTGCACACGCAGCTTCCCTGGGACCTGTTCCTAATTAACAACCACTAACTGGATGATGCCTCTCTCTCGCTCACTCTCTTTCTCTTTTTTTCAAATTAAAAAAGGCCCCCAAAGCCTTTCGTCCCCATATTTCTAGGAGAAAAGCCTTCACCTCTGGCTGCCAGCTGGTTCTAAACTACAGCAGAACCTGGCAGAATTCCCACCCACTCCCTCAATCCTGCACAGACACACACGGACACAGCTCACGTGCAAGCGAACCTGTCCCCTCCTGTTCACGTGTTCCTCCCACCGGTGGCACATTAATTCCTCTGCCAACACCATCACAGCCGTGTCATCGCACAGTTGTACTCACACACCATCGAGTAGATCCGTCCTTCTCACTCGCAGTCCCACAGAGACACGCATTCCTACCCCACTCCCCCTGCTCCAACCAGCCGCTTAGCCGAGTCCTTGGACACAGCACACGCGTTTGCACATGCACTCCCTGCTGTTAATGGCAAAGCCCCCTTGTCACCGCGTGGCCTCAGGCGGGAGTCTTCTCTGGGGCTCCCACATCTCCAACGAAGGGGCTCGCCCACTTGGATGAGGCCTAAAATTTGGTGTTCTGACCCCGCTGGCTCACGCTGCGAGGTGCTGTGTGCCAGCGAGAGGGAGGGAAGCCGTAGCCAGCCCCAGAGTTCAGCGTGGAGAGTCACAGTTGCCATAGCATTCAGACGTAAACGGTTTCTCCTGTTTACCATTCCTAGGGCACGAAGAAGTTCCAAATTCACTTAGGAGCCAGGCTGCCAAGGGGTGGTGGGTCAAAGGGCGTCAAGTGCCTAGCGCCTCATAAACATCTGTCATGGATTGAATTAACCACCCCACCCGAACCAGAGAAGTTGAAGCCTGCTATAAACGGAACGCTTGTGTCCCCCTAAAATTCATATGTTGGAGTGCTAGCCTCCAATGTGATGGTTTCAGAGGTGGGGTCTTTGGGAAGTAATTAGGTCAGCAGCCCTCAAAAAGGGAAAGAATGCCCTTATAAAATGAACCCCTGAGAGATCCCTCACCCCTCTGCCATGTGAGGACACAGCAAGAAGGTGCCATCTACAAATTAGGAAACCAGCTCTAACAAGATACTTGAATCCGCCGGCGCCTTGGTCTTGGACTTCCCAGCCTCCAGAAATGTGTGAAGTAAGCGTCTATTGTGTGAGCTATCCACTCTGGGGTGTTTTGGGAAGGCAGCCTGAGCAGTCTAAGACGAAGTCCTAACTCGTAGCACCGCAGGATGTGATCTTACTTGGAAAGAGGGTCATTACAGATGGAATGAGTTAAGATGAGGCCTTAGGATGGCTTAGGCTGGGCCTCTAATTCACCGTGACTGGTCTTCTTAGCTGAAGACAGCCACACGAAGGCAGAGACGAACAGAGAGAACACAGGTATCAAAGAAGGCAGAGACTGCCATCCTGCCATGGCAAGCCAAGGAGCGCCACTGGTCGCCTGCTACCCATTGGAACTAGGAAGACACCGGGAAAGACTCCCTTGCACATTTCAGTGGGAACGGGGCTCTGTCCATATGCCGATCTCAGCCTTCTAGCCTCCAGGACTGCGAGGGAATATGTTCTGCTGTTTTAAGGCACCAGTTAGTGGTGTTTTGTTACAACAGCCCTAGGAAACCAACAGAGCATCTGGTAAGTGTTCGAGCCCTCCCCTGTTTGCTTTCTGGGCCTGTCTAGTCCTCCGAAACGCGGGCGTGATCATTCATTGGATGCTGCACAAACTTCTTCTAAGTTATCCCGATGTACACAAGCTCATGGGCCAGGCCCTGATTATACTGAAACAGGTGAAAGAACCGTGGTCTTGCCAATAGCTACCCAGATCTGTGAAAAGCTTGCTAGATGAATACAAAATGGACTACTGAAAGGAAAATAATGCCTCTGGCCAAGGCGCCAACTTGAGCAGGTCTTCCAACCGGTCTCCCTCCCCCGGTAAACAATGCCCCACCTCTGAAGGGGGTGTCAAGGTGAGCCATCACACCTTATTAACATTTCCACCCCACTTCTGAGCTGCAGATACAGAGTTTCACCAAGACTTCGTCGTGGTGGAATCCGAAGTCAACTGAGAATGGGCAGCTCTTTTTCATATTAATTTGCCAACTGTGCAAGAATTAAAAACAAAACCAAAAAAAGATCCAGCTCACCTCCCTCACCCCCAAAAGAGATCGTCCCTCTCGGGGGACACCAGGATGAGTTCACGTTGCTGGGGCCACGACAGCACCTCTCAGGAACCACGACGCTCTGCCGGGGCCTGGGCGTGGGTCGCCTGTGCCACTCTGTGGTCTCGACCCTCCCCACGCCCCTCCTGCCCGTCTGTGAACACGCTTCAGATTAGTCCCAGAGCTGTCGTGCTCTTTGGACTAAGATCAGTCTCCGCCACAGCTTGGAAAATCATTTCTGTTTACGTGTCAAAGAGGCTTGCAGCAAGGGAAACACACAGGTTTGGGAGTCAGCGGATCTGTGTTTGAATTCAGCCCCCACCATTTCTTACCTAGGTGTCCCTCAAGGGAAGCCACGTAACCTGTCCAGGCCTCTATTTCCTTATCTGCCAAAAACAAAATGCCAACCTTGCAGAGATATTAAGAGGGTGAAATGAGATTATGTAAAGAGGCTCATGTTTACATGAGCAGTAATAAGGACTCTGTCAACAACTTGTATTATTTCTTGAGCACGTATTTTTAAACAAGTTTTTAATAGTCCTTACTTCATGTAATTGTGCTGAGTACTGAATAATTTTCATTATTATCTTCTTGGGACACTGAGATTTATCATGGACACAGGTCACTGAAGGCTCTGGAAGCAAGCTGCCATCCTGGTATGGTGGGTCTGTTCCCTTCTCTTTTGATTTGGGATGAGAAAGAGAAAAGCAAAAAGCAGTCCAGGGCAGCCAGGCACCATACACCCCCACTTCTGCTGGGGGCTCTGACTGGACCGGGCTAAGGCCACCTTGCGATCGTGCCTCTAACTCCAACAAAACCAGAACATTGTCCAAACCAAGCCACAAAATGACTGAGCGTCCCCTTCATCCGGGATAGTGCAGGTCACGGCTGCTGCTGTGGCACTTACCACTTGACCTGACTTCACTCTTTCTGGCTTCTCCGTGAGATCTAAGACACCAAGGCACAGAATTACCCCTGCCACCTGACGGTATCTGATCCAGAGCAAAGCCACTTCCTTGAACCCACCCCCAAATCACCTGACACAGGGCCAAACACTGTACATTCCCTCTAATTCCCTCTGCTGGGCCACCGGAAGGCTCTCCAGGCTGTGCCTTTGTTCTCACTGCAAAGAATCCAGAAACCCCACTGGGCTACCGGGGAATTTCTGGTAGTCCCTGGCTGGGGTGAAAGGCCACTGTGGTAGCCATTCTCCTTCCTGGGTTCCTGTCTCAGCTCTCGCTGGGTGGGTGCTCAGCACCGTAGGGGGTCTTGGGAATGGGAATCACTTATATTCTGGCAATGTTTCTTCTCCTGGCCACCCAGGGTCATTCCCGGCACTCACGTAACACTCTGTGACATACTGCCTGGGTCCGGAAGCCCCTGGGTCCTGGAGCCCCTGGGTCAGAGCCCACAC
>CM053613.1:47904452-47919836 GCA_028646535.1 Procyon lotor
GTGAGTAATCACTGGAACTGGAGGGTATTATGCTAAACGAAATAAGTCAGTCAGAGAAAGACAAGTATCACATGATCTCTCTGATATGAAGAATTTGAGAGGCAAGGAGGGAGTTTGGGGGGGTGGGGGAGAGAAATGAAACAGGAAGGGATGGGGAGGGAGACAAACCATAAGAGACTCCTAGACTCATGAAATGAAGTAAGGGTGGCTGGGAGGTTGGGGGGGGAGGGATAGGGTGGCTGGGTTGTGGACATTGGGGAGGGTACGTGCTGTTAAGTGCTGTGAAATGTGTAAGCCCTACGATTCACAGACATGTACCCTGGGGCAAATAATACATTATATATTAATAAAAATTAATTAAAAAAAATTTTAAATACAAAAAAAAAAGTGAGTAATCACACTGTGAGAGTTATGACATCAAAGAGAAACAGGGAAGGGCTGCAAAGCTGTCCTGAGAAGGCCACACTGGGTGGTCTGCTGGTAACTCACGAGTTATGCAGGAGGGGAGTCCACACGGCTCACAAAGGACGGCTAACACCAGGGGCTGAGGCTGCCCCCTGAGAATGGTCTGCTCGCAAGGCTGGCCCTTGGCTGGCGTCCGGGAACGTGGCTGGTAAACAGGTCCCTAGTTGACAGTAAAGCTTCCCTAAATGGGAAGAGTGGCTTTGTGGTGCCTAGACTGTGTGGACAAATAATGGCTGTTTTCCTTCTGAGAGGCTGGGATTTGGGCACAAGCTAGGCAGAAGGCACCAATGATAAGATCCCTGGGCACAGAGTGTCTTTTGAGCTTCTTGGTAGACTGTGCTTTGCATGTCATTACCACTCATTGCTGGGGGACTCAGGCCCATCCTGTGTGACTCTGCTAGGAGAGAACGCTCGGGAGCTTGTGCCTGGTTTCCTCCAGACTTGGCCCTCAGCACCTTTCCCTTTGTTGGTTCGCCTCATATTACTCTGCTATAATAAACCTCAGCCATGTGTCCCACTATGTGCTTAGCCCTGTCAGTCCTTCTAGTGACCCACTGAGCTCCGGGCACTGTCCCACCATCCCCCACACAAGGGCTCCAAGTCTGACGGTCCACTGTCAGGGTTCAAAGTCAGGGTGTGGGCTCAGGTGCTGGGACCAGGGAGATAATGTGATAATTTATGAAATGCTGGGTATTAAAGGACATTGGAAGCTATTACGCACTCCCTAAATGTGAGTAATAATGCCCTAGTGCCACAGCAGGGTTTTGAAGAGATTTTTAAATCTAGCTGGCGGAAAAAAATGACACAATATTTTCTCCAAATAAAATGCGTCTTTTAGCACTGCTAACTCTAGGGCTGAGGTAATAAATGATGGAAAGTTGATGCACGTAGAAAGAAGGGTAAATCCTCTGGACTTGAGCAGTCTCTCTTTTTTTGCAACCAAGGCTGCAGGAGCAGAGAGATGCCTGCGGTGCCTCACTTCTAATGTGTTGTCTACCTTCTGACTTAGCCCATTTGGTTCCTATCCAAGAGTTTCCTCTGCATTTTCACAGCCCACTTCACACCCAGGATGGCCGCTCTCTCCTCCCTCTTCCGTCCTCACCAGCAGCTAGAATGGCAAACACTCTCCCTTTGTTTATGCCACACTTCAAACCTGGCTTGTTCCATACGATTATTTCCTTTTTGGAGGCACATTCAGAAAAGCAATTCGTTTTGTAGCTGAGGTCCGACAAAGCTGAGCACAGGAAACTCATTTAGGAGCCAGGCTGCTGAGTAGTAGTGGAGGGAAAAGTCCTCTTCATTGTTTGGAACATAAAGGATTCGCCTCCTTATTTGAAGGGAAGTTGCTTCCGGAACAGATAGCCTGGGCTGAGATCCTTCTCGCAGCACAGCCTGGGAGCAACTGGCCGGGGGAAAATCAGGCCCTGCTGGCTGGGGAATCATCGTTGGCAGAAAGAGCCAGGCTGACCGGCCGCCAGTCCCCGATACGGACGGCGGTGCGTGGGTGTGGGGTCAGAGGGACTGGATTCATCCCACTGCTTCCCAGTCCTGTGATCTCAGAGCGCTTCCAAAACAATGAGGAGATAGTTATCTGCCCCCAAGGTTGTTGCAAATGTTCCACAGACGTGAAAACACCCTGTAACCCCCGGAGCGCTGCACAGTTAACAACAGTGTAAGCTCACACAGCCCTTCCTGAGCACCAGGCACGATTCCACATGCTTCAGTCTGAGCTCATTTAATTCTCATAGCCACTCTATGAGGCAGACAGGAGAATGATTCCCATTGTGCAGGTGAGGACACTGAGGCACGGAGAGCTTTGGAGGCTTGCTTGCGTAACAGGGCGTGACGCAGCGAGCAAGTCGAAGGGCTGGGGCTCAAACCCAGGCGGTCTGGCTCCGGAGCCTGTGTTTCCATGTGTGAAACACCAAGGGTTTTGTTTCTGTTGTGTTATCTCGGAGGGGATGGTTTTGCATATCAGCACCTTTTTAACCCACAAAGTCACTAGCAGTCATTCACCCAGAAAGTTTTGCAGTCCTGTCTCCGTGAGGCAATGGGCAGGCTTAAGAGCTCGGGAGTTCGACAGTCCTGTGTTAGGAGTCAGCTTGGCGACTTCCTGGCTGACAAGTTCCTGAAGCTTTTGAAGGCTGTCTTTGTCAGCTTGGGCTGCCGTAACAAGATACCACAGACCAGGTGGCTTACGCGACAGCAGTGTTTCTGACGGCCGTGGGGGGCGCCAACACGGTGAGGCTCTGCTGAGGGCTCTGCTCCCAGCTTGCCGACGGCAGCCTTCTCGCCGCGTGCGCACATGGCTCTCCCTCATGGAGAGAGCAATGTCTCCCTCTTCCTATGACAGCACTAGTCCCATCACGAGGGTCTCACCTTCATGACCTCATCTAAATCCAATTACCTCCCCAAAGCTCCATTTCCAAGTACCCTCATGGTAGGGCTTGGAACTTCCACATAAGAATTTTGGCAGGGACCTCATTCCATCCCCGGTGGTGTCAAAGGCAATTTGCCCCCTTTGACCTCTCCCTGTTTAAACCATTTCTGTGGCTCCTTCCGACCTTCAGGAGAAAGGCTGAGCTCCTGAGCCGGTAGTTCTGAACTATCCCCCACCATGATGGAGGCTAGCCTTTCTCTCTGGCTTCATCCTCTCTCAATCCCCATCGGCTTAGCCACAACAAACCTTCTGTTATTTCTTGAACGGTCCACACAGCCGTGTATCAGACGTGAGACTTTTGGGGGATAGTTTAGCGCTCCTTCTTTTTTTTTTTTTTTCACCATTGCTGCTCTCCCACCATCAGAAGAAGTTGGACCTGCCACTTTAGGAGGAGTTTGGGGGAGGGTCTGGCCTTCTATGAGACCTCCTCCCTAAAGAGGTACATGGTGGGGTTTACACAGAGACCAGGTCCGCATCCTGTGAGTGACCCCTGTTAAGCTCTCTGCTTCCTGCATCAGGTGCACATGAACTCCAAGGAGCCCTTCCCCTGCTTTGTTCCACATGCTTCTCTCCAGCCCAAAGTCAAAGGAAAGAAAGCCATTTCTACACTGTGGTCAATCTGCCTGGTGATTAGTGTGTAATTGAATTTGTAACCAGGATCTGCAAACTGGGGGAAGCCAAATTTTGCTCCACATGCTAGTTGCCTGGGGTTCCTCTCCAGTTGTCTCTGTGCCAAGTGGCGATTCAACGGGTTCCATGAATCCAGGGATGACTCTTCCAGCCCCCTGGAACTTCCCGAGTCTGCTCTTCCCACTTGGGAGGCAGCTTTTCCTGCTGTGCTCACAGCTCATAGCGACCCCGGGGCATATGGGCCACCCTCCTGGTCATTTGCACAGGAGAGAAGGCTGGGATGCACAGACCAGGGATGCCAGCTCTGTCTTTATGCAAGCTACGTGATGTTGGGTAAGTTGATCTGATCCCAGAGCCCAACTGAATCACGAAGCTCTTCCAAATCTGTACTCATTCTCAGCAAGGGAGCCCCAAAGTACAATGTCAACAGTTTTTGGACAAGACTCTGACATCATGAATCGTGGAATCTTCAGGCTAAGGGGTTCCTGAAGGAGAGGAATTGACATGCACAGGGTCCCGCTATGTGCCTGGTACCATCTTTTAAACTTCTTTTTTTCTAATTCAACTCCTCAATAAGAAAAACATTGTATGGGATGACCTTGTACAGATGCTGTGTGTAAAGCAGAATTAAACGCAAAATTCACAAAACAACTGACCATACTATGTGTTATGAACTCTAGTCTCCTCCTCTCTGTCCTCTTTGTTGTTATGATTCTAAATGATGGTGCAGAGCCCCACCTTTCATTTAAGGATCAGTCGTGACCCACAGTTTGGAACACACCATGCCAATTCCTTCACGTGCATAGTCACCTGGCAGGCTTGTTACAACTTGGGAGCTTAGCACCCACTCGTTCCCATTTTGCAGATGAAGAAACCAAGGCTCAGTGACATTCAGTAGGTTGCTCAAAACCATACAATTGCTGAGTGTCTAAGCTGGGATTCCAAGTTCAACTCCAAAGACTGTTCTCCCTCCAAGTTATCCTGCTACCTAAGAGTCCAAAAATCGAAGGATCTGATGGGGAAACTGATGTCCAAAGGGGAGAAGTGACTGGTTCAAGGTCATACCAAGACTGGTGACTGAGCCTAAAATTGACACCAGATTTGTCCCTGAACTCTACACACCCTGGCACTGGAACTATGTTCCTGTGGGCAGGGAACTCTTTTCCTACCACCAACTACTACTCCTTGAGCCATTTTTCCCTGGAGAAAACTGAAATTACTGATGGGGAAAAAAAGACGCCTAGAAAACATCTTCTGGTAGGACGTTTGGCATTGTGCACATCATTGCTTCCATTGAAATGAAAATCGTGTTGGCTCAAATTGAAAGCAGAACCGTGGTTCACCAAACCTCTCTGCACACAGCAGGTCCTCACCTAGTTTCGAGAATGCAATCTACCTTAATTTAGCATAGCTTTGAATTTCCCTCTCTCTTTTCCTCTTTCCAAGTCAGAAGCCAGGGGCGCTTGTATTAGCATGTTCTGCCCACCAGGGTGAGCAACAGAGCGCAGCCGGGGCCAGGCTAGGGAGTGGACTAAGGCACATTTTAACTGGCCAGGACTACTACTTCTTCTTTTTTTTTAAAAAAGATTTTATTTAATTTATTTATTTGACAGAGAGAGAGAGAGAGAGAGAGAGAGAGATCACAAGTAGGCAGAGAGGCAGGCAGAGAGAGAGGGAAGCAGGCTTCCTTCGATCCCAGGACCCTGAGATCATGACCTGAGCCGAAGGCAGAGGTTTTAACACACTGAGCCCCCCAAGCGCCCTAGGCCAGGACTTCTTAAAGTCGTCTTACAAGGAACTCCCAAGAACAATAGTGTTAATGGCTGTCAGATACTGGCTTCTAGATCACAGGGAATTCCAGCACATGTGATGTTAGGGAGAGGAGGCCCCGTGTCAGACTTCACCAAGACAGTCTGAGCAGAAGAAAGGGCTGGAATTATGGCTGAAGGAAAGCCAAAATTATAACAACAACAACAACAACAACAACAAAATGGTGCCGAGAGTTTCATAAGGGGATAGGGCAAGGCTAGGAGTGGGGGTCGTTAGCAAGGTTAGAAATTTGGAATGCGGTATGAGGAACGAGTAAGGGATGAGGTTCATGACCACGGCCATGAAAGAGCAGGGGATGCGGCATGGGACAAGCCAGTGCTCAGGACCCTGCAACTGGGCTGAAGAAGCTGTGAGGCTCGAGGAAGGATCAAAGGTGCCCCTCTTGGTCACAGGAAGGGGACCATCTTGGTCACAGAACCTGAGTACGGAGGTCTTCCTCACTGCTACAAAGCCCTGGGTAGACCAGGGAAGAGGTGGCTTGTTTCCCTTTCCAGGCCCAGATCCCGTCTTCACTGCATTCAGGCTTCCTCTCTGAGCCCTCATCCTCCTTCTCCTAGATTAGAGCAGTAGCCTCAGCACAGGTTCCAGAATGTTCCTGTGCTAGGATTCATCAGAGCCTGTCACTCCTCAGCTCAGGACCCTCCCGTGGCTGCCCGTGCCATGGCCTGCCCCACATCACCTCTTTGACCTCCTCTCCTACTCCAACCCTAAAGGTCTCATTGTTACTTCTCAAATAAGCCAGACACACTTCTGCCTCAAGGCTCTTGAACCTGCTCTTCCTTCTGCCACGACCAGGTTTCTTCCAGACATCCTCGCCACTCACTCCCATGCCTCGAATGTCACCTTCTCAGAGAAGCATTGTTTGGCCACCATATTTAGAACCACAGCCTTGCTCTCACCCTGGAATTTTCTGTCCCCTTTTCTCTAACACTTATCATCTGGAAACATCTTGCATCATGTAGTTTTCATACTTGTAGATCATCAGTCTCCTCACTGAGGAGTGGGTAGTTTTGTCTGTTTTGATCATGCTGGAACCCCAATATCTAAAACAGTGCCTGGCAATGTGGTAGGTGCTCAATAAACCGCTGGTAAATGACAGGGGATCCTGCTAACTCTCCAGCCCTCTCTCCGAGCACACTGTCCCCACTTTCCCAGTTGCACCCCTATCCTCCAGACTCACTGTCCATCTTCATGCCTTGTCAAACACCCTTTCTTCTCCCTTTTTCCCTGTTAGTCTTTTCCACCCCTCAAAACCCAGGGGCCAGCACTTCTTCCATTAAACCTTCTCAGATACTTTCTGGATGGAATTTTTCTCTTAACCCTCTATGATCCCTACTTTAAATGTCTTTTCTCCAGCATGTCACACTCTGACAATGGACCGGTATGATCTCAAGATCCAAATCAGCTCTACCAGGCTATGGATTCTGTGTCTTTCCTGCAAGCTTCTAATACTGACAAAGAACTTTATGTTCTGGAAAGAGCTAGAATCACCTCCCAGATTATTTTTATATATATATACATGTACATGTATATATATGGTACATGTTGAACTAATAAAAACATGTTTCCATAAAACAGAACAAACTTGAGTGCAGTGGTCAGGAAAGCTAATGGGCACTGGGGAGAGGCAGATCTGGACTCAAACCCTGGTGCCACCATTCACTAACTGTGCAACCCTCCGCAAGTCACTCAGCCTCTCTGAATCTATTGGCTGGAAACTGAGGAAAGCTTGAGTCAATGGGCTTGATGTCTCTAAGGTGCTTCTAGCTCCTTGGTTCTCAGATTCCCAGATTCTCTAATAGGCCCTTTCTAACCCTTTTTGGAACTGGGGGCCTTACAGCCCTCATTTTACTGCCCAGTCGGAGAGTCTAATCCCTAATTCCTCTGCATCCCCAGGAGGGAGTGTGGGCCAGCTCATGAGACAGAAGGGAAGTCAAATGCGGATATCCAATCCCTATTCAAGCCAAGGGGGCCCAGCTTCCTACCCTACAAGATGGCTGGGTAGCTGCCCTATTCTGGCCACTTAGGGAATTAATGATAGATATTCTTACAGATTTTTTAAACCACATCTCATGAGCATGGGGCCAGGGAGGGTAGAGGATAAATTGAGTTAAACTGGTAATGAGCTTCTTTCTCACTGTGCTTTGGAGATGCTCACCTAATCTTCTGACTCTGAATAAGCAATATGGCTGCCTAATTAGGTTAACCAATAATTTCCCTTTTGACACCTAGGCTGCGTGATAATTTGGGGGTAACCATGATCCTGTTTCATTTCTTTTCTGGATGCATTTCTCGATTTGCCTCTGGGATTAAAGCACAGAGTAAACTCCCACTATTCCCCAGACCTACCATGCCTCCTCACACGTCTCTAAGCCCCAGCGTGTGCGATTGCCTGTGCTGGGAACGCCTCTCTCAGGGCCCTGATGCTCAGTGAAATCCTGCTTGGGCTCCAAGCCCAGGTGCATAACGTGAGTGGAAAGAAGGAACGAGCCTTTGCACACACAGGGTAAAACCAATGGCAACTTTCACCGTCAATCCACAGCTCCTTGAAAAATTAATATTAATAGCTAGCATCAATTAAGGGCCAACACAGACCACACGCTTCACAAATTTTGTAGCATAGGCTCATAGCGACACGTCAAGGAAAGAAGATGATACATTCTTTCTGTTTTGTTTTTTTTAATTATTATTGTGGTAAAACACATACAACCCTTTAAACCAGTGCTAAGCATATAACTCAGCAGCACGAAGTACATGCGCACGGTGGAGCGGCCGTCAGACTATGCCCCTGCAGAATTTCTGCAGCATCCCGAGCCGAAACTCTGCATCCATTAAACACCAACTCCCCATCCCCCTTCTCTCCGTCCCTAGTAACCACAGCTGTGTTGTTTCAGGAAGGAGGAAACCCTGGCTCAGAGGACAGGGGACCCGCCCAAGGTTTTAGAGCCGGACATGGCACCACGAGGCTATGAGCCCAGGTCTCCTCACTAGACCCCAGAGCCGCTGCTCTTTCGACCCCGCCATGGTGCCTGCTCTCCCTCCACTGTAGCTGGAGACACAAGGATGTCTGTCATGGCCCCACCGCCCTGCCATCATCCAGACTCCTGATTCCACAGTAACGCCCAGCACACTGAGGGAGCTTGGAATAGACGTAGAACAAATGACAACGGGAATCTCCAACAGAGACGCCGTGTCAACCAGACCCGGTGGTTGGGAATGGAGCTCAGACCATAACCTTTGCTTTCTGAGAAAACACTTTTGAGCGCCGACTGTGTGCCTGGCTTGATGTCAACTTCTTGTTGGCCCCACGCTTGCTGGCCCCACCTGAGCCAGAGAGGCCCAAGGGCTGGCTGTGCCTGACAGCCCTGGGATGGAAGATTTGTGTTTCTGTTACCCAGTCAATCCTGTATTTATTTTGGATATTAAGCAGTGACATAAAAGCTGCTGACATTAACCTTCAGGGGCAGAAATTGGCTTTAATGGACCCCATAAAAGTTATTATTGATGGCAGCTGTGTGCAGCATCACTGTGACCTCAGCAAAAGCCTCCACCGCTATCAATACTGTTGACAATTACTATTGACTAATGTAAGGCCGGGTGGGGAGGCAGAATGGATGTTCCTTCCCGTGGCTGGAAGTCGCTGGGGGTTACTTTGCATTCCACCTTCGGTAAGGATTTCTGAGAACTTGGTCACACATTTCAGAGTCCAGCACTTACCTATTCAAATGGAGCTGGGAACAGCACTCAGACTATAGGATTGGGGGGATCCAACTTCCAACCTCAGCTTTGCTGACCTGCTGAATTAACCAGCTCCATGGTCTCTGCCAGGGCAGCTGACCTTTGTGGAGCCTCGGTTTTCCCATCTGGGAGATGGGAATGCCATGGCATCATCATGAGGATTAAAGGAAATCACATGTGAGCAGTGGCTTGACACACAGTGGGCCCTCAGTGTGGCGCCCCTGTACTCCTGAAAAGCGGCCACACAGTGAGGGGCTGGCCAAAGCACCCAGTGTGACAGAGCCCTGTTCTGGGAGCAAGACCTGAGTTCTCATCAAAGAAGGAGAACTGGGGCCAGGGAGGAATGCAAGACAGAGAGAGGAGGGCAGTGCGGGGGCGCGGCGAGGGAGGTGAGAGGGCTGTGGAGAAGGGAGGGAGAGCAGCCAGGACACAGCCAGACTCCGGCTAGGGCCTGGCTCCAGCTCTTTCCGTCTTCACCTCCCGGGCCCCTCAGCCGTAAGCTGGGGAGGCAGTGATGTGAACAAGAGCACTGTTCTCTCCGCAGATAACAGGGAGCCATTCCTATGGCACATGCACTGTCAGCACGATTTCCTGTCACCATTTAGACCCAAGGAGAACACAGCTGTGAGTGTAGCTTCCCACCTCGGGGCAGGTGGACAGGCACATGGGCACCTGTGGAGGTCTGCGCTTGGGGAGTCCGGGCCTGGAAGGGCTCTGGAGGCCAGGGGGTCTTCGTGAGGTTCACCTACCCACCTCCTTCACCTGCCTGACTTCCCTGAGTACAGCGAGGCCTAAGGGCTGCAGCCAGTGTCGAAACGGACGGTCAGAATGAGAAGGTGGTCTGGCCGGAGGAAGCAGGCAGCCATTTCCCGTCCCCGTTATCAAAGGCTGAAGCTCTTCAGGCTCCTCGGCTACGTCATTATCACCCAACAGAGGCTTAATTCAGCTGTAATTCAGCTCTCAGCGAATATACAATAATATGGGCGGTGTGCACCTCGCTCTGTCATGACTTTATGGAAAAATGATCATTTGTCACCATGGCAAGAAGCCTTCAAAAGAACAAACAACAGCCTTTCACCGCAGAGGGAACGCACGGGCACCAGGAACACGAGAAGAAAGATTTTAGAGCCATACGGGCCCGAGTTCAAATCCTGTCTTGTTAGCTGTGTGACTTTGGCAAGTATCTTGACCCTTCAGCACACAGTTTCCTTATTCTGTGCAAAGGGGCTAATAAAACCTACTTCAAAGTGGTATTGGTGGGGAGGGTATGACACGTGAGAACTAGAGCACCGGCACTGTGCCTGGAGCCTGCCGCTCAGCAGCAGCTGCTCACTGGTCATGTCACTACTGTCCTTTCCTTGTCACGTGCCTTCATCTGAATGGAAGCACTTCGAGTCCCAGAACCCCATATCCAGAAAGGCCTCCAGGTTGTCCAGCCCAGTTACTCCCCAAAGGTCTTCATCAGAACACAGAACCAATCAGACACTCTGAGAAAAAAGGGTTCCGTGCTCTGATCAGCTGGGGGAATGCTGCGTCTATCTCTCCTTGGTGATTTACCCGTTAGCACGCACATTTTAATAGATTAAAGGCTCTGACAAGTCCCGCAGTAAAGAAATTGGTTTAAATTCATTCAACATAGTGTTTCTTACATTATTCCACCACAGAGCGCTTTCTTGCTGTCATCCCCTCCCCAGCCTAAGCACTATTAACATTTACAGACATAGGAAATGCAGATTTTGTTGAAACTGCTTATTTTATAGATGAAGAAATGAAGGTCCAGAGAAAGGATTCAACTTATCCAGTGGCACACCCCGTGTCAGTGGTGGAATTGAGGTTTCCAGCCTCCTAATCAGAGACCATTTTCTCTGTATAGGCCTTACACATTGGGTCCCTGCTCTGGTTCAGGGCATGGTGGGAGTGGTGGGAGGAGGGGCTGCTGGCCTGGCTTGGGCCTTGGTGAGAAAGTGGATGAAGGAGAGTGGATGGCTTATATTGCAGAGAGGGGGATCTCCTTCAGGTGCTCAGGTCACTGGCCCCCTCACAGGGCTGGATAGGGGTCAAGGGAGGGAGACAATGCCCAGCCAGCATCTAGGCACTGCTTTTCCCCACCCCTCAGACAGGTGCACAGGCTCCCCAGGAAAACCCCCGAGCTCTCCAGGAGAGGCGGTGGAATGGGTATTTGGAATTCTACTGTACCTGGCTCTTCAGGGAAATAAATTTCCCACCTGACCCTGACCTTACCTGGGCTCCTGCCTGACTCCAAATCTGGGACTGTGTTGTGCAATAACCTAGCTAGAGCATCCTTTTCAAAGGCTAAACTGCCTACACCTTCACCTCTGACATGGTCCCCATTCCCCAGGTCTCTGGGGAATCCTGGACAGTGATCACTAAGAGCCTGCATTTGGAGCTGGAAACCAGTAGGGGGCACCGGTGCCTGACTTGGCCTAGTTTTCACTCACATTGCCCTTCTCACTCTGGTATGGAGGCACCAGCAGACCCCCCTCATCGAACTTCTGAGAAACAAAAGCCCTCTCCTCCCCTGGGCAGAGGGGCTGTCCCTGGTCTCTGCCATGCTCCCCAACACTTGGTTGCCCAGACCCAGCAGGTGGCTCCTCAGTTCTGGCTGGGTCCACAGAGCTTCCTGGGGCGTGGTGGGGCACAAAGCCCCAGAGAAGGGAGATCGCCTGAGCAGTGCCCTGCAGGGCTGCCTCTAACCCAGAGCCCCTCAGACAGCTACCAACAAGGTCCCACAAGGAAGGAGGCAAATTCTGAAACCAGGTTCCCTTTCTTCCACCTGACAAAGGAGGCATGTGAACTAGCTGCCTTCTTTTTCTCCCACAGCACCACTTGGGCTTTGGAAGAAGGGCTGCAGAGGTGAGAGGGGACTAGAGAGCCCAGAGCCGGCGTGTCCTTAGATCTGCAGCTGAGATCAAGGGAAAGCGGAAGTGAACCCTCAAGTTTTGTGACCCCCGATATGATAGATTTTGTTGAAGGCCATGCTCTGACCAGCCTAAGACCCTGGGGCAGGACGCACTTATGGTGACTGCCCAGGACCGAAGAGCCCCTGGAGGCTGGGGACTGAGCAGGATTCGGGCAGGACCAGACATGGCTGAAGCGACAGACTGAAAGCCGCTGGGAACCTGTCACCGCTGCTCCCCCACACATAGGCACCTTGCAAGAAATCACCCCATGCCCTAGGCACCCCCCGATCTGAAAACAAAGAACAGCAACCCAATCTCTGGCATGTCACCAGTGGGTGGGTATTTCGTGTGACTGTGTAGAGGCTCTGACTTCTGACCCCTGAGAGCAAAGCAATCTTTCACCAACGTCACCAGAGCCCCAGCGATGGAGCAGAAAATCAATATTGTCATGAAAAGCCTGGCCCAGAATGCCAGGCACCTGGCACAGGGCACGCGGGCCACTCACCGGTCTCGGTGTTCTCGTGCTCTGTGTCGGTGAGCGTGAGGTTGGAGTTGGCCCGGCTGGACAGGCAGGAGCTGCGCCCCGACCGTGTGCTCCGGCCCCACAGCCTCACCGGGTGCTCGGGGGACAGCACGGTGTCAGCCTCCACGTCGGCATCAGAGCTGGCCCCCATGGAGTAGCCGCAGTGTGGGAGGCCTATGTCTGTCCGGTACAGGGTCCCGTGAGGGGGCGTCACCTCTCCCAGCCCGAGCTCCCGCAGGCTGAAGTTGGCTCCTGGGAAGAAATGCAGGTGAGCTGGGTTAGGGTCACTGGCCAGAGACCTGACCCCTCAGCCCAGATTCACTATTGTCTTTGGAGCTGGCGTGGTGTTCCCCGCACGGGCCTCTCCACCTAAATGGCTCCTCTGCCCCTCCCCCATCAGCCCAACTCCTCCACATCATCCTTTAAGGCTCAACTCGCACAGCACCTCCCTTGTGAAGTTGCCCTAACACCTACACCCTGTGAGGCAGTCATGGCTTCTTGGAGCCAAGTTCCCTCTGAGAGCCCTTGGCCCCAGGCGTCCCACAGAGTAGGACCACGGGCCTGACCCTGCCACTGCTGCTGCCCTCAATGGAGGCAGGGGCCCATGTCAGACTCATTCCTAAATCCCCCTGCCCAGCTCTCAGTAGGGGCTCAAGAGAGTGATAAATTGATGCCCGGTCCAGGGAGGACCTGGCAGAAAGCTGCACTCCTGAGGAGGGCAGATGTCTAGTTGAGGAGAGGCAGCTGGCTGGCCCAGAACCGAAAGGTCCTTTCTGGCCAGGCCAGGAAAGCCTGGAGCATGACACGGAAGATGGGGACTGGCAGAGAAAAGTGGGCCTCACGCAGGCCACGGGCTCCGCCTTCCGCTTCCTCATGCCACGTGGGGCGGGGACTGTGGCGGGAGTCCCTGGGCTTTGGAACAATCCAGGGAGCCCAGCACACAGCCAGAGCTGGGTTGCTGAGAGGTCTGGAAGGCTCAGGAAGGCCTGGTGACGTCCAGGACTGAGGCCAGGGAAGACGTGGGTGAGGGGGGTTCATTCAGGGATTCATATTTGAGTAACCTTTCCCCTTCCATGTGAATTCAATGTCGATTCAATATTTCTAATATTCCCCTGAGTATTCTGGGATGAGAAAGAGGGGGTGGACAAAGGCATCAAGAGCCATATCCCAATTAAACCAGTGATCTGGGAAATGGCCTTCTAATCAGGTAGCACCCACATTCCAACCAATTCCAGCTGGCTGTGGCCTTCACCAACACACAGCAATGAGTAGGGGATGGTGCCGGACTTCACAGCAAGTGGGGGAGATACAACCAAAACCATGAATAGGGATCTCCCCAAAGTGGGGAGATCCATGGAGAATGCTCTGGGAACACGGAGGCAGAGGGCAGGAGCTCAGAGGAGAGGTCTGCTGATGCAAGGGAACTTGGAGAACAGAGGAAGAAGAAATGTTTGAGCTTGGAAGGATTCCTACAACCAGGGCCAGGGCTGAATAGGAAAGCCTACAAAAGCCAGTGAGCAGCTCTCCTCCCCTGGTCCAGGAGGGGACCTGCCAGAGAATGAAGAGGGGAGCCAGCTGGGAGAGCTCTGACCACAGTCGCCGGCCTCACTCTGCAAACCAGCTCTGTGCTCCTGAGGGTCCCAGGCGGCTCTGGGAGCAGCACTTCTGTCCTGGCACAGAGTGAGTGCTCGGTACGAGCTGTAAGAAAAGAGACAGACACACTCTGGCAGGACTTGGGTGGATGGACAGAGAGAGGGGAAGGAGGGGGGCAGAGACCACCTGGGCCGCTGCTGAAATGAGAGCCACAGTGGGACGAGGGGTGCCCCAAGCCTGGTGCTCAGGTGGTTCATGCTGCTCCAGCCTTAATTTGAGGCTCCAGTCATGAAACAGTTCTATACTGGTGGGCGACCGATGCCCGAGCCTCTGCCCACCCAGAGCCTCCCGCCTCTGCTGTCTACTCCAGCCCCTTCCCTAGAAACGATGCCTGGCCTCCCCGTGATACAGCAGATCAGGGACTTCTGGGCTCTGCTCAGTGGCCAGGCAGATGTTCGGGGCTGGTCAGGGTATGGGTCAGATGGAGGTTAAATGTTCTGAATATCCCGCTATGTGCCATACTCCAGTCTTCCCTCCCCTTGTGCTCTCCTTCTAAGTAAGAGAAACTCCCAATTGGAGCCTAAATCCCCTCAGGGCGCTTCCCACTCTCTCTGCACACCATCCTCCCTGCTTGCCCCATTTACCTCTCTCTGATCTCCCTTCTCACCCTGTCTCACTCCCTGCCCCAGGCCCAGCTCATATTTCTGCCTTGATGGGCTGGCCCTCTCAAGGGAGGCCAGTCACGCATTAGAAGAATGTGAAATAAACAGCTCAGGCTGCGTCCATTTCCACGTGGCTTGCATGCCCTCCATGCCCTTTTAGGCAGCCAGACTCAGCGTGAGTGTGAGTGAGCTGAGACATCTCATGAGGGCTGACTCTAAGGGCTCCCTGATCCCTGTGAGCCAGCCCAGCCCCCGTTGAGGTGGGAGTTTAAGAGATTTAGTCCATCAAATGTGAGAAGTCTTTATGGTCTGTTCCCTTTATATCCTTTTGGCCTCTTTCATAGGATCCCAGGACACGGGTGGACATACCACCCCACTCAACATCTGGTTGTGCAGTCTTGGGTTGGGGCAATCACCTGAGCCTCAAAGTTCTTCTCTTTAAAATGGGGACGATAATCTAGGACCTGCTATCCTCACGGAATTTTTAAGGATCTAGAGAGGTAATGGGTAAGGAGGTGCTTTGTCAACTGTCATGGCCATGCCTGCCTAGGAGATGGGAATGCTTCTGACTTGTTATTGATA
>CM053613.1:47920336-47971862 GCA_028646535.1 Procyon lotor
TTTGCCCACTTTCCACGACACATTTTCAGAATGCCCTTATCCACTCTGCCCTGGGAACCCCAGACTCTAGCTGGGGAGGGGCAGGCTCCGTTTACCTTCCCAGCCACCACCAGGAACAGGGGAAGGACACAATGCTCCTCTCCAACTGCCAAGCTGCCCGAGCACCGCGGTGGGCTCGAAATGGGCTGAGCGGAGCCTCTCCACCTTCCCGGAAGGCTCTGAGCCTGTCCCCTCCATGGGGAAGCTCTGGCCCTTGGTCCCTCTGCTGGCTGATGTTACAGCCAGGTCACTGCTCTGGCTTCCTGGGGCCAGACCCTCACTTTGTTCTCTTGATTGTAGCCCTAAATTTGGTTTCATTAAGAAACTCTGCTTGTCACTCCATTAATTCCGTGTTTTTGGGTTGTTAACCTCAGTTAACTGTATCAGTCTTTCAGGCTACTCCAGCCAAGAGGGGAAGCACAGTGGGGGAGCTCACTCCTCTCCAGGGTTGGAATGAGAGGGGTTAGCATCTAGGATTCCGCCTGGGCTCTACGAGCCAGCACCAACCCAGACTTGTCTAGGACAGTGTTTCTAGTGTAAAGTCCCTTCTTACCTCAGAAGTCACAGAGACACCGAATGCACTGAGAGGTGGAAGGCACATCCTCCCCATCTCCAACTTACAGAAGAGGGCATTCCCAGGCAGACAGAAAGTAGTACACGGCGGCTAAGAGCCAGACTGCTAGGGTTCAAATCCCAGCTCTACTACTCCCAGCTATGTGCCTTGGGCATGCTACTTAACCTCTCTGTGCCTCATATGTGAAGTGACTTTAATCAATGTCCCTACCAGACAGGGTTATTGGGAGGCCTGAATAAGTGCAAAATACTTGAATAGGCTTAGCCCTTGGCTGCTATTATTATTATTATTATTATATTTCATTCCAGCCTAAGTTGCAGTTCTAGATTTCTCCACCCCACTCATACTATTGCCTTTAGACAAAATACCCCTGTTTGGCATTATATATTCATTCATTTAGTCACTGAACAAATATAAACTAGGAACCTACCATGTGCCCAGATCTACGCTGGGAGGCAAGGTGATAAAGGTTCTGCAGTTGTCCCAGAAAGGCCGAGAGGGCATCATTTTTGAATGGGCGTCTTCTAGTTTGAATCTCAGCCCTGCCTTTATTAGGTATGAGCCAAGTCATTTAGGGCCTCACTTTCCTCATCTGGCAGATGGAGTTACTTATGTGTCCGCCATCCTGCGTCTCCTAAGGAAAGCCGCAGTCGTCTGGGGGCCTGGAGAGACAGCAAGCCGTGGGGTGTTCCCTGGCTGGCAGGAGGACAGGCGATCGGTTCCTGATGCAATAGCCAGGGCAGTCCCGTCCTTCCCCAGAAACCTGAGCCCTCTTCAGAGAGAGGGTTTTAATTGGCTTAGGCTCTGTGCCCACTCCAAGGGAGCATCACAAAACAGGGATTAGCCCCCTAAAGAAGGCCAGGCCCCCCAGACAGGCCAAGTGGCTGGAAACCAGCCTATCTGCCTCGACCTTCCTGAGTTGCTCCAGCGATGGGCTGCCTTTCCTTCTCTTCCCAGCCCATGAGTACAAGAGAAGGGTGCTTATTACTTTTTTTTTTTTTTACATTTTTTTAAAGATTTTATTTATTTGGGAGAGAGAGAGAGAAAGCGGGGGGGGGGGCAGAAGGAGAGGGAGAGAGAGAGAGAATCTCAAGCAGACTCCCTGCTGAGCACAATGCCCCGTGCAGGGGCCCCATCTCATGACCCTGAGATCACGACCTGAGCCAAAAACCAAGAGTCAGCTGCTTAACAGACGGAGCCACCCGGGTGCCCCCAGTAGAAGGGTGTTTAAATCAGAGCCTTGAGCTAGGAAGCAAATAGGAAGGGCCTGCAGATGATGTTCAGCACCATCTAGGAAAAGTCCAGGCTTACAGTGCACAGATGACACTGTAAACCATTGGATTTGCCTCCCCAGAGGGAGGCCATTGGATTTGCCTCCCCAGAGGGAGGCCCGGGGGTGCACGGAGGAAAACATAACCCTGGGCCCTTTCCCGGACGGGGTACTTTTTAGTTTATTCAGCACTGGCAATCACGCGACTCCTGCTCACGCTCTCCAGCCCCGAGAAGTAGGTTCTATACCCTTACCTCAACAGGGAAGTGTGGCAGGCAGGCAGGAAAGTGGGGTTCCGACGTGGACAAGCGGTTTGTGGCCCCCAGCAAGTGACAGTAACACACCAATGCCGAATACAGACAGGACTGGGCATTGAAGTTGGGCCCGAGGACACGCGTTGGCCAAACTGTTGCCATCTTTAGATACACTGAGACTCTGAGGGGCAAGTACTGGCCCTAAGTCCCGCGGCTTCATAAGGAGGCTGGGATGCTGAGCCCCGCCGGGAGAGGCTCATTTAGTCGAGCTGCAGTACGGAGGCGAGAAAGATCAGTTATACTCAGAGGCTAGAGGCGGCCCGGGAGACAGTGGTTGTAACTCTGAAACCAATTGTACAATGAAGCATTGTACAAATATTTGTTACTCTCACTGAGGAAATGAAGGCTTTCTTCCGGAGGGGAAACGATGTGTCTAAGGTCACCCAGCTGGCAAAGGGCAGCCTGGGACTTGGTTCCAATATTCCAGGGCCCGCTGTCCCTCGTGCCAGGCCGCAGCTGCTGTTGGAGCACCCGGTGCACAGGACGAGGGCCGCAAAGCTGCAGGAGCAATCACGCTGGTGATATTTAAATACTTGGCTACTTGAAAAATAGATCAACACGCAGTTGAGGATAAATGTCCAGACTCTCCCTGGTTCGGAATACCACCTGGGGGCACGGAGATGTGTCAGCGTGACTGATGCTTTCTGCTTTAGTGGAAACGTGCAGAGGCTCAGGCCGAATTACTCTAAAAATCCCGACTCCACCCCCTGCCCACCTCTGTCACCCACACCGCCTTTGCGGCTCAAGAGGGATGTGGTCATGTGTCTGGGGCTCTGGGAACTCAGTCCCTGGGCCCGCTCTCCTGGAGACTTGCTGGCTCACATGTCTACCTCTGCCCATCGTCATTCCCCCAATGCCTCTTTGACCAGGTCCCGTGCTGTGCGTGAGGATCTGGACATGGTCTCTCTTCGTGGTCCTACCCTGAAGGACTGCACTGTCCAGTGGGGGAAGCTGAGCAAGAGGCAGATCATCTCCATTCAAGATCCTGGGGGCAGTGGGGAAATCAGGCTGGCTTCTTGGGGCACCTGACGCGTTCAAGAGTCTGGGGCTACGGTCGGAATTTGCCAGTCCCCGGGAGAGGGGAGGAAGGGGAAGGAGTAGGGTGGGGAGGTCCAAGTCCTGAGCCCTGTGCCAATCAGGGCACTGAACTATCTTTTATCTAATTCACATATTGGGCTTCCATTTAGGATTTCAATGAAGCAGTCAGATCCTTGACCAAAAACAGGTTAGAAAACCATGGCCTTAAGACTTGTTACTCAATTTGGACTGGCCCAAATGAGTGTTTTATATAGTATTGGCTTATCAGCCTGGCATAACTCGAGTCATCCCTTCCTCCTGTTTTCTCATTTAAAAAGTCTATCATAAATGGCTAATTTATTCCTTTACATGTATCTATTGATTATCTGTTACGAGCCAGACACCGTCTCGAGGGCTGGAGATATAGAAAAATACATCTCTCACCCTATCTGCCTTCTCCTACCCTGCTGGAACTACTTCACAGCTCGCAAGGTGATTATTCGAAGAACATCAGATTATAATCATGTCCCTGCATACAACATTCCATGGCTCCCTATTGCCTAAATCCTGGCTACTCCCCAGTGCAGCCTTGAACTACAGACCGACAGCATCAGCATCGTCTGGAGCTGATTAGAAGTCAGAATCTCAGGTGCCACCACAGACCTACCGTATCAAATCTGAAATCAGATCCCCAGGTGATTCCCATGACTTTGGGGTCTGAGGCTCAGAGGACTGTAGGATGTTAACATGGCCCTTCAGACCCTGATACCTGTGTTACCTGTCCTATCTCATCTCCACCCTCTTTTCTCAAACACATTATACTCAAGGCCAGGGTGCTCATCCCACCCGTCCTCTCCTGCCTCCAAGCCTTTGTGTGGATGGGGCCCTCTGCCTAGAACATTCTCCCTACCCCCACCTCCGGCCACTAGCTATAATTCCTTCCTTTGCTGGACGTCAGAGGAGAATCCTACTGGAGCTTCCGCAGCTCCCTGCTCCCCTCCCACCCGCAGGCTGACTCCATTGTCCCACCATCCCATCACTTTCCCAACCAGCCCGATGTCTGAGAATCTGCTAGAAAGCTCAGTGCTGGGGAATCTGTGTCTGTCATTTAGGTCGGTGCCTGTCTCCTTCAAAAGATGATAAGTCCTGGGGTAAGGGATGGGCCTTTCCTTCTTCATATCCACTCAGTCTCTGGGCTGCCAATCAGTAGGGATGTAGACAGGATTCAGAGTATTCAGAATCTGCCTCGAAGAGCACTCGGTCTGGCAGGGCAAACTGGCTTTCAAAGCGGTGAGGGCCAACACGTGTTGGCCCACAGCTTTGTGGTGACAAATGGGAAGGTTACTGAGCTGAACCATTTTTTTAAAGATTTTATTTATTTATGAGAGAGAGAGAGAGAGACAGAGATAGCGAGAGAGGGCATGAGTGGGGAGGAGAGGGAGAAGCCCCACTGAGCAGGGAGCCCGATGCGGGGCTCGATCCCAGGACCCTGGGATCATGACCTGAGCCGAAGGCAGATGCTTAACTGACTGAGCCGCCCAGGCGCCCCTCTTTTTTGTTTTTGTTTCTTAAGATTTATTTATTCATTTGAGGGAGAGGGTGAGGGAGAAGTAGAGAGAGAGAATGAGCAGGAGGAGCGGAGGGAGAGAGAGTATGAAGCAGACTCAGTGCTAACAATAGAGCCCCATGTGGGGCTCGATCTCGAGATCCTGAGATCAGACCCAAGCCAAAACCAAGAGTCCAGTGCTTGGCCAACTGTGCCACCCAGGCACCCCTGGAACCGAAACACTTTTTGAGGCCAATGGATCCAGGTGGTTTTGCTCTTTGGGCAAATGGTCATTGGCTCCCCCTCCCCACCTCTCTTCCTGACAGACCCTCTCATGGTCCCCCGAGGGAGCACCCCTGGCTTCTGGACTGAGTTCTCAGGAGGCTGAGTCAGGTGTGCGAACCCAGCTCCGCTCGTCACTTTCTGGGCAGAGGAGACCTTCTCTGCTTGGCCCCTGGCTGGCATGAGCATAGGAAATGACACGCATATAGCCAGCCAGGCTTAGAAGGAACCTCTAGTACCTTCAGTGCTTCCTTATTTTGAAGGAAGGCAAGTAGTAAGTGGCCAAGGGCTATTATTCCCATCCTGGGCACCAGGGGGGCAAGTGAATAAATTAAAGTCCTTAGTGACAGCATGAGGACTAATTAACTCAGGATATTCATTACTTAATATATCCGTGGAACATTTACAAAACCCCCACGTTGTGCCAGGCTGTTGAACTAGATATTTGGGATGCAAAGGTGCGTGACTTCTGGCCCCTGTCCTCAGCTGAGGTCATCTCAGCACAGAGGGGGCAGCCTGAGAGTCTGGAGGACTGGGGTCTGTCGCTTCCTGGCCGGCTAGATTGCCCTACTTCTCTGAGCTTCCTTCTTCTCAGCTGTAAAATGGGGATCACAGTCCCTGTGCTTCTTACAAACTCGAGAGGCTCAAACAGAGTCACAGTCAAAGTGCTGAGGCAACTGTAAAGTGCTACAGCACCGAGGTAGGCTACTGCAAGCGGCCAAGCCCGGAGCCACTCTCCGCCCCCTTTCCCACGCTATCATGGCCCGGTTTTGTTTGGGAAATCAACATGCTCAGTCCCAGGCAATAAATCATGATTTGGCCAAGGCAATCAAGCCCATTTTGTCTTTGGCAGATGCTCCATTTCCCAGCTTCCCTTGCACTAATGCTAATCGTGTGACCCAATTCTGGCCAACAGATGAGAAAGAAAGTTCACTGGCAGAGGAAACTTTTGGGCGAGTTGTGACACCATTCATCTCCTTCTTATCGTTGTCTTCAATGTGGTGACTGCCTTGGGACCACGAAGTGACAGGGATGAGAACCAGTCACCTTGAAACACTCTCCTTTCCCACTTTCCCAATTCTTGAGGCACCCGGCCCACTCAAGGCCCCATCCTCTCTCTCCTGTGTGGTGGCTACGACTCTAACCGGATGCTGTCTGATGATGAACTCTGAGGGTCCAGGTGCTAAGATGGAAAAGTAGGGGGAGATGCTCATCCTGTAAACAGGTAGTTATGGTCCTACGTGGAAAGTCTTTGGAGCAAACAAGAGGGAGGCCCAAGCCCAGAATAGCTTAGAGGTCAGAAAAGTCTGGGGAAGGGCTTGGAACTGCACCCCCTTGTCTCTGTTTCACAGGTGCAAATCTCATCTGCACAACTGGCCCACAGACAGGGGTCACGCTGTCTCCTCTCAGGTCCTCCACTGATCTCAACCCAACAAACACTTACTCATCACAATGCATAGGTGTGTGTCTACAAAATGAGGCAAGAGATATGCTGAAATGTCAACCGAATGAGGCCCAATGTCTTGCCTCATTTAGTTCTACCAAGATCCCTTACTTTACAGAGAAGGAAACTGAAAGTGCAAGAGGTGACGTGACTTGCCCAAGGTCACTCTCTGAGTCAGTGCCAGGCCAACGCAGTCTTCCTCGCGGTCTAGGCCACGTGGCTACTAGTCACGTGTAGCCACTAGTCATGTTAGATTTAAATTTCGTATTGAAAGTACATGAAGTTCAGTTCCTCAGTCACACAAGACACATTTCAAAAATACAGAAGCCGCCTACGGACCCAGGGCAAACCCAGGACATTCCCATTGTGGCTAGAAGCACAATGAGATAATCCAAGAATAAGCCAGAGATGCCTGCTTGGAGAGCACAGGCCTGCACAGTGACCCAAGTGTGGGGTCTGGAAGCAGACAGCCTGGATGTCTGGATAGAAGAAGGTGAAAGGAAGGGAGAGAATATTTTCTGAGTGCCTAGGATGCGCTGGTCACCGTACAGGGCGCTTACGTCCACTAGCTCCTTTACCCCCACGCCAATGCTATCCCATGCCATTTTGGAGTCCTGTGTGACACATGAAGAAACTGAGGCTCAGGACTGCAGAAATACCTGTCTAAGACCACAGACCAGGAGACGGTGGAGCTAGGATACGCACCCAGACCGGACTCCAAACTCAGGCCCACCTACCATGCCTCTCTCCTCCACGCGCCAGGCTTGAAGCCACTTCCCTCATTCTTTTCTGAAGGGAAGAAGTGAATCTTTTCAGCAAGGAGAGCCAAATTCCAGTAGGGGTGGGGGGCACTGGCCACAGAGGCCCAGAGGGAGGCCCCTGCAGGGGAGCTCCGACTGTCTCCCCAGCCTGGGAGGCCAGGTCAAAGGGCAAACTCATTTTTTTGCTGGGCCTCCCTTCCTAGGCTGGGCTGTTGTTATCAGAGACCTCTGTAAATCAGGCCCAGTCACCTCTGGAGACTCCAGACCACGGGGGATGAGCTCCTGCTGTAAGAAGATCAAGCTGTTCGGGCTCTCCCAGGGAGCTCTTGGAAGCTTCAAAGGCCGAGGCCTGATTTACGAGGCTGCCAGCGGCTCCATGCTGTCCCGGATCAGTGCCTGCACCAGCTCCAAGCTGAACATTAGTCTCCGGATGGGTCAAGAGATCTGAGGCCAGACCCAGCTCAGGGCCAGGCCTGTTTCTCCTCGCGTGGTGATGGCTCAGGGTTAGCCACACCTGGTGGGACCTGTGTCTACCTCCCAGCTCTGGATCGGCCTGGGCCTTTCCAGTCCTGCCTCACAGAAGATGGAAGATGGGGTGAAGAAGAAGGGCCTGGCCACTCCTGGAAATGGGGTCCAGCGGCAGTCAGGAAGCTCTGCCTACAGAGCAGCCCTAGAGATGGCCTTCCGTCCCCACGGCGATCCTTCCAGGGAGCTAAGACTCTTCCCTTATAGGAAGACGTGCAAGTTCAGAGAGGTCAAGTGATGTGCCAGGGGCTGCGCAGCAGGCCAGGACTTGAACTCAGGTCTGCCACCCAAAACCCCGCTTCTCGAACTCTCTGCTTCTGTGCGCGGTCCCCCACACCTGGCAAGTCTTTCTTGACCATCAGAGAACAAAACTCACAACTTGCTTCTTTAATAGGAAGGATACATTCCTTTACATTCTCCCCATCTCTTTCACAAGCTGCAACGAATGAGGAGAGGCTGCTGCCTTCTCCATCCCCGGGAAGTCGGTAAAATGAGCTGAGCTCTCTTGCCAGGGTGGACACCTGGGCCTGTGGCTTGCCAGGACTGCTGTGGCCACGGTGATATCTGATGTATACCAGCTGCAGGGCCCGACGGTGACTAGCCTGGGCCTCCTCACGGGAGGGACGCAAACTCACCACTGCTTACGAAGCCTTGCGTCTCCCATTATGAGGATCGTAGCCTTGCTTGCCATTTACACTCACCAAGGAGGTGTCAGTTATCACAATTTCTTCCAGTAATTTGGCAAAGCAAGTATTTTTATCTGATTTGCAGAAGCTCAGGGGGGCTGTGCCCACAGCTCACAAGTAGCAGAGCTAGGGTTCAACTGTATTTGCTGCTAGCTCCCTATGCCCCCCCATCGCAGCACTTAGCCTCTAGCAATGGGCCTGCTTTGGTTAACCCCGTGAGGGTCTAACCTGTGACTGCTGCCTCTGCTCCAGGGTGACCACACACAGTAGGTGTTACAAGCATAGGTTCTGGAATCGGAGCCTGGGGTCTGGATCCCACCACTGCTTCTTACCAGCTGTGTGACTTTCTACAAGTACCTTGACCTCTCTGAGTCTGTTTCCTCTTTTGCCAAATGGGGATCCTGCCTCTCTACCTCGGGGACCTCCTCGGATGAGGACTGTCCCCAGGAAGCACCCGGCGCCACACCGGCCTGTGATAAGCAATGGATAAGCGTTCACTGCTCACTTTATGGGTGCCCTGCTTACTCTGAGGGCGGCACGGGACTGACCCTGAGTCCGCAGTCAGCGAAGAAGGCCTGTTGCCTCACAAGGAGATGCATTTGGATGAGGCACTGCCAAAGTGTGGGGTAAAACTGCTGTGGTTGGAGCGGGGAAATCTCCAGATGGAGCTCATCAGCACAATCAGTCCAAGAGCCTAGGCCCCCTAGGGAGTCCCCTCCACCCCCGTCCCCCTCCCACGGTTTGGGGCTCCCTTGCCTACGAGGCCCACCCGAACCAGGAAAGCGCCAACTCTCCCCTTCCCCTGGCGTGCATCAGACCTCCCCTGTGATCTGTTTTTACAGGACGGCAAAGCAGCTGTCTGGAAGGCACCCAGGGCAGCCAGCCATTCCCTGAGATGTGCATCCTCCCTCCCCCAAGGCTCGGACGCCAGAAGGACAAAACCAGCCAAACATATGGATCGTCAGCCCAGTAAAGTCAACAGCTGGCCCACTGGCTCACGTCTCCTCTAGTCCTCAGGATATTCTGGCAATGAGAAGACGGAGTCTCAGCAACTTATAGAAAATTTCCCAGGATATCCCAGTCTCTGAGGGAACACTTTGTTCCTTTCTCACACATTTAAATCCCTCTTCCTGGAAGAACCATCATTCCAAGAGGCACACACACACACTTTCAATTTGTTCGTGTGTATGGTGACATAAAATTTCAGTGATAAATTTAACAATAGCAATAACTAATATTTGTTTGATACGTGCTAAATGAGAAGTAACTATTTGTCATCTCACGTCGTCCTCCCAACAACACTGGAGATGGGGCTCTATTATCCCCATTTTACAGATGAGGAAACAACAAGGTGGGCTGACCTAGGCCTGGCCGGTTGCTCAACGGGGGCACTGATCTGACGACCCTGGAGGCCCAGGAGCCGCTTCCTTTCCGGTGCTTGCCTCCTCCAACCATGCTGATGGGGTTAATCAGCTGGAGAGGTTTTTCCTTCCTGGGGAGGTTTTCTTTTCTGTAGGTATGGAAGGTTGACAAAGAGAGGGTCCTTTACACCGCTGGTGTCCATGACCCCGGAGGTTCAGGGAGGAGCCCAGAGTTGTTCCTGCACTTTCTACATGAACCACCCGCTGATTTTTGGGGAAAGCTCAGCCCCTGTCAGGCATCCCCTCCCCTGGGCCCAGCGCCCAGGAACCAAGCCTCGGAGTTCAGCGCGTTCCCTCCGGCGCAGACATTTGGAAGCTGAAATTTCCCACATTTTCACCACACAAAAGCCAGGTTGTATTTTTGTCCTCTTCAAAACATGCCAAAGGAATTTCTTTTTCCTCCTGAACTTTCTCCAAAAATAAATAGAAAAAGTGAACACCATTTTGCCCTGTAAGCTGAGAAGAGGAAAATCAACACTTGGGGCGGCATTTTGAAGACATTATAGCTGAGGGAACATGCGGCTCGTCTCAACACCGTTTGGCAACCTTGGGGAGACAGTACACAGTACTTCTCACCCCAACCCCCCGCCCCCCCAACCAGCGGGCTCCCATGCACGTGTTTCCTACTCTTTAAAGCTGGATCTGAAACAGGTAAGAGGCCTTCGTGAATGAACACTGCCTGCCTGGATCGGAAATCCGAGTTAACAGACCAACCGCAACCAAATGAAACATAAAACTAAACACTAAACAGAGTATTTAGTGAAACAAAGAAGACAGGGGCTCAAGAACAGTAAACTGGTAGCAGACAGGGGGGGTCCAGGGAGAGGGAGGGAAGTGTGGCTCCCACAAGCCCTGCCAAGAACTGAGCGCAATTGCTAAGGTGCAAGGATTATTCTCAACTCACGGAATCGCCTGTCCTCAGGACTGTCTGCCGCGCTGGTCTGGGCTGTCCAGACCCCTGTGTCTGCACCCTCAAAAGCCTCCACGTGCGTCTCCTGTGTCTCCCCTGCCCCACAGTCCGGCTCAGGGAGAATCATCTTTCACTAACGCTGTTTGATCACCTCTCTGCTGGTTTCCCTCGTCCTCAAAGCCAACCCCCTAGCTCTGCCCCCAGGACCCTTCTCCGGGCCCCTGGCTCCTGGCAGCCTCCTCCCCCACCTCAGCTCCTCACTCCCCAGGAATTTGCTTCAAGCAAGGCACCTGGCTGTGTGCTGTCCTCCACTCAACACAGGCCAGAGAATCTCCAGGTAGAAAGCTCAGTCTGGGCTCCCATCCATTTCCACCCACTCTTCTGGGGGCCGGTGGGGGGGGGTGGTGTGGTGTGGGGGGGGGGACTTGCCCTAAAGGCATGCTGGCAGAGAAGTGTCTCAAACTTGTTCCTGCTCTTCCAGGAACGAGGCACTCACTTGCTCCCATAAGGAAGAGGAGCGGAAAGAGGACTAGGCTAGCAGAGGAAAATCTGCATTCACTCCCATCTCTCCCAGTCCCAGCAGGGCCGGGCTGGGCAAGTGACAGGCCCTCTCTGGGGTTCAGACCCTCCCTCTGCAAAAATGCAGCTAGCAAGTCCTACCTCACGGCCATTGAAGAACATCATGAACATCATCCTCATTATCTCAAGATAATTTCAGTGTGAAAAGAACATGGTGTAGTTGCTAGAAAGACCTGGACTCTAATCCCAGCCTCGGAACTTGGGGAGATGAGTGAATGTCTCTGAACCTCACTTTCCCCAGATGTAACATGGGGGAAAAAAACTCCCTGAAAGGGTGACTGTCCACACTGAATGAGAGGATACCTATAAAAAGGCTTTATAAACTGTGTACTTGGTACAAATGTATGCATTTACTCTGCTGAGCTAAAACCTGCCTCCTGGTAATTCACCCTGGGGCTGCAGGTGCCTCACACATCACACAGCACAATTCCAGTCTTGCCATCCGAGCCTCTAGGCCTCCCATGATTGTCTCTGAGCACCTCATCCCTCAGCCATTCCCGGGGTTGGTCAGGGGATGTCTCCGGTTTGCTTCTGGCAGCACCTGTCTTCCCTTCCTGGTGGGGCTGCATTTGAGGGAATGCTGCTGGAGTTTTCTTCATTGGGGATCTAGCCCCAGTGCCTTTGCACAGACCCTTTTCTCCTTAACAAAGCCTCCTTGAAGTCTTTTTGTGTAGCATCCCATCCCACGGCATGCCCTTTGCCCTGTCATGCCTCATGCCATGAATTTAAGGTCTGTGGACACTTAGGTGATGGACCTGGTGGCCTCTCTACCTGTGTGCCCTGAACTGGTCATTTCCCCTCCCACTAGACCTTGCTCCCCTAGAAGGAAAATGAAGAGGTGGACGATATCATCATTGGACCTATCCATTGGAACTATTAGATGCAGATTTTTACCAGTTGAATATGACCTTGTACTCTCCTCTCCTGTCCCCTTTAATTTTTCAGCAGAGCTTTTCAGGGATTTAGAAAGAACCTGGGCTAGAGCCCATCATAGCTGACAGCCCGTGCATCTATGTGCTCTTTAAGACTGGGGCTGGGTCCTCACAGACCTTTTGTAATCCAGATGTCAAGCCCCAAGGGGCGATGAGCACTGTTGTTTGCAACATACCTGACAGAGAACACGGACAGGTTGGCGACCATGACTTAGCTCTTGTCACTCTGCATCCTTTATCTACCTAATATATATATTAGGCATAATAATAACCCTCACGGGCATCCATCCAGGTTTTAATGATTGCAGAGAGTTCTGGTTTTCATGCATTGGCGCAGCCATTTGCTGCCCTAATCAGGGGAGGCACTGTTCAGAGCATTTTAGTAGCACTAAAGGGCCACCTGGTTGAACACTCTCACACAAGGGCTGACATTCATCTCTCGGGCAGTCTTGGTACTGTTGGCTGGAGCAGGGAGACTATCCCTTATACATCCCTTATATATAAGCATCAGCTTCCATGCCTGTAGAACAGGGATGGGGGTTTCTGTGAGCATTGAATGACATAACAAGGATAACGGAATAGCATCTTGCACACAGTCAGCAGTTACTTTGCATTTTTCACAACTCTGTCCAAAAACTGCCTCACCCTCAGCTCCCTGCCCCCTCCTACCCATCAGTGACATCTCGTGGCAGACCAGGGTAACTACAGGTGTGAGTACCCAAAGCTCCAGACCCTTTTGGAGCCCAGCCCGCCTCATCTCAGGGATCATAGTGATTACAAGCAACGGCAGCCAGAATCTGCCCCAGTTTTTTTGCACACTTCCCTGTTCACCATCTAATTTTATCCCGCTCTTTTTTTAAATTTTTTTTTTAAGGAATATATTTTTTTTTAAAGATTTTTTTTTTTTTAATTTATTTGACAGAAAGAAACACAGCGAGAGAGGGAACACAAGCAGAGGGAATGGGAGCGGGAGAAGCAAGCTTCCTGCCGAGCAGAGAGCCCGATGCGGGGCTCGATCCCAGGACCCTGGGATCATGACCTGGGCCAAAGGTAGACGCTTAACAACTGAGCCACCCAGGCGCCCCCTTTTTTTAAGTTTTAAAATTGTTTTATTTATTTATTTGAGAGAGAGAGAGAGAGAGAGAGACAAAGATAGTGACAGAGCACAAGTGAGAAGAGCAAGCAAGAGCGGCGAGGGGAGGGAGAAGCAGGCTACTCATTGAGCAGGGAGCCTGATGCAGGGCTCGATTCCTGGACCCTGGGATCGGGACCTGAGCCAAAGGTGTAGGCTTAACTGACTGAGCCACCCAGGCTCCCCCTTCTCTAAATTTTAAAGGAGAGTAGGTTAGTGATGGTAAAGAAGCGAGGATCCCAGCTGGTGGTGGAGCATGGAAAAGACCTGCCCTATCCAGTAAATTCCTTGGGATTAGGGAATTTCCCACCACATCCCCCGTACCTCTGACATTGCTTGGAACACAGTAAGTGCTCAGTAAACATATGTAGAACAAATGACAATTTTAGGAAACCCCAAGTTACACAAGTCCCCTTCTAGTTCCGAAGGCCATGTGGTGAAGGAGCTTTCCCTGGGGGACACAGTGACAACGCTGTTCCAGGAATGAATTTAACAAGACACACTCCCCATTTCCTCCCAACGTGTGCGGATGAGTTCCCAAGCTTTCATTCTTCTTGACTGGAAAAGGAGTCCACCTGGGTCCCCTGTCTCTTCTCTAGGCCTTTCCCCACTCTTCAGAAAACGTCACACCAGCTAGGTGTGGGGCCAGGAGCAGGGGCGGAAGCATGAGGGGCAGGCGGGCTGCGGCCAGAGAGGATATTTTGCTGAGAGAGGGTGGAAAGGTGGTCCAGGACCACGTTGTGAACTGAATGTTAATGCCCCTCGAAATTGATGTGTTACAACCAAATTCCCAAGGTGGTATTACTAGGAGGTGGGGCCCTTGGGAAGTGATGAGGTCATGAGGGTGGGGCCTTCATGAAGGGGAATGACACCCTTATAAAAGAGACTCCACGGAGGCTCCCTCACTCCTTCTGCCATGTGAGGTCACAGCGAAAAAGACGGCTCTCACCAAGCACCAGAAGGCCTCGATCGTAGACCTCCAGCTTCCAGAACTGTGAGAAATAAATGTCTGTTGTTTGTTAGCTCGTGGTATTTTGTTACAGTTGCCCAAGCTGACCAAGACAAAGAAAAGCGAGAGAATAACAACCAAAGAACAGTGACCTGACATGAGGGGGTGGGGGGCGCGGGGCCCCACAGGGCTTTGAAGGTAGTATCATGTTCCATTTCTGAAGCTAGCCGGTAGGGATATCATTATTCTTTAAACTGTACACATTTGTTATACTTTTCACTATGAAAGAGCATAATTATGAGGGGCGCCTGGGTGGCTCAGTGGGTTAAAGCCTCTGCCTTCGGCTCAGGTCATGGTCTCAGGGTCCTGGGATCGAGTCCCACATTGGGTTCTCTGCTCAGCAGGGAGCCTGCTTCCCCCCCCCCCCCCCCCCCGCCTGCCTCTCTGCCTACTTGTGATCTCTCTCTCTGCCAAATAGATAAATACATTTTTAAAGAAAAAGTATAATTATGAAAAAATTTTATAACATATTTATAAAGAGACATGGAAGGTGATGTCTATAAATGCAGCGAAGGGGACACAGAAAAGGGAGATTTCAAGAAGTTTCGCTATGGATTTGATGTCTCTTGCAACATCTGAGAAAAGGAAAGTGGAAGTCTCAAGTTATTCTGAAGTTATTTCTGTTGATTAGACTGTGTCTTGACCTTGGCTCGCCCCAAGGGATGGCACACAGGGTCATGGCTTCAATGCCCCTATAATGCCGACTTGACTTTGAAACCCACTGACAAGACTGAGAGGCTCTTGATCAATGGAAGCCGAATTCAAGGAACAGCTGCACCCACAGGGCTGAGTAATCCTGAGCGGGTGCTTTCACGTCTCTGAGTTCCTTGTGTTACACAGATAAACTATATACTCTTTGCCTCACCTCCCTTCCAAGGCTGGTGCGAGGACTAAATGAGAACATTCAAATGAAAGTACTTTGTAAAGCAGAAAACATGGTGTAACTGTAGGATGACTATTACCATAACTGCTCCTGGCAGAAAAGTACTCTAAAAATGACATAAAGTGCCCCCAAAATCTGAGGCATTTGTATTATGACTGGGCATAACTTTCCGCCAAGGTTTTCTGGAACAGAATCAAGTTCTCATACCACTCCAGCCAAAACAGGTGGCAAGTGCACTTAGCAGCTGTCTTCTAGATCCACAAGATTTATGATGAGAGAGGGCAGAGCGCCATGCCTGCAAACCCACTGCAGCCCGGACGGCATGCGTTCATATCCCAACACCACCGTCGACTTGCGGTATGTGTCAGAGTAGGGACAGAGGACAGAGGACAAAGTATGACCTTGGCCAAGCTACTTTTCTAAGACCCAGTCAGTTCTTCTATGTGTTGAATGAGGAAAATAACAGCCACTTCCCGTCAGTCTTATGAGGAATAAATGAGTCAGTATGTAAAGTGCCTGAAACAGGGCTGAGTATGGTGTAAGCTCAACATTAGCACAGTACAGTTTCCGCATCCTTTGGGGAAAGCTGAACAGAAAGAAATAGGCAACAACTGCAGTCATCAATCCGAAAGCTGGGTTAGACGCTTGGAAGGACTTTCTGGCAAAGTTGCATAGAGCTCCTCATGGAATTTGGAGGCTCTCCAGTTAGCGCCTTCTTGGCCAACTGTGAGCTGGTGAGATGGGGACCTTTTCAGCGAGCTGAGGCTCCAACACTCTTCCAGAAATACAAGCAATAGAACCCTGCATCCCGTAGAAGCCAGAGTTGAGCTAGGTAAAGGCTTGGAAAATGCTGACAATTGACCTACAGCCTCATCCCCTCAGTGGACTTGTAGATGACTCTGTGGGGTGTCCTGAGGGTTCAAGGAACAACACATGTGAAGCATTTAGATGGTGCCCGGCAGACAGAAAGCACTGTGGTCATTGCTACTTCTTCTGTCTGTCCATCTATCCATCTATCCAAACTCAAGTGGTCATTCTACGGCAGTACCATCTGTAGGAAATTTCCATCTTGATACACGTGTTCTGTACCTGCACCGTCCCCCTGTCTAGCTAGCCACACGAGGCTGCCGAGCGCTGGAAATGTGACCAGTGTGGCTGAGGAACTGAGGTTTTAACTTTCTTTTCGGGTGTTCTCATGACTTTTTAGAAGAGCTATTTAATTTTAATGCATTTAAATAGCCACCGGTGGCCAGTGGCCACCATACAGGAGAGCACAGGATGGAGCCTTGTCACCTCTTGGCTTAAAATCTTTCCAGGTCTCCAATCCCTCTGACACACCTCCAAGGCCCAGCACCATGCCCAGATGAGGGCTGTTCTCTGTGCGCACCCTGCCCTCTAACCACCGTTCCACACCAGTCCCGGCACACGCTGGCTTGTGCCTCTAACCCTCTGCTCTTAATGCTCTTTCTGCCTTGTCTGCCTGGGAATCTCTTCCAGAAGCTTCCCAGCAGAACACGGTCCATCCTCACGGTCCCACAATACCCCCACCCCCATCAGGAGGAAGCACTAACTTCCACCAAGGTCCTCCCACTCCCCAAGGCTGGTCCTTTCCGTATTTTCCCCATGTGTCACTGTGATGCATCAGATGCTCTAAGACAGCGGCACTCGTAAGGATCATCATCAATTCCAGAACAGCCTCTTCGAGAAAAGAAAACAAAACACAATGTGTAAATGACACATTGATTGTAATGACACTTTCTGCTTCCAGAAATGTCACAATGTAAAGAAAAAAAAATTGCCTCCAGGGATGCGAGGCAAACCATGAGCGGGACTCTTGGGCAACGTCCCTCTGGGGAACTGGTCACAGGTGGCAGCTGGAGGGTACTCTCTGCGGCTCCTCGATCTCTTCTCCCACCTGCTCTCTGACTGGGTCCCCAGAACGGGTGCGTTCCCCTGTGTCCTATGAGTTTCTGAGTGGATCAAATAGATATTTGAATACAGTTTTTTTTATCTGATTATAGAAATCATACATGGTTATTGTACAAAATTCTCTTTCATTGCAAAGCCTTTGCATTCTTCTAGAGAGGACCTGTATCCTTCTTCCTAGAGGACCCGTATCCCAGATTTCATCTGCTGTCTCTCGCTTCTTTGTTGGGTGTCATTTAAATGGCCCCCCTCTAGGGCCTCCCTCCCTCGCCAGCCCAGCAGAAGTTGGTCTTCCCTCCCCGCATCAGTGTCTCTCAAATTCATGATCTCATTTTTCTTTCCAGCCCCTATCAGCATTTGAAATTAATTGTGTATTTGGGATTCTTTGTCTCTTCCCAACCAGACCGTAAGCTTCTCAAAAGCAAGGATTTGTGCATAGTAGATACTCGAGAAATTTTTGTGAGTAACGGAAAATAGAGCAAAGCATAAAGCTCATAATAAAGACCTCCCCCTCTCCTTGCCCCAGGGTCCCCACGACGCAGCATCACAACCAGCATCCGTGCCCAGTGACCTTCCCAGGCCCTTTCTGCACCTGGGTCTGCTCACACACGGTCACTTCTTTTCTCTAAAGATGTAACCTCTTTCTTTATATTGCTTTGTCATCTGCTTCCCCCCTCCCCTCCCTTACTATATCACAAACATCTTCCACAACCATCTACATAGCCGGCCACCTGACCTCCCAGAGCTTCGGTATCTCTGGCTGTAATGTGATAATAACACGCCTCCCTGAAGAGGTTGCTGTGGGGGCCACAGCAGTAGCAAATGAGGAGGGGGCCTTGCAGGGCCTGGGGGGCGGTGAGTGCCTGGTGGACGCCAGTCCCCTGTTTGTCCCCAAAGTGAAAGCCACTGCACAGGTCACCAACACTCGATGCGTAGGTGCTCTTTGAGATCATCTGGCTCATTTCTCCACTTTACAGATGGAAAAACTGAGGCTCAGACAGAGATGGTGACTTGCCTGAGCTCAGAGTGCAGGCTAATGGCAGAGATAGCACCAGAACTCACGTCTCCTGATCTCCATCTTCTGCTCTTTTCCATGTCGATGCAGCAGCCAAGTAGAGTGTAATGTAAGTAGACTGTGGATAAGTGGAAGCATTAATGATACATTGTTGGGTAGCTTAAAGAAAGCAGTAAATTTTGACCAAATACTAAATGCCTAAAATACATTATCTTGTTTATCACACAAGTGTGTATCATCTACTCTGTGCCCACCAGGCACTAGGCTAAGGCCTTAAGAAACATGAGCTCATTTATTCATCACTATAATCCTATGAGGAAGTTACTATGACTCCCATCCCCATGTTCCAGATGAGGAAACTGAGGCAGGGAGTGGCTCATGAATTTTCTCTGGGTCCTAGGAGCACTATGTTGGCAGAGCTGGGATTTGAACTGAGGACTCTGGCCCCAGAGTCTGTCTCATAACCACCATGCCATGCTACTTCAGAACAACGAATTGCTTTCTACTATGTACACAGGATTGTAGCTATATGTTACTTGACATAGTAATACCAATCGTAATCATAATAGGAATAATGGGAAAAATACAAGTAGACAACTCTCTCTGTGATGCTTCTAGAAAACGTAAGAGTGCCCACCCACGTTTCAAAGACAGCCCTTCTCCTTATCCATTTCCCTACGCCCTCCACCCCCCATGCTACTCCTCCACCTGGAACACTTTTCCTCTCTTGTCTGACTGCGAGCTTTGTCCTTTAACACAGAGCTCGGATGTCACCAGCTCTGGGACCACTTCTCAGATGATGTCTCCTGTCATAGTTGGTCAACTTTCCCTGGGTCAATGTTAATGGCAGGCTTTGACATTGTATCCCATCACGAGGATGACAAAGATGATGATGATTTTGCTGGAGGAGCTCTCCCAGTGGTCTCCAGTCCCTCGCTTAACAGTGAGGCCCAGGAATAAGATCAGCCATAAATTACTTCACTAGGGCAATGGATGTGTCTGTTTAAGGCCTCCAATGCCACAAACATTTACGGAATGCTTTCTTGCCACCTGGCACGACATTGAGTAAGCACTCCCAGACTTTGGGGCAAATGCTGTTGCCCCTATCAGAGCAGGGAGGACCCCGGCTTGGGAAAGTCAGGTAACCTGTCCAAGGTCCCACAACCAACTGAGTGGTAAAGCTAGGGCCTATGACCAGGTTCTCAAACCCCTTTCTGCCGGGGAACGTGCTTCTTATAACTGTCACAGTAAAAATGATTCCAGCAAGAATCGGTAGTAGATCCAGGGTGGGGGAGGGGGGAGAAGGTTTGATGAAGAAAGGATATTTACATAGCCTTGAAGTATCTCCCTGTAAAATTCTTATTTATTACAAAGGAAAAGCTGGCAATAGAGGAACTGGAAACCATCTGTGATGGTTAGTTTTACATGTTCTTGGCGAGGCTGTAGCTCCCAGTTATTCAATCAAACATTCCAGCTGATGCCGTGCCAGGGTTTTGTAGATACGATTAACATCTAGAATCAACTGACCTTAAGTAAATAAGGAGATTATCCTCAGCCATGTGGGTGGGCCTCCCCCAATCAGTTGAAAGACTCCATAATAGCAACCGAAGTTTCTCAGAGAGAGAAACTCTCCCTGGGACCTCAAGACTGAAGCATCAATTCCTGCCTGAACTTCCAGACTGCTAACCTGCCCTACAAATGCGTGAGCCAAATCCTTAAAGTAAATCTCCCATTCTCTGGCTCTCTCCATCTATATATATGCACACACACACAACATGCATATATAAAGCATGTATACGTAAATGTCTTCACATACGGATCTGGGATTCGTTACACGGTGTATATGTGTGTATAGGTATATACATACAGTATGGATGCCATCTTAATGGTCAAAATGAACATCACCAGTAAGGGGCAAAAGGGCATCGGGTGCCTCCAAATGTTAGACCCTCAGAAGGACGCATCATTGAGGTGGTCTCACTTTGGTCATTGGGAACAGGAGAAATATGAATCAAACAATAACAAAGACCTCTCTCTCCTCAGGTGCTCCCGGACCACCAAACCCGGCGACCATCATGCACCTGGCCCAGAAATGGGTTCACACTAGGTGAATGTGTTCAGACGAGGGTCTGCTCTCCGTCTGTCCTCCCCTTGTCTCCGCCTCCCCCACCACGGACTGCAGAACGCTCACGGTTGGTAATTTCCTCTCTGCCACCCAGCAGGCCCCGGAGAAATCCATCGCCTCCATTTTCGGAAGCCAGGAGAGCAGTGACTCACTCTGCACACATCTGTGGGTTCCTGTCGGAGCTGGTTATCTGTCTAAGGAGGGACGTTAACATTTATGGCAGCGAGCAGGGACGTGTGACAGTTCAAGAAAGCAAGGTGCCAGCTACCTTTCGGAGCTGCAGGTGGTTTTTATGAAAGCGGAATATTGCCACTTATTATTTATTTCACTTTTTATTTTTAAAATGTGATTAATATAGCTCGCCCATAAATTTGGCCAGGCACACGTATTTATGAAGCATTCTTGGCAGGCGCGGTGTGACGGGGCCTAATTGCTCTGAGGGCAGAGGCAGCCGTGGGAAGCGGGCTTCTTCCAGCCTGAATGCGAACCAGCCTCATTTAATGGGCTTCTGAGGTAGCAGTTCTCATCACGAGTGCCTGGGGGAGCATCCCAGGAGGCTTCTAGCGAGGAAGTGAGGGCAGAGAAGACGGACAGAGCCCTGGAGGCTGGCTCCGCCGGGCAGTGGAGAGAGCTTAGGCTGTGTGGCTGGGGTTCCAAGCCCAGCCCGGCCAAGCAAGCCCAGTGAGCTGGGCAACCCCTCTATGCTTCTATTTCCCCACATTGAAAGGTCTCAAAGGGTCACTGCGAGGGTCTAACGAATGTACATTTGGACAGTGCCATAGGCACTCGGGTATGTGAAGTTCCATGTGTTCAAGATGATGGCCTAGGGAACAAAGCTTGGTTTTGAATCTCAGCTTTGCCACTTCCTAGCTGTGTGACTCTGGGCAATTTCTCGGTGTCTCGGTTCCCATACAGCCATAAAATGGGGATAGCGATGGGGCTGCAGAAGGGACAATGAGATAATCCACACCTGGCCCTCTGTCGGGCCCCAAAAGAGCTGCTACTATTATTACTGCTGTTGTTATTTCTTCCCTTGTCTTCTGGCTGCCTCCTTCCATGGTCTGGCCCAGAAGACATGCCCTGCCGGTGAATTCCCACGTCTCCTTTGAAGCCTAGTTTAAATACCGCCTCTTCCGTGAAGTCCTCTGTGATCGCTTCAGTAGAAATAATAACATCCCCGCTGTGTGCAGCGGAGACACTCTGTACATCCATCCCCATGGTGGTCACGCCCACAGCCTATGCCCTCCCTGCTTTACAGGAGCGGTCCACCTTCAGGGGAGGACCAAGTTTCTCCCTTGCTGCCCAACCCTTACCAACTCAGGGCACACAGAGAAGAGGGTAATACTGGTCCGGAAGCCCTGCCCCTGATTACCCTGCAGCAGACGGGATCCATAGCTGGACCCCCCCGCGACTCATTTCCAGCACAGTGGACACCCTGGGTGGGGGAGTTCTGGCCTGGTGCCTGGAGTCCATGGCCCCGCACTCAGGGGGTCCTGGGGGACTATGTGCTGCTGAAAGAAGGGTCAGGGGATTGTCTTAGCGGCTGCCACCTCTGCCTGTCAACAGTCCAAGCAGGACCAGGTAACAGTGCTGGATTAAGAGAAGAAAGAAGTACCTGTTGGGGGCTCCTGGATCCGCAAGGTGCAGCAGAGACCAGAGACCCTGTCAGGCTTATGGCTGTGCGATTCAGGTGAGTTCCAAAGTTCAATCCAAAGAAGAGGTAGTCCCGCTCCATAGGCTCCCCACCCTCGAGGACGGGTGGGGTGTGTCGACTTTGGAGGGGTGACAGTGAGACCTGGGGCAGATATCGAGACAGGCCCGAGGTCAGCAAAGCACCCACCCTGCTTTCCCAGACCATGGAGCTGTGGCCATGTTCCTGGGATCTCCCTCCTCCTTTCAGGGCTAACTCATTCACCAAAAGGGTGTGTCCTCAGTGTGCCAGGACCTGTGCCCTGCGTAGGGGACACAGAGATGGGTTCGACTGCGGGCCCACCCTCGAGAGCCCACTCTCTAGTGGAGAAACTGCCAGGAAAACCCCAATACAATACGGTGCCAGGCACGCCACAGACGCCATATCCGCAAAGAACATGGGTCACACAGAGAAAGGGAGGGAGGGGGTGGGGTGTCGAGGGAGGCCTCAGAGACGACACGCAAAGCATTGCCAAAGCACGGCTTTGAGGAATCTGCTAGACAGAATCAGTGAGAGAAAGGCACTCTAGGCGGAGGGATCGCATGATGATACAGAGCTGTGGAGAACACTGTGTGTGGTGGGGGCCACTCTGAGTTCACGGCGGAGGGGCAAGGCACGAGCAGAGAGAGGCAGGGCGGGTGAAGAGCCCCAGAGGTAAGCCATACGCAGCCCCATCCCGAGGAAGTGTGCTCCTGCCTAACCACGAACCCGCCCAGCAGTAACGTCTCTGCATACTTACAGAGGACACGTTTACTCACGTGAGTATACCTGTGCCTGCCAATGTGTACATGCTTGCGTATACATGATATGAAGAACTAACTGCTAGACTATGGGTGGTGGAGCTCTGAGAGACAAGGAACTTCTTAGACACTCAGGCAGAGTTCGGTATGCTGGGGATTTTGGTACGGGGGAGAGCATGCTGGGGCGGGGCGCGGGGAGTGCTGTGAATTGAGAAAAAGAAGCCTGCTTTCAGTCTCCGTTCTAGGAATATTGCATATCCTCCGGCAGGTTGTTCACTGCCTAAGGACATTCAGCTGAGGGGGGTGATTCGGGGCTGGGCTCCTATGTTTCCTTGGGGATGGCAGGTGCACCATTTCCTAATTCACACAAAAGGGCTGCCTGGGCGCAGATTCGTTTAAATGGGAGAATTGGCTTGGATGACTTCCCAAGTCCCTCCCAGCACTAATACACACACACACACACACACACACACACACACACACACACACACAGGTAAGCTGACTTGGTTTCCTTGTTGGTCAAGAGGGTCATTCCTACAGCATCATCTTCTGGTTTCGCCAGGCTGGCCTCCCCACCGCCCCTCTGCTTTCCAATTCCTTCCAAGCAGGGCCTTTGCGTCCCTCAGGAAACCTGCTGGCCCCTTTTCGCCCCTCTCCACTCTGTACTCCCAGGTCACGTCCTCTTTCCTGTCCTCTGAGCACCACATGGCCCTCCTTGATTCAGAGGAAGGTAAAGGTCAGATCTCACTTCCATCAACCACCAACTTGCCCTAAGGAAGAAGAGACACTCAAGAGGGAATTCTTAAACCCTCACTGGTCTTAGCAATTTTCAAGCCTCTATTCAGAGTGAATGACCCTTTCAGGGAGTGTAGGATGACTGGGAAGGCAAATGAAACGCACTTAATGGTTATACAAAAGCAGAGATGAACATCTACTCGGTTTTATTGTTGCTGTGAGTGATAAAGCAGCCAGCCCTGGGGGGCAGAATTGGCTGGGGGTCGGGGATGTAGCTGGATGTCATTCTGGAGAGGGAGGAGGAGGGGGGAGGGAGAGAAGAAAGAGGGCTGGCTGTCTTGGAGCTGATCCAAGATCCAGGCAGGCAAAGCCTGGAGGAGAAAATTCATGCCCTTCATACCCTGATTATCTGAACTTCGTGGGATTCTGTCTGAGTTATTCCCCCACCTATGGGACTGGTGGTGTGAGTGCGGGCAAAGGAGGGGGGGAATTCAGATTTCATAAAATCCATTTTAATCACCTTCTGCAATCCACAACACTCTGTAATTACAAGGCTCTTATGCTCAAGTACAAAAAAACTCACCGAGAAAGCAACATTAAGCTTGCGAACGGAAACATGAAAATTCATGAAATGCACAATTAAGGATCCAATGACAATGTTAACTCTCCCCTTTGCAGGCACAGGCACCGCAGATTACCAACAAATGGGCAAATCGAAACCCCAAAGCATCTGCCACCGATATTGGGAAACCTCACCCCACCATAACTGTTCCCTTCATGGATTTCCATTTGCTATTGCCCAAGGTTGGCCTGGGGCCCAGCTTAGCTAGTAGGAGCCCTGGATGGAGGGAGGAAGGGCAGGTCTGCCTTGGAGTGGAGAAGCCAAAGAGTTGTGCTTGAAGAATGACCCAAGGCTCGCTGTCACCTGTAGAATCTATAAAAGACATGGCCAGACCTTTACGTTGATGCCACTAATCAAGGGAATTCGCGAAGAACAGAGATTGTGGTCATCTCCCATCAGGGTGGCTTCAGCTCTCAAACTGTCCTTTTTCTACTCCTACCCCTAAACCCTTAACCCAGGGTCTTCCTGGTTTTCTCTTCCAGGACCCCAATTCTACTTCTATCTCAATCCTTGCTGCCATCTGGGTGCCCCGAGCCCACTCCGTAAAATGGCTGCCAGCCCAGTCTCCCTGAGCATCCATTTAGGAAGTACCCCCCTTGTCCTGCCTCTTACAATGTCATGTGAATAAAGCAGGACAAAAATTGCAGCTGAAGTATGATTTTCACTATGCTACATCAGAAAAAAAAATAGATAAGGAAATTAACCAAATGTTCACTGGTTCTTTTTGGATTTGGTGCCTGTAGGATGGGAAATAGGAGAAAAAAGAGATTATCGTTGCTTTATACCTTTTTGACTTGTGCAAATGTTCACAGTGAGTGTAATTTACAATCAGGAAAAAATTAGATAAACTTTAAATGTCACCTCTGTTCAAGATCCTTCTGTAAGTCCTTTTTTCTACATGACAAACTAGAAACTCTGAGCCTGGTATTTACAACTTGCTAAGGTCTGGTCCTTACTGCACGAAGGTGTGACTTGTGTCGTCCTGCTCTCGGAAAGGTTCAAACTTGGTTAAATGCTCTGTGGCTATCTTTGAATTCTTAATAACACTTGAACAAGAGATCCACATTTTTTTGGGGGGGGGATCCACATTTTTTATTTTGCACTGTACCCCATGAGTTCTACAACTTAAACTATTCACCAGAATGTCTTCATCATGAAAAATCACGGGCCAGATATTCAGAGCAGAACAATGTAGACAGCCTTTGGATTGCTGTGTGGGGTGAGGGTCTCCAGGCTGTGGCTGAGATCTTTAAGAAACTACACTGTAGGAACTGGGCATATGAAGAGTCTGGGGAGACTTAACAAATGTTTGCTGAGCACCTCGAGTATTCTTCTAGGCACTAGGAGCACAGCCATGAGCAAAACAGGCCAAGTCCCTATTCTCTCCAACTGCAACGTTAGCCAGGAGACCCACAATAAACAAATCACCACCTACCTATTGTTGGGTAGTGCTATGCAGAGAAATGAATCAGGGTAAGGAAGACAGAGGAGGGAGAGGCACACTATTGGATTTAGGACCTGGAGGTAAGTCATTAAGTCCTTGGATGATGGAGATGTGGGAGACCGTAAACATATACACAGACAATTACAATACACTGTAGGGTTTGCCATAGAGAAACTCAGAGGGAACATAAATGAGGAGCAACCTGCTTAGCCTTGGGGTGGGCAGGGGAAGGGACTGTTACTGTGATCTCTTTCCTCCAACCCTCAAACTAGCAGAAAGCACACTGTATTGACTGCACTTTTACAACCTCCCTTCTGTTCCCACTACCGTGGACTGGCTTGGGTCTTCACATCCCCTGACTCACTGTAATAAAGTCAACCTGGTCTTCTCATCCCACATCCTTTCCTGGAGGGGCAAGGCGTGAGCAGAGAGAGGCAGGGCCTGGATGATTACTTCTACTCTTGGGCCTACAGCCTGGGTCTGATTCTTCAGCCATGACCTCTTTCTTGAACTTCAGATCTCCACATCCAACTGCCCCTATTCTTGAAGATTCCCAGTGTTTGCAAGAGGCTGAGGCATTCCAACTTTCCAGCTGGCCTTACATGGCTCACACGTTCCTACCTGGGCATTCTAAGGTGCTTGCCCAGACCACTAGAACCTTGTGAGCCAGGTGACGAAACTGAGGCACAGAAGCAGAATATAGGGATTTTTCTCCACCTTGGGGTTAGGATATTAGCTTAGCTTTTCCAGAAACTCAAATTCATCAGTGTCCTAGTGCAAATGAGACCTGAAGATACTTAGAAAGTCCACATGAGACCTAAATACAAAGCCAAATGTCAATATGTTAATAGTTAAAAAATAAGCACTAAGGGGGTGCCTGGGTGGCTCTGTAGGTTGAGTGTCTGGCTCTTGGTTTATGTATTTACAAATTTATACATAATTAGGGATTTATACAGTAATTAGGGATTTATACATAATCCCTAACTTAAGTAATGTTAAGGAACATCTCTTAACATTAAGGGATGTTAACATCCCTTAACATTAAGGAACATCCCTAACATGTATACAAAATACATAAATTTATGTATAAATCCCTAATTATGTATAAATATTTTTAACTGGAAGTCCATAACTTTTGAAATTAGGGATGTTGTATAAATCCCTAATTATTATGCCTACCGCACAGATGAAGAAATGGAGACTCAGAGAGGCTAAGGAGCCTGCCCTAGCTCACACAGCTAGTAAGCAGTAAATTACTTAAATTAGTAATTTAAGCTAGTAAGCAGTAAATTTGAGATTCAAATTTAGTACCAAAGCTTCTTTGCTTGACCACCAATAAATACCAAATAGATGGGATTGCTATAGAGAAAAGAGTGATAAGCTTTGTCTAAGTCAAGTTGATGTTTAGCATAATACCCATGACAGTGTTCTGACATGGTTATAGCCACATAGATGGGAAAGATTATTCTTAAAAATGCTCTTATAAAGATGAATCTTCATAATCAGGGTTTTATGTGACATGCACTATGTGAGGGTTGGTTTTCAAAGGACTCCTATAAAGCAAGTAAATGATTTTGTTTCTGAAAATGAATAATCATCCTTGATTTACCTCCTACATAGCAAATCTGCTGGAGTCAGAAATACATTGTTTGGGGCCAGAAAGACCTCAGGTTCCGATTATAGATTGACATCAGCCATGTTGCTTTGAACACATGAGTCACCTGGACTCAGGGTCCCTTATCTGTAAAACAGTGATGATTATAATATACACCTCATACGGTTTTTAGGGGGAAATAGAGAAAATGTGTGTAAAATGCTTAGCATGGATCTGCATATAAGTACAATTTTTATTAATTTTTTTCAGTTTTATTGAGAAATCACTGATATATATCGCTGTAAAAGTTTAAGAAGTATAGCATGATGCTTTGATTTAGTTATATTGTGAAATGATTACCACAGTAGGCTCAGCTAACATTGTCTTCTCATATAGATATGATAAAACGAAAAAAGAAAAGAAAAATTCTACTTGTGATGAGAACTCTTAAGACCTACTCTTTTTTTTTTTATTACTTTATCTTTTTAAAGAATTTATTTATTCATCGGAGAGAGAGCATGAATGGGGGGAGGGGCAGAGGGAGAAACAGACTCCCCAATAAGCAGGGAGCCTGATGTGAGGCTCGATTCCAGGATCCTAAGATCATGACCCTAGCTGAAAACAGACGCTCAACCAACTGAGCCACCCAGGTGACCCAGGACCTAGTCTCTTAACAACTTCCCTAGGTATCACACAGCAGTTTTAGCTCTGGTCATTACATTGTTCATTTCATCCTTAGGGTGTATTATTATTATTTTTTAAAGATTTATTTATTTGTTTATTTGAGAGAGAGAGAGAGAGAGAGAGGGAGACCATGCATGAGAGGGGGGAGCAGCAAAGGGAGAGAATCTTCAAGCAGACTCCCTGCCAAGCACGAAGCCCATCATGAGGCTTGATCTCACAACCCATGAGATAATGACCTGAGGCAAAACCAGGAGCCAGATATTCAACCTACAGAGCCACCCAGGCACCCCCTTAGTGCTTATTTTTTAACTGGAAGTACATAACTTTTGATCACTTTCCTCCAATTCTCATTGACCTCACTCTCCACTTCTGGTAATCAAAAGTCTGGTTGGTCTCTTTTTCTATGAGTTCAGTTGTTTTCTGGTTTGGGATTTTTATTTGTATATTTGCTTATTTTTTAGACTCCACTTAGAAGTAAGATCATACAGTATTTGTTTTTGTCTTTGACTTATTTCATTTATCACAATGCCTTCATTGTGATGAATTTCATTTATCACAAAGTCCATCCACATTGTCACAAGTGATAGGATTTCTTTGGGGTTTTATGGCTGAATAATATTCCATTGTATATGCATATGTGTATACATATATATACAAACATACACACACACATATATACACACATATATGTATACACAAACACAATATATGTATACACCCGACACACACATATGCCAGCATTTATTAAATGCTAGTCTTTTCAATGGTAGCCATTCTGGGTGTGAGGTGATATCACTTTGTGATTTTAATTTGCATTCCCCTGATGACTAGTGACGCTGAGCATCTTTTCATGTACCTGTTGGCTTTTCATATATCTTCTTTGGAGAAATGTCTGTTAAGGTCCTTTGCCCATTTTGTAAATGGGTTATTTCTGTTCTTTCTGCCATTGAATTATATAAGTCCTTTATATATTTTGGATATTAACCCCTTATCAGAATATATAGCTTGCAACTATCTTTTCCCATTCTGTAGGCTGTCTTTTTACTTTGTTGATGGTTTCTCTTGCTGTGCAGAAGCCTTTTAATTTGATGTGGTGCTACTTGTTTATTTTTTATTTCATTGCATGTATTTTAGGTGTCATATCTAAAAAGGTATTACTAAGACTCATGTTGAAGAGCTTTTCCCCTATGTTTACTTCTAGGAGTTTCATAGTTTCAGGTCATACACTTAAGTCTTTAATCCATTTCAAGTTATTTTTTGTGAGAGGTTTAAAAGATGGGTCCAGTTTCATTCTATTACATGTGACTATCCTATTATCCCAGCACCAGTGAAGAGACCATCTTTTCTCTATTGAGTGCTCGTGGCTCCCTTGTAAAATATTAGTTGTCCATATGTATGGGCTAGGCTCTCAACTCTGTTCCGTTTGTCTATTTGTCTGTTTTTATGCCAACAAAGTACTGTTTGATAGTATAACTTTGTAGTATATCTAGAAGTCAGGAACTGTGAGGCCTGATGCTTTGTTCTTTCTCCGGACTTCTTTGGCCATTCAGGATCTTTTGTGGTTCCATATAATTTTTTAGGGGTGCCTTTTTTACTTCTGTAAAAAATGCCATTGGAATTTTGATACGGGGATTGCACTGAATCTGTAGATGGCTTTGGTTAGTATGAACATTTTAACAATATCAATCTTCCAATGAACACAGGATACCTTTCCATTTGTTCGTATCTTCTGTATTTTGTTCATCAGTGTCTTATAGTTTTCAGAGTATAGATCTTTCACCTCTTCAGCTAAATGTATTCCTAAATATTTTATTGGTTTTGATGCTATTGTCAACGGGATTGATTGCTTTATCTCTCTTACAGAAAATTTGTTGTGGGTATATAGAAACACTACTGATTTTTGTATGTTAATTTTGTATCCTGAAACTTCACTGAATTCATTGATTCGATCTCACAGGTTTTTTTTTTTTTTTTTGGTTTGTTTGGTTGGTAGAGTCTTTAAAAAATATATAAAATCAAATCATCTGCAAAAAGAAACAATTTTGTTTCTTCCTTTGCAGTTCTGATACTTTTTCTTTTTCTTGCCTGATTGCTTTAGCTAGGCCTTTAAGTACTATATTGAATAAGAGTGGTAAAATTGGATACTTTTGTCTTGTTCCTTACTGTGGAGGAAAATCTTCTAATCTTTCACCATTAAGTGTGATGTTAGCTCTGGGCTTGCCATATATGGTCTTTATTATGTTGAGATATGTTCCTTCTATGCCTAGTTTGTTAAGAGTTTTAATCATGAATGGATGTTGAATTTTGTCAAATGCTTTCTCTGCATCTGTTGAGATGATCATTATTCTTTCTTTCATTCTATAATGTGATGTATCAGATTAATTGATTTATGTATGTTGAGCCATCCTTGCATCCCTGGGATAAATCCTACTTGATCATGGTGAATAACCCTTTTAATATGCTTCTGGATTTGTTTGACAGTATTTTATTGAGAATGTTATATATTTATTGGGGATATTAGTCTGTAGTTTTCTTTTCCAGTAATGTCATTTTCTGGTTTTGCTATCAGGATAATGCTGGTCTTGACAAGTTTTGGAGTGTTCCCTCCTCTTTGACTTTTTAAAAGAGTTTGAGAAGGATTGGTGTTAACTCTTCTTTAAAACTTTGGTAAGATTCATTAGTGAAGCCATCTGGTCTTGGGCTTTTTTCTTGTTGTTGTTGTTGGGAGATTTCTGATTACTGGTCAATCTCCTTACTTATGATTGGTCCATTCAAATTTTCTATTGCTACCTGATTCAGTCTTGGTAAGTTGTATGTTTCTGAGAATTTTTCCATTTCTTCTAGACTGTCCAGTTTGTTGGGATATAGTTGCTCACAGAAGCCTCTGAAGATCCTCTGAATTTCTGTGGTAGTAGTTGTAATGTTTCCTTTTTCATTTATAATTATATGATTTGGATCCGTTCTCTTTTTTCCTTGGTTAGTCTAGCTAAGGGTTGGCCAAAGAACCAACTTATAGTTCAGCTACTGAACTACAGTGAACTTTTCTCTTGCTTTTGTGTTATCTATTTAATTGATAATTACTCTGTTCTTTATTATTTCCTTTCCTCTGCTAACAACGTAAGGCTCAGTTTGTTTTTCTTTTTCTAGCTCCTTAAGTGTGGAGTTAGGCTGCTTATTTGGGATTTTCCTTGCTTCTTAACACAGGCATTTATTGCCATGAACTTCCCTCTTAGAATTGCTTTTGCTACATCCCATTCTTCTTCCCATCTCCATGATCTGATTATTCTAGGTACCTTATATAAGTGTATCATGCAGTATCTGTTCTTTTGTGAATGGCTTATTTCATTTAGTGTAATGTCCTCAAGGTTCATCCACATCGTGGTATGTGTCAGAATTTCCTACCTTTTTTAAGGCTAATACTCCATTGTATGTGTATGTCACAACTTGTTTATTTATTCATCAATTGATGGATCCTTGGGTTGCTTTTACCTCTTGGCTATTGTGAATAATGCTGCTATGAACATGTAAATACAAATAATCCTTCAAGTCCTTGCTTCCAGTTTTGGGGGGTATATACCTAGAAGTGGAATTACATTATCATAGGGTAATTCTCTTTTACATTTTTTCAGGAATCATCACACTGCTTTTCAGAGTGGCTGCACCATTTTACATAATCTCTTTGGGAGGATTATGAGTGACTAAGCAATAAGCACAAGGCCACACAGCTTAGGAAGTGACAGTCAGATACCACTGTAGATCCGACGTGCCCTCATCCTACAGAGTAGCAGTTCCCAAAGTCAAGGTTCAACCAGGAACATCCGAATCATCTAGCATACTTATTAACCACATAGATTCCTGGGTCCCGTGTCTGGGGAAATAAAATCACTAGGGATAAGGCCCAGAGTCTTTATTTTCAAAATAACAAACAAACAAACAAACTCTTGGGTGTTTCTGGTGGGTAGCCAGGTTTGATAACCACTATTTTTGTGATAATCATCATAATTGTTATCCTTGTCATTATCAAAATGTCCTCATTAACCCTTCTTTACCCACATCAGCTTACTGATTTATAAACATCTGGAAACAGTGGGAATGTAAGGGTTACCAGGAAATTGCAACCCTGGGTTTGCTCTTTGAGCAACTGAGGGCTTTCAAAGGGTGACACATTTAGCATTCTAATCAACAAGGAATCAGCCAGGCGCCTGCCTGCCCAGGCCTTTCTTAGATTCCTGACTAACACTCATTAAGCAGTTCAAGCCAATGTGCTTCTAAGGAAGTGTGTGTAGAGGAAGGCTGTTGGCATTTTAATCTCATTTAGTGAACTGAAGCTCTAAGACACAGGAGCCACGGCAGCCGCTTACACCTACTGGGTAAAAAGCCAGATATCTGTCCTTCTGCCATCTCTCACCATTGGCACCAGCTTTGCATCCTCTCCTGGGCCTTGAGCAAGAGACTCTGGGAAACTAGAGTCTGATGACTTCCAGGGTGCTGGCTGGATATAGCTAGATAACCGGGTCAGGTGGCCAGGCTGCCTACATCCCAGAAGAGACACTGGGTTATCTACCCCAGCCTGATGTGTTGAATTGGCATGAGGCCATGGGCACTGCTCCCGGTATTCAACTGTCTGTGTCCCCCTCCTCTGTCGATACTCTTGATAGAAGCCAGACAAGGCTACGGGGCCTTGGGAAAGGAGTATCCATAGGCAATCTTCCCTGCACAAAGCCCTCATTGTTGGAGGAGAAAGGCATGGAAGAGGCAGAGGGAGTGCTTATCTTTTGTCAATGCTGGACAGCTGAAAGGACTCCAGTGAAAAATGACCTTGTAAACTAAAAAATGGGAGAATATGCAAACTATGCAACGATGACTATCTTCTTCCCTGGGCCAGAAATAGCTGAAATGTTCATAGACACGTACACATTAACACACATACACACTTACTATGTTCAAAGTAAATCAAGAGGCCAGTGTGAAACAGCCCATCTACCCATTCATTCAACCCTTTGTCCACCTGTCCGTCCATCCATCCAGTTACTTGTTTCCTCAAATATTAATTTAGTGCCTACCATGGGCATAAACTATGCTGGAGGAAACGGCAATAATCCAGATCAGAGTTTTCTAGTTGGGGGATATTTTTTACTGAAACACCCATACAGAGCCTGAATGTTCACTCTCCACACATTGTCTATAACTGAATCAATGTCTTACGCAACGTAAATACATACAGAGTTCAGACATTCTTGAATCCACGGTAGCTTTCTGTCTTAAATGTGCCTCAGCCAGTGAAAGCTAAAAGTATATATAAATCCTAACCACTGGGAGATTTGGACATGCTCCAGGCAAATGCAAGTGTGAAATGCTAATATGTAGTTTCATGAACGGAGATGATCACAACCATAACCCCGATAACTAACTATATATGTTACCAGTGTTGGGCATCATTCTAAGTGCTTTACTAGTTAATCTCACAACAAATCTCTGAAATAGACACGACCATTAACCCCTGCTGCAGATGATCAAACTGACCATGGAGAGCTTCCATAACTTGTCCAAGGTCCCACAGCAGTAAGGATGGAGCTGGGCTTTACATTTAGGAAGTACGGCTACACAATCAGTCCTAGAGAACTACTTTTTACTTTCCCTATAGAAAAATCAAAAATAAAATTCTAATGCCTGTGGGAGTTTAATCTACCCTTTATGAGTAGCTTCTGGGTTGGTGATGGGTAGAGGGGTTCAGGGTCCTGTCTATTTTGTCTCCTTCTTTCTACAGGGGCCTTGAGATTCCTCTGTGATCATTAGCCCCCTTTCAACTGTAGTTAAGAAAAAGAAAGAAAGGAAAAAGGAAGGACTGAAGGGAAGGAGGAAAGGAGAGAGGAGAAAGGAAAGCATAACTTTCTGTCCATCACTAGCTGGGAAGAAGTTTCTGTTTGTCGAGCGTCATTACCAAGAGGAACTTGGTCCCTATCCTTATAGACTTATGGTCCAGCAGAGAAGCCGGACAGGGATCGGTAATACAGAGATTGAAAGGTGATTTAAAAAGGGGGGGACTCCATGGCAATGCAAAGCACGGGTCCTGAACTGGTTTCATGATCGGAGAAGCTGGAGTGGGGGGGTGTTGTGGTGGGGATCTGGGGGATGGGAGGAGGTGGCTGCCGGGCCTGGCTGAGGTACAGCAGTACAAGAGGGACAGGATTGGATTTGTGAAGTCTGAGAGATGGTGTCACTAGAATCTGGTGACAACTGGGCATGGGGCCTTGGCAGAGAGGGTGCTCTCAAGGTTGACACCCTGGTTTCTGGCCACCAAGCCAGGTGTGAAACTGAACGTAGGGAGGTATGAAGAAAAGATTCCCTAGGTCCATCACCAGAATTACACAGGATCCCACATGTGCCCCATGCTCTCCACCCACACGACTGCCCACCCTTCCCCACAGGGAGACCGAGGCAGGAGAGGCCCATTGCCACCACACCCCCTGAAAGGCATTAAGGGCAGGAGAACTCTACACAGCCTACAAAAACATCTGTAGGCAGAAGCGATCCTGGAATGTACAGCAACTGCTTGCAGTAAATTAATAATAGATGTGCTGGACTTCCTCAGAAATATTTCCCCAGCCGGAGTGGTTGGGCGCTAACAGCCGGGAATGGAATCCGAGTCTTACCTCAAACAGCCCTGACTATGGAAAATGAAGAAACGTCATCCTGGCCCTTCGCAGTGCCAGTGGGGGTGGGGGTGGGGGGGTGAGAAATGTGCAGAATACCTTGTTGAGGAATCTGAGGATCTGCAGTCTGCTGGGAAAGTGAAGAGGGAACTCAGCCAGAGGCCGTGGGAGGCGCCCAGCAGAAGCAGCGAGCAACCCAGACTTGCTGGCACTTAGGTGATGCTTACCACCTGTCGGGCTGTCTCAGGACCATGACTCTATTAACAATCCTGGGTACTATTTTTGGGTCCATCTTACAGGGAAAGGTGCTGAGACACAGAAGAATTAGGGAACTGGCTGGGGTGTGAGGAAGCTGGGATTCAGATCCAGGCAGGCTGGCTGGAGAGGATGGGACCTGAAACAGCTTTGCCTTCGCTGCCTCCTGATGCCTTTTCCAAAACAGTCAAGAGAGGGGGCCAGGGAAGAGGAAAGAGACCCTCCAGCTAACTGCCAAGGCACACCTGAACCATTACTAACGTGTGCCCTCCGTCTCCGGAACCTGCTGAGCACTCTGGATTCTTCTCACCAGCAAACGCAATAGCCATTCCTTCAATTATTAGTTATTTACCAAGTACTTGCTGGGGATTCAGACCCTGCGCTAGGCTCAGATGGGGCCTTGTACAACGCACACAAACTCTCCCTCTCTGAAAAACTCTCCCTGTCCTCTCTCATGCAGAGAGGGCCTTTTTTCTCCTTCGTCAGTTCCCAACCCAGGCTTCAGGTCATTCTCTCCAATAGAATTCCCCAAAATAAGTTCTGAAAAACAGAGGGGTTGGAAGACGCATGCAAAAGAGACAAAGAATTTTGAGCAACATTAGGTTAGCATTCTCACTGCAGGAGTTCTCAGAACCTTAAGTAGGCTAGTGGCCGTGAGATCTCCCAGGAGCCATTGGGTACACAGCATGTCTCAGGTCACTCCAAAGGAAACCCTCCTCCTTTTCTTTCTAAACAACTTTTTGTAGGACTGATATATCCCGGATCACAGTTGGGAACATTTTGCCATGGAATAGTAAGTACTATGTCAAATTTGTGTTTGGTTCTGACCCATCAGTCCACTGGCAGGACTGCGAGGCTCAGACCTCCTTCTTAGTCATCTCTCCAGTGCCCGCCTTCTGCCAGGCCTAGATTAGGTCTCTGAAGGTCTTCTGTGAACACGGCAGAAGTGAGCCCTGTAGGACAGTCGTGGGACAGATGGTTATTCCGAGCTGCGTTTGCGCGCACCTCTACCTCTGGTCTCCGAGGTGCATGCATTTCTTGCTTACACGAATCTCATGAACGGCTTCCTTTTCACTCTGGACACATCTTGTCAGGGCATCTTGACACCAACTGGCCCCTGTCCATCTCTTCTGAAGCCCCTCCTACATGCCCCACACAGATCCTCAACTTCAAGGGCAGGCAGTTTCTAGAACACAACACCCCTCCTTTCAAATGAGGTTCTCAGCTGCTGGCCTCTCCCCAGTGATCTGGCCTGTGTAGTTCTCCTTTCCCTAATCCTCAGCTCAGACCTCTTGGCTGCTATAAAGTTTCTGGGGCCCCCTTTGGCTCCCCGTACCGGAGGTTGGGCTAGATGCCCCTCCTGGAGAGATGTGGGCTAGCCCATCCGAAACCACACCCATCTCCCTGTGTGAGGGGGGCGGTGTCCCGAGTGAAGACACCGCATGTATATTCTACCACGGGTCATAGTCAAAGGAGCTGCAAAGCCGCTGATGTGACGCAACCCTCTGTTTAAGATGATTCCAGGCCCTGTGTGAGGTTCATACTGGGCCTCTTAAAATCCACAGAAACATTTCCCTCCTCTGTGAAGCTCTGCCTGGTTAGGACAGGGCTGCGTCCTGCAAATCAGACCCCCGCAGAGGCTGGGAACCGTCGGACCCCACAGGAGAGGTGGGCAGAACAGACTCTTTGCTTCGTAACAAAAGGAAAGCACAAAGCCAGGACCGAAGCACGCTTTGTTGGATCCCCTTCTCCCAGGGTGTTTTCTTCACAGTTTTCCAACTTGTACAACCATAAAATAGCTTTGGCACAACAGTCACATTACACAAATGAAAACACGATTGAGAGCAGTGATGTTTTCGGAGCTCTCAGGGAAGCCGATCAGGCAGAAGAGGCAGGAAGGGGGCGGGAAGGAATTCGGGGAGCTGGAGCCAGGCCCCTGCAGAGGTGGCTGGGCCTCAGCCTCTGCCCGTCTGCGGGTGGAAAAACAATCGCTCCCCTTGGACAGAAAGCACAGGACTGCCTCCCAGAGACGAAGGTGCCAGACGGAGCCTACTCTGTCTACACTCCACCAATTGGCAGGGAAAGGACAGACATGGAATCAGCAGGAGAAGACCTACCATCTTCTCAGCTCTGCTCTCCTCCTAGCTCTGCCCTTAATTCCCTGCTTTTCTGGGCCTCAGAGTCCTCTTCTTAAACCAGAGGCTCTCAAGATTTGGGGCTGGGATTCACAGTCAGATATACAATTGACATCACAACACGGTGTAGGCACATACATAATACACACGCGGAACTTAAGTTTTGCCGATGCTTACCCTCGCTACCTGCTGTGTGTTCTATTCTTTTATGTTCATTTATAAATTGCGACTTGTAAATTCATTTTATAAACTTATGGAAGCACGATGTAAGAGAGTAGCGTGTACCTGTCATAAGTGACGAATCAGATAAATACTCACACTTGAAAACACCCACGCAGCCAGCCCTCAGATCAAGAGATGGAGCATTACCAGGACCTTAAAAATCCCCTCTTGCCTTTTCCCACTCAAAACTCCTCCCCCAAGGGTAACCGCTGTCCTGACTTCCAACAGCCCAGATTAGTTTTGTCTATTTTCATTCTTTATAGAGATGTAGAAAAGGTTCTTAATGCTAGGCTTTTTCTTTCCACGTTATGTGTGTGAGAGTCATAGATGCCACTGTGTACAATATTCCATTGCGTGGATACGCCACGGTTTATCCATTCCACTGGCCATGTTTTGTGGCGGACATGAGTGTGTGTGCCTCATGGCTGTGTGTCCAGAAATGGAAGCACTGGTATAGAGATCCTCAGCTTTGGTGGATACTGCCACTTTCCCAAAGTCACTATGGCAAACTACACGTCAACCAGCCATGTAGAGCTCTGGCTGCTTTCACATCTCTGCAACACTCGGTATTAGGTATCCTTTTAGTCTTTCCCGTGCATTTACCGTAGCCGGTCACTGTGGGTTTCACACGCAATTCTCTGAGAACTGATCATGTGTTCATATGCTTATTGGCTCTTCGGCTATCTTCATTTGTGAAGCATCTGTTTGAATCTTCTGCCTTTGCTCAATAGAACAAATAGGTTGTCTTTTCCTTACTGATTGTGGGAGTTTCCTCTTTTCTCCCCACTATAACTGTTTTGGATACAAGAGCTTTGTTGAATATATATAAAGTACATATCTTCACTCACTCTATGGGTTACTGGGTTACTCTGTTTCACTTTAATACATGACAATCTCGAACCACCAAATTAATTTCATGACCCGTTAGGGGATCAGACAACATACAATTTGAAAAACCCCACAAAACAGGACAGTCTTCCCTGGGTCTGAATATCCCTGAAAGGGGCACCTCTGACCAGTGGCACCCGTGACAGCATCAGCCTGGAGCAACACCCATGTGTGTAAGGTCAGTAGTGTCTGGAGAACAAAAGCCATGTTGGCTATATTTAATTTTCCAATTTAAAGAAAAAAAATCCTTGTTCCATGCCTTAAATGGCAACACGGTTCCTAATTCTGAATTTAAGATTTGCCAGCCCCAAACCCAAGTGGAGGAAGGGGGCTCAGAAGGATGGCTGAGGTGTGGGACACTTCTGGAATTAGCCTTTCTAGCAGGGCTAGAGGGTGTTTTCACCCATGTGGGCTCTCCATCCACTGAGGTGCCTGGGAACTTGGAGGAGTGGCCCTGGGACTTTGGGGGTGTGGCCTGGGACTTTGTTTGGGAGGTCCTGGGACTTTGCAGGATGACCCTGGGACCTTGGGGATGGTGCCTAGGACCTTGGGGGAGTGACCTGGGACCTTAGGATAGTGGCCTGGAACCTTGGGGGAGTGACCTGGGACCTTGGGGGAGTGACCTGGGACCTTGGGGTAGTGGCCTGGGATCTTGGGGGAGTGGCCTGGAACCCCTGGGGGATTGACCCTGGGACCCTGGGGGAGTGACCTGGGACTTTGGGGGAGTGGCCTGGGACCTTGTTGGGGAGGTCCTGGGACTTTGTGGGGTGGCCCTGGGACCTTGGGGATGGTGCCTAGGACCTTGGGGGAGTGACCTGGGACCTTGGGGAAGTGACCTGGGACCCTGGGGGAGTGACCCTGGGACCCTGGGGGAATGACCTGGGACCTTGGGGGAGTGGCCTGGGACCTTGGGGAAGTGGCCTGGAACCCTGGAGGAGTGACCCTGGGACCTTGGGGGAGTGAACTGGGCCCTTGGGGTAGTGACCTGGGACCATGGGGGAGTGACCCTGGGACCTTGGAGTAGTGGCCTGGGACCTTGGGGGAGTGACCTGGGACCCTGGGGGGAGTGACCCTGGGACCTTGGGGAAGTGGCCTAGGACCTTGAGGGAGTGATCTGGGACCCTGGGGGAGTGACCCTGGGACCTTGGGGTAGTGGCCTAGGCCCTCGGGGGAGTGACCCTGGGACCTTGGGTGAGTGGCCTGGGACCTTGGGGAAGTGACCTGGGATCTTGGGGAAGTGGGCCTATGGAATCTAAGATACCTCAGGAAGTTCCTTTAATCAAACAGGTCAAATAACTTTCCCTAAACTGATAAACTCCATGAACCCCAAGACAAGGGCACTCATATATCCTAGGCACTCTCCCAGTGTGAAGGGTAAATTCTATGCTGACTCTCAACCCCCCAGAGTAGACCTGTCCACAGACTTCAAACTCCATGAAGGCAGAGACAGGTACTTTTGTTAAAAATGTGGCCAAGGTCACCCAGCTGGGCAGTTCCAGAGTGAGGCTGACTGATGCCACAGCCTGCGTTTTCATTCCTATGTTATTCTCCCTCCAGGCAGCTGGTCACTGTGTAGTGTGGTGCCCACACCTACAGCATCCAAAGATTCTGTCTCGTACACACACAGTTGCACGCAGGAGCAGACACACAGGCACATGTGTGCGTGCACACAGACATGTATGCGCACTCAGGTTCACATGCTGTTCGACTCAAGAAATCTGTGGGCTGGACTCTACTGGTTCATTCCACGCTCAGCTTGTTGGAGTTTTACCCTCTTGATTGCCACAGTATTGAATATCCCAGAATGTACAAGTAACACAAAATACGTGTTGGGCACTTAACAGTTTGTAAATCCCTGTAACACTCTGAACACACATAACTATTTGAGGATTTTCAAGGTCTAGTGGGGGTCTAAGGACCCTCCCAGGGACAGCAGTCTTTGTTGTCCAAGACTGAGGTGCTGGCAGCAGTGAGGGGTTGGCAGAATTTGTGTAGTTCCTCAGACCCACCTTAAAAGTTTCCCTTCTGACAATATATTCTAGAATAATTGATCCTTCCAATTCCGAGTTTGAATTGCATAAACTTCCCAGAGTTAAGCTTGTGTTTGCAGGAGTATTTATAGGACGTGGATACTTCTCCCCTATCCCTCAAAAGCAGGCTCACAAATTCTGTCTCATTAGAGTTCTTACTGCCTCTTGTCCTCTTCCAGCTCAAAGTAAGTAGCTCCGTCACTACTTATAATATGAACAGGGATTGGCATTTATTGAATACTTCCTACATACCAGGTAGCAAGTGCTTTAAGTACCTTATCCCAGCACACCTCACACAGATCCTGTGCCACAGGCATTAATACCCTTATTTCGCAAATGAGGAAATGGATGTTCAGAGAGGAGAGGTCTACAGGCTACAAAGTCAGTAAGTGATGGGACTGGGATTGGACCCAGGTCCCACTGATCCCCAAGTCCTGGCCCACTCCAGTGCCTGCGATAGCGAGAAGCAGCCACCTCCTTACTCCAAGTCAACAGAAATGTCCATAGGGATGTGGACAACATCTTTGGACCCCTTATCCTACCCTCCTTATGTTCTCCGAGCTCAGAGAGATGAAGGGACGTTCCTAGGAGCACAGCAAGAGCAGAACTAGGCCGAAAACCCAAGTCTGGACTTGGGCTTCTATCCCTTTGCTTCTCATGGATCCCCTAGGACAAAGGACACTAGTCGAGGTCTGTCTGTGTTCCAGGCATGCCTTTTTAAGGAAGACATTTACAGTTGGAGAGAAGGTAACCAGGGCAGGAACGGCAAAAGATCTCAAGGCAAAACATGATCTTCAACCATTTTTAGGACAGTCTGATCAAGATGAAAGAGGCTTGGCACTGTGAGGAAGAGTAGATTTCAGATCCAGATTATGGAAGAAAGGTATAAAAATCTTAAATGTGAGGAAATACCAAATTTCTCCTCAGCACCTGGAGGTTTCCAAGTACGGGCCAAATGTCTGTAAGCTACCTCTATCTATCTATCTATCTATCTATCTATCTATCTATCTATCTATCATCTAATGAATGGCCCATGGTTCTAAGGCCGTTTCATCTCTAAGATGACATAAGCTTTTAAAAGGTGCTAAAACCTCATAGGGAAGGCAAGCAGTAATCTTGTACCCTGTGCTCATTGTTCTTAGGGGAAGAAAGGTATTATAAAATAAGTGGAGAGAAAGCCTACCTATTAACGCACATTTAAGAGGTAGACAAAAAAATCACCCATAACATTAATTTAGATCATGAATACCTTCTGAAGTGTAAAAAAAAAAAACACAAAAAAAACCCAACTCACTTTTCTTTAAATCTTCTTAAAAGGGTCTAAGAATAGTCCTTCAAATAATCCTTCAAGTATGCAATTTTAATTTGGACACATGGTAATTTCAGTCTACCTGTTGAAAGAGACAAGAGAGAAATCAGTCATTTTTGATGAGGATGTTGTTCTGACAAGCATCAGAGAAGATTCAGGCAGCTTGAGGGGCGGGGAAAGGGGGGTGGGGGGGTGGATAGTGGGGGCAGCAGCAGTGTGGCTTTGGCTCCAGGCAGAAGACTGGTTTTTGAACACTCAGAGGAAAGGCAACTAAGGTAGCGATCACAGTGCCTGGCACATAGCAAATGCTCAATAAATATTTAATGACTGAATGAGTAAAAGGATACATGAATAAATGAGTGGGATTTATCATCAACCTTTGATGCAGGGAGTTTACCCTACAGGCTCATCTCTTTGACTCTGAGGGAGTAGCAGAATTTCCAGGCACTGGGCATATTATGGAAAAGAGCATACAGAAAGTTTCACGGTATAGTGGAGAGAGTGAGGGCTTTGGAGCCAACCATGTCCATAATCAAATTCTGTTTTTACCACTTATAACTGCATAACCCTGGGCTATCTTATTTATTTATGTTTACTGTTGTTAGTAAATTGGATACTTAGCCCATTCATTAATTTTCAGCCCTTCTTCTTCCCTAATACAAGCATTTTAAGGTCATAAATTTCCCCTAAGTGCTGCCTTGGCTATATTCCACAACTCTGATATTTAATGTTTCTTTTACCATTCACTTACAAGTATTTTAAAATTTCTATTATCATTTCTTCTTTGACCTATGAGTGAGTTAGATGTGTCTCTCTATCTCTATATTTTAAACTCATCTTTCTTTTATTGACTTCTAGCTTACTTGCACAGTGCTGGGAGAACGTGAGCTGTAGGCTACTGATTCCTTAAAATTTATTGAGATGCACTTTATAGCCTAGGGTGTAGCCAATTTTGAATGTTCCACATGTGTTTGGAAAGAACGTGTATTCCCCAGTTGTTGGGTGTTATCCCGGGCTAGTTTGGTTTTTAACCTCCATACACACTCGTTTCCTTTTCTGTAAGAGGGTATGTGTGCAATCCACATGTGCCATCCATGTGAGTTCTCTCCTGCCGTTTAGAATTACACTGACTGACCTAGAAGCTGTGCAGACAAAAATGGGGAGAGCACATGAGAAAGAGAGCTAGATGTGCTATTTCTTGCTTATAACACTATTAATAATGAAACCCTAGAGTTAAAGAGCATGTGAAGTTTCCAAGCGATGACGACATCTGCCATTTGGTTTCCTCCTCTCGACAGACCCGTGAGGTGTCCCCCTGGGCAGGTGGAGGTGAGGACTCACACAGAGAGGGGACAAACACCAGTTGGTGGGGTTCCTCGCTCAGTCCTCCACGCCAGATCCACAGGACCCCTCCTTGTTTCCTCCCTCCCCCCTTTGCATCTACTCGGCGTCATCTCAGATGCACCCTTGTTACGGCCCTTCCTGCCCACCTCATTTCTCGCCTGCCTGCTCCATTCCAAGGGAGTCATTAGATCCCTACTGTTTTAAAAATACTACTACAAGAAGTAAATCCAGACAAGATCTTCTTGGCAGATATGAGGCCCCAAAGGAGCTGAAGATAAGTGTTGCATCGTGGGGACCAGAATATCAAAATCTGGAAGGGGACATGGGTGTTTATGTCTCTCAGACAGAGGCTTGGCTTTAGAAAGGTAGAGAAACACTGTGCTGAGTTCAAATAGCCTTCATCCAACAAAGGCCTTTCCCATGACCTTGTCCCATCCCACTGCAAGTTCTCTGTCTCCTTCCAGAGAGAATTCCCAAGAGTCACCTAGACTACTAGTTCCTCTGCCCCACAAATCACCATCTCCAGAATGTTCTTAGAATCATAATGATGCTATTGCTGCAAATTCCAGAGACTTCACCTATGATGGCCTCTTTAGGTCCTCTACCAGCGGGATCACCATATCTTCTGGAAACCTTCCTGCTTCCCCTTTTGTCTCTTCTGCTGCTCTTTCATCCTCTGCCTCATTCTTCAATGTAAAAGAGTAAAGCGTTCCCTCTTCTCTCCCCCTTCAAATCTATGGTTTGAACCAGCATTTTCATAATTTAATGAGAGTTGTTTCAATAAAACAAGAACCATAAACTACCCCGTATTAGGTACAAATTAAAATATGCCCATCCCCGTATGAGACATTACTGCATTTAATCTTCACAATCACTGGCATTATTCATATTCCTATTTTACAGATGAGAAAGGAAAAGCTAAGAAAAGAAGTGGGATTTGCCCAAGATCACTCAGCATTGCTAGATGCGGCAGCGCTGGGATTCGAACCACCATCTGTCTAACTCAAAGCCTGTGCTCTCTGCCACTCCATTCACTCACCCTACCCTCCAATACCCCGGCCTCCGTCACTTGTCACTCTCCTCCCCAATACCCCGGCCTCCGTCACTTGTCACTCTCCTCCTCCCTGTCGCACGCCCCACACTTCCACGTTGCTGCTCTCGGAATGGAAGACCTTTATCCACGCTGTGCGCTGAAGAAATTCTGTTCGTTGTTCAGGGCCCAGCTGCAATGTCCCTCTTCCCATAAAGTCACCCGCAAGCCTACCCAGTTTAATTGCTGCGGCGGTTCTGCAATGACACGGAAACGTCCCTTCATCCATCCGACCACCCACCCATCTGTCCGCCCAAGAATTTCATAAACACAGGAAAGATTGCTTATACAGAAGTCTAGATACTAGAAGTATCCAAAGAAATTGTTCCAAAGGATTTTTTATGCTCACCCTCTGAAAAAATAGACTTATGTCCCAATTGGAGGAAAATCGCTAGAAGTCATGAGGTATGGGAAGGAATGTGCTCTGCGAGGCATCCGTGATTGCTGACTGGTCAAGGGCAGCCATCCCTGTGATGTGGCCAGGGTAGTTGCCAAGGTTACCAGACTGGGTCTGCTGATTTCCTTTACCCAACCCCCACGTTTCTAAATCCGATTTCTACATCAAGCCCAGCTCACCTACCTCTTCATCCTCGAAGCCTTCCCTGATTCTCCTCCCCCAACAAGCAGAAATAAGTCTGGGATACTCCGACGGCACTCAGCGACTATCATCTGTGGCTAATACTGCAGTTCAAAAGGCCATGCGACACATTTACGTCATGCTTTACCTTCCCTTCTGGGCTTTTTGGGGGCCTAGGAGTCCCAACCACTTCACCTTCATGATGTTTTCTGGGCAGCCCAGCGCCAGGCACACGGAGGTTCATGAGTGACTAAATGACCAAAACAGGATGTCATTGGCCTTAGATGGGGAGGCCATCCAAAAATCACTCACGTGCAAGCACCCAGCAGCGTTTTACGTACAAAGCAGGGGATAAATAAACATAAAATCCTTCCTCTCTTCACCCCTTAGGAAATAAGGATCAGAAGGGTTGAAGCGCGGACACATCCTATTTTCCATAGTCACAAAATGAGGTAGGGCTGGAAGACAGGGCTTCAGGATCAGCTACAACCCCGGGCTTTTCCAGAGCGGGGCAGAGCCGAGTCACAGGGCAAGAAGGACTGTGCAGAGGCATTTTCCCGTCCCCTCCTCGACTTGCAAATCAGGCCTCTAGAAAACCGAGTGCTTTCTGAATGGCTAAAAATAAACTCCCAGAAACTTCATCTAGATATATCAGGGCGGCAATTTACAGCGTCTAGAACTTCAGCATGGTATAATTAGCAAATGGATTACAATAATTTATTTTTGGTTTAAATGCTCCAATGAACACGGCCTTCCGGTAGAATGGGAAAATAAGAGGCTGGGAGCCAGCCACATCCCTCTGCCCTCTTCGAATGGCACAGTTTTAACACTGGCCGGCATCCATCTACTCATGTCTGGGGAGCGTTCCCGAGAAAGGACCGCAACTCTGAGCTCTGGGCTCCCTAGGAAGGACGACTTTTGGAATGCGGCCCCCACGAGCGTCCTCGATCGCTCTTCCAGTGATCAGGGAGGCATCTAGAATCACCCCTCCAATGAGCAGGGAAACCCAAAGGCAGGGCAAGTTTGTGATGTCTCTGTGCGGACCGTAGTATCAAAGGATGGCGCCAAGAGGGTCGTCGTGATGCAGCTGAGAACACACCAACCCTGGGGTCACGGAAGACCTGTGTTTGCATTTTGTTTACTGTGCACCACGAATAACAACCACTTCAGGTCCTTTTCATAAAGTGCTAATAAATAGGCAGTTACCTCACCAGATTATTATGGGAATTCAATGGGAAAAAAATGTATGAAAAGGGTTTTGTAAGTAAGTGCTAGTGATTCTTCCTGGGTGGATAAATTTCCAAAGAAGCTCTTTCTGACGAGGAATTGTTTGGACCAAAGCATCCAGGGATATCATAGTAGAGAGCAGGGGGCAGGGCCGCAGAGAACCTGGAAGATTGTCTTCTCGAGTTTCCCTCTACAGAATCCGGACATTCACTTTTTGCAAGATCTCCCAGCAGAGCATTAGAGAACTAGAAAACAGGAATCCTGTCTTGGGCAAGGAACACAAGCAACTTGTCTCCTCTCTCCTGCACTGCACCAAAATCAGCCTGATGTCTGTAAGAACATGCCTCGACCCGGAAGGTGGAGCTGGTGACCAACCAGGGTGCCAAACTGCTTCCTGCAGCTGAAGGAAGGGGCAGGGGCATTCCCTGAGCATCTACCGTGTGCCAGGCACAGCACCGGACCCCTGCATGTCACAGTCCCTCTCCCAACCCTGTGAGTTCCCCCGACGCTCCACGCTGTCCCTCGTCACCCGTGCTGGTACTGTGCGTGGGGCCGCAAAGCCTCCTATCTTCTCTCTGCCTCTCTCACCAGCCCTTGGTACCCTTGCAGCAGAAAGACCTAGAGCCTCATCCTCGCTCTTCCAGTTCTTCGGGATCATTCTGGAGGCACTTGAGGGATCCGACCTGGTCAGCTGGGACAAGGACCCCAAACCTGCCTCCTTTCCCAGACTGCTTTCAGACCACTAAGAGCGGGTGGGAAAAGCTTTGGAAACTGTGCCAAACCCTAAAGGATAGGTTACTCTGTTCCAGCCCCCCAAGACCTTCCTATTACACTTCACTAGACATAAATTTCTACATTGTTTCCAGCCCACACCGCTGACCCCATCCGCCCCCTTGTTTCCTGAGTTCCATGCAAACCAGTCATCTTTGGGGCCATCATACTGCCAGAGCAAATGCCACTTCCTCTTCGGAGAGTCACCTCCTCCGGCTTTAGGTCTCAGTGCAGAGTTAGGGTCACTTCTGGGAAAAGCTGCTTCTGCCCCTCGGGCTGGGACAGTTTCCTCTACTCCACATTCTTCAGGGCACTTGTGATGATATCCTTACTTGAATATGAATGTCTACTCCCCCACTAGAATGGGGCGGGGCCTATTTTCGCCTCTTTCACCTGGATGTCCTCCGGGGATATCTTTGGGGGCCAGGCACTCAGTGGCCAATCAAATAATCTGTGTCTGTTTGGCTCATTGACGTATCCCCCAGTATCCAGAGCAGTGCCTGGCATGTAGCAAGTGCTCAATAAACACTTCTTGCATGTAAAGGTTTGTCGGAGCGGGTATAGAGCACGGGGCTTTAAAATCATGGGCTCTGGAGCCAGAATACTCAGTCTGATCCTGGTCACTGCACTCACAGCTGTATCACCCTGAGTTCACCTCTCTGTTCCCCAGTTTCTTCTTTCACCTCAAAAGGGATAATGATGATACCTGCCTCCTAAGACTTGTTGTGAGGATTAAATGATACATTTAAAGTTCCTGGAACAAAGCCAGGCAGGTGGTGGTGTAGCTATTCTTGAGATCACTCATCACCCATCCCCTGCTGAGCGAGGTCACATCCCTTCTCTTTGTCCAAGTGGGTCAGCTTGGTCCTCTTCCTCTGCTCTCCTGCCTTTTCTCTGCACAGGGGACCCTTCTATACACTTATGTACTACAATGGCTTTACTGGTATCTCCGAGTGACTCTTTTCTGCAGAGAGATCTCAAGAGCGCAGAGGAAGGGCTAGAGAGGCAAGCCAGAGGGGCCTGCAAAAGGCAGTCAGCCAGAGGATCTGTGTAAATGCAAGGGGGCACACAGTGGGGGCTTCTGGAGGAATCCACTTAAAGCCTATTTGGAGCTTTTGCCCTGAAACCTGTTTCTGGAGGCAAAGCTTCCAGACTTGAGTAGCTGGTTCATGGCCTAAAAAAAAAATGTCTTTTTTTTTTTTTTTTTTGCATTAAATAAATGGTTAGCCATTAAGATGTAAAATGTAGCTGTCACAGTCCATAGAACAACAGACAGGTTAATATGGGTGCTTAAAAATGCTATTTCCTCATATTAACCCCAGCGCAGAAGCAACCTATCCAGATAGATTCTGGAGTGCTTGCTCCGGAAATCTGCTGGGGTTTTTTTTTTCCTAATAATATTTGATGTTTAAATAATAGTTGATGTTTGTTTCTAAGCAGAGTTCGCTAGCTCGCTTGCCTCCCCTTTCCCTCCCTCCCTCCTTCTTACTCTAAGAATATCTTGGCCTCAGCTTTCTTCCTGAAATCTGGGTTACAAGCGTGCAGATGTGCATCTGGGTCACCTTTAGTTTCTGAACTTGACTCTTGACTTGGTTCCTTGACTTCCATTACTCTTCTCCATCCGCCATCTTCCAGTCAACCCAGCCTACCTACAGGTTGCCTGCCAGGGGACTCACTGAACTTAAAAAAAATAGGTTTAAATTGTAAAAATGGTTGTAAGTTGGTCCCCGCAAGAGGTGAGCTTCAGGTGAGCAGCTTGACTTGCTCTCCCTGCAGAAATCAAGGCTGGCTCCTGGCACTGCCCAGAAAGGCTGGGGATTGGTCAGCCCACCGGCTCCAGAGTTGGCTGCTGTGGCTGAAGCCGGCACCCCAGACCCGTTCCCAGAGTCCTGAGGGGGGACAGTTATGTGCTAGCGGCTTGCCAGCACAGCAAACCATAGTACTGAGGCTCCATTTATTGTGGGTACTACATGCCCACAGGGAGGTCGTGGAGTGGGGAGAGGGCAAGGGCGTGCCTCTAGCATTCTCAGAAGTCCCAAGCAGACCCTCAAGTGGGTCAGGCTCTCTCAGGCCTCGGGCACCTGGTACACCCTTGCCCTTTCTCTCTGTCCTCTAAACGTCCTCTGAGTAATTCCACCTGTCCTGGAAGATGCAGAAGGTCACCTCCTTCCAGAAGCCTCCCCTAGCCTCTGACTAATCCCAAGCCCATCTTCTGAGCTTCCGCGGCCCCTGTGCCTCCCCTGCTGGGGTGATTCTCATCCTTGTGAGAGTATCTGCTTGTTTAGCCGTCTCCAATGAATATCTCCAGCGAATGCCTACCAGGCCAAGATGCTTTGGGTACAAAGGACAAAAAATAATCAATGCATTAATTAATATATGCATTAACTCTTCACCTCGCTCCAGAAAGAATTTAAGGCAGCGTAAACATGAGAAATGCCCCTGAGAAGCTTAGAGTCGGGGGCAGTGGCAGATAGATAAGCAGTTTTAAAAATATTACCAGACAGGAGTTGAGATAATGCAATCTGGTGGAGGACCTGGGTGGGGCGTGGGGTGGGGGGCTCCTTCTCCCTAGTCTCCCCCAGACCTTAACGCAAAACCCAACATGGGGGATGCTCACTGAGTATTTGTGCAGTGAATGAAATGGATAGGAGGGGAGGACATGAAGGGACCTTAGAGATCACTCATTTCAATGAGGAAAACAGTGGAGGTGTGAGAAACAGAATTTGGGCTCCTTAGACTTCAACCGACAACGTAAATCCCATCGAATGAAATGCACAAGGACAAACCACTTCTCTCTGAGCCTCAGTTTTCTCACCCATAAATAAAAGAAGAGGGTAGGGGTAGATCATTATAGAAGGCCATTCCAGCTTATAATCAGTTACCGAAGAAGGGCTGAGGAGTGACCAGCCCACTGTTCATATGACGTAGTCTTATCTGTCTTATTCGGATACAAATTCAGGAACCTACTCACAGATAGGAAACTTTGTCCATTTATCTAAAATACCTCTACGGCTAACTGTGGGCCAGTTGCTGGCCTGGGCATGACTGCAGGTCACCCCAGACCTGCCGTGCACTGGACCTGCTCCCCCTGTACAGATCTCCAAAACCCTGCTCACAACTTGGAGCATGCCCCTAACCTCTCTGTACTCCCCTCCCCCCACTTTGTTTTCTCCTTCTTTCACACCTTCATGCCAACCTGCATGCATCCAACAAATGCTTACTACTACCTTCTAGGCACCCAGAACCGTGCTCTCAGTGGTGTGATGCAGGGGTGAATAAGACCTAGGACCTGCCTTCTGGAACGCAGCAGCAACCCCTTCCTGCTAGCTAGCCATGCAGTTTTCAGAGCTATGCATTTCATCAGCATTCACTGTCCTTTCATCCCTCCGTGACTCTGTTCATGCTGTGTGTTTGCCTGGACTGTCTCTAACCTCTGACCCTCTTCCAAGGACTAGTCCCCAGGCCACCCGCCCTGTGACACCTTCTCTGACCTTCCCCTCTCTGGGGTCCCGCAGCCCCCCGCTTGCCACCATAATTACACTCTAGTGTACGGTGGGTTCGTCTGGGAGCCGTGCTGTTTTGAAGTCCGTAAGGCCCAGGTGCATGTATTTTCATCATTATATCCACAGCAGTACACAGCCAGCAAGTTCCTGAGAAAGCATGGCTGAAATGAACTGAGAGCAGAACATTCTAACTAGTCCGGGCCCAGGGGAAAAGGTCAAAGGCTCTCATCTCATGGCTTGTCCCACCAGCAAACCCAACACTAGCTTGCTGCACAGCTTCCCTCTGCTCACATATGCTGTTTTCAGCTCACAAGGGACCCAGGGACCCTGCCCTCCTGCACCCTGGGCCAGTTTGCACCCATATCCTTGGATGCCTCATCTAGTCCCTCCTCAGGACTTTCTTTGTCCTGGGCAATGTGAAAGCCCAAATTTGCAGGGCAATGTGAAAGCCCAAAGTAGGAAAATCTACCTTGGAATCATATCCACGAATACAAAATAGCTATAGAACCCTGAACTTTTCTGGCTGCACCAGACAATTTTGGTAAGGTTCTTCTGGAAGGTAAGGTTCCTTCCCCACCCCCCCCCCGCCCCCCACAGAGTATATTCACACTGGCCAAAGCACAGGAAGCTACAACATCCGCTGGATACGAGACAGCCAGGGTTTGAGCCCCGGTTCTGCTGTGCGAGCTATGAGCTAGCACGTCCGACCTTGACCTTGGGCCTCCAGCTGGATCGGGCTCCAGTCCTGCTGCATAATTCCAGTCTTGCTGCCAATCCTGTCTGCCCAGAAGAGCAACTCAGCTGCCAGCTCAATCGTACATCCACTCAACCACTTATTCCATCCATTACTTTTCAGTTCGTTCATTCATTCATTCATTCATTCATTCATTCATTCATTCATTCATTCACATTCATTTCCTTAAATTTTCACTTATTCATTTACCCAAAACCACATGGTCATTCATTTAGTCAGTAACTTATTCACTCGTTCACTTACTCGTTCGTTTATTTATTTCTCCATTTACTCATCAACTCAATCACTCCTCCCTCCCTTCACTCCCTCCCTCTGCCCTGTACTCACTCACTTAGCCCCTCACCCCCTACTCTCGCTCTTCCCCATTCCCCAGCACAGTCTCCTGCCAGGAAGCCCAGCCTCCATCCTGGCCTGGTCCATTAGTCCCCGTTCCCAGGACATTCTCTTCCATTTCAACCTCCAGCTTGCTGAACGGTGCAGGCATGTGTCCTAGTGTACAGAGGATACGATATGCTTTCCACTCAGGGACAGATGTTCTTGTAATTACTGTTTTGACTTTCACCCTCTAATGCCAGAAAATTCTTTCCACAAACTCCTCCAGCATGCGGGAAGGCAACTGCTCAGCATGGGCAGAACGTGCAGTGCCTGGGGGGCTCAGATTCCAAGACACAGGAGATTCCTGGCAGCCAGAGCTAAAGGGAACATGGAGAGCCTCCCTAGTCCAGGGCTTTGGAACCTGGAGGCTGGGGATGAGCTGGGAGGGAGGGCAGCAGACTCCGTGAGCCAAGTTAAGGAGCCAAGTAAAGGAGTGGACCGTCTTGAGGATATGAAGTCATGATTGGTCTGCATTTGGGTTAATGCGCTGACAG
>CM053613.1:47971962-47985295 GCA_028646535.1 Procyon lotor
CTGGACGCTCTCCATTTCCTGTTTCGTTGCCTGCCTGCCCTCGAGTGAGCCATGTCTGCCTTTGGGATTGGGGACATATCCTAGGGCATGGCAGAGCAATAAGACAGAAGAAGCCTCAGTCCCTGCAGAACCTTGTGAAGCAGAACATCTCGATCCCCTGCTGAGACTTTAAGTGCAAGGGAACAGGCATCTGTTAGGTTTAGGTCACTGTTGTTTTACTTCTCATCACAAAGCCGCCAAGCCAGTACCTACTAAGATGGCACAATCTTCTGCATCATGCTTCCTTATGGAGAAACTGCCTTTAGAGGAACATCTGTGACTTCTCTTGCTCCCTCACTCGATCCTCTCTGCTGTGGTTTAATAGCATCCTCCCCACCCCCAATCCACTGGGAACCTCAGAATGTGCTGGGAACCTCAGAATGTGACCTTATTTGGAATTGGGGTCTTTGCAGATGTAATTAAAGATCTGGATAAAATCATATGGGATTAGGGTGGACCTCATATCCAATGAGAATATCCTTGCAGAAGATGGAAAAGGACACCAGGAGACCCAGGGGAGAAGTCTAGCAGTCTCTGGAGGGAGGCAAGCACAGTGTGGGAGCCCCGAGGATGTGAGGAGAGGCATGGGATGGATTTTCCCACAGGGCCACCAGACTGAACCAACCTTACTGACCGCACCTGCATTTGGGACTTTCGAGTCTTTAGAATTGGGAGAGAATGCATTTCTCTTGTGTTCAGTCACTGAGGTTATTGCAATTTGTTGCAGCAGACCTAGGAAACCAACACATGCTCTGAGGGAGTGGCTGCCCTGGAACAGGTGGAATTGGAAGATGGAACTGGACCTGCCTCAGGTCCCTTGCCCCCTACCCCATGCCCCCCAAATGGCTTACAGAAATAAACCTCTCTTTTCCTCCATGGAACGGACAGGCTGTCTAATTCTAGGGTGACTTAGGGGCTAGCGCCTCTGGCTACAGATCTAACGTTGCACTGTGTGCTTCCCACTGTAACTGGAGCCACGGTCATGGCACTGTTCAAGGTCACGGCCTCTGAAGCCAGGCCACCCAGCATTGCGTTCTGGTCGGCCGTTCACTAGTTGTGTGATTTGGGGCAAATTAATGAAACTTTCAGTGCCTTGGTGTTTCATCTGTAAAATGGAGATAATAATAGTACCTACCTTATAGAATTATTTCAAGGATTAAATTACATTGTGAAGTGCTCAAAACAGAGCTTGACAAACAGAAAGTGCTAGGTACGAGTTTGCACTGAGAATGCCATGTCAGTTTCACTCTTGTTACTATGTATCTGATTCCTCTATGTTTCAGTTAACCTGGCAGGTGGGCCAGGAAGGTGGGGATTATATTCTGCTCCCCTGGAATCCCAGTACTTACTATGTTTATTAGTGCTCATGGGCCTCATTTTGCAGATGAGGAAACAAGTGTCCAAGAGATGAAATGGCAAAGCCCCTGGGTAAAGATCTAGAGGACATGAGATCTGGAGCCCCTGCTGAATCCTCCCCTATCCCCACTAGCTGTTCAGGCACCCACCTGGTGAGGTCACCGGGCCTCCAGGCTCTGCCTAGCGGGCCCTGGAAGGTCTCCCTCCTAGCTTTGAGGTCACTGGCCAGCATCCCAGGGGGAACTCCTGGTGCGAGCTGCCCCAGTCGGCAGCTCAGTGAGCCAAGCCCTGCAGCATGGTCAAGTCACCGCAAGCCTGTGTGAGGATCCCACGGTCTGTATTCGCACAAGACTGGCGGACTCTTCAGCTCTGATGGGACTGTTTCTGCAGCTTGAGTTGTGTCAGGAAAAGTGAGTGGACTATGCAGGCACCAATGCGGGCGCCCTGCCTGGGGGCTCCTATGTCACATCCCGGGTGAACACAGCATGTTCAATCTTGAGAACCAGCCTCTTATCACATGGCCGAGCCCTTGTTTGTGGGGATGATGGAATTCCTCTTGGCCCATTGGCACAGGTAGGCTGGGAGGAATAGGTAAGGGACATTTGTTGAGCAATTACTGTATGCCAGGCTCTGGGCCAGGTGTTTTACCTGAGCTGTTCCACTCAATCCTCCCTACAATCCTATGCTATAAACCCATTTTAACAGACGTGGAAACTGAGGTTCAAAGAGCTGAAATCACGTGTCCAAGCCACAAGGCCAAAAAATGCCAGAGGCACCCAGGTTTGCCTAACTTTGGCAACACAGGAGAATCAGAAGCAGATCATACCTTGACACAGGGGTGCTATCATTATCTTCACTGACAAATGAGGAGACTCAGAGAGGTTAAGAAAATTATCCCAGGCTACCCAGCCGGGAGTGGCAGAAGCTGGGTGGTCTGGCTCCTGAGTTTTGCTCTTCAACACCCCCTTCTCCTGCATTTGAAAGTACACTCTGATTTTGAGGTGGATGTGTGAGCATTTAAAGGCTGTCTGAATGCTCAAATGAAGGGATGGGGCTGGCACAAGGGCAGGGGCTGTGGGTGGAGAAGGTGGGGCGGGGGGGTGGCAGGAGGGGAGGTGGTCAGGATGCAGAGAGAGCCAGGCCCATGTGAGGGACGAGTGGAGAAGGATCCGGGACAGCCTGACATTCCCACTCCTCAAACTGGCTCCTTGTGTGCACGGGGCCTGTAGGACTGTGACCCAGCATGAAGGCTGGGTACCTGCAGGGACTCTGAAAGGAGAGTCCCCTCACCATGGCAGGGAGAGCCGGAGGCGGGTCTGACCTCCACACTGACAGCCACGTCATTATTGTCATTCTGTGTGCAGACTCTCACCCCTGACAGTGCCAAGGCCCAAAAAAGCATGAACCAGTTAGCAGAGCTGGAACCACAGTTAGATCATTGTCTTGTGCCTGGCAGATGGGGGTAGGATGATGCTGACGTCTACTGCTAACTGGGGCCTGCCTGAGAGGAGGGGAGGGCAGAACAATGACTCTAGGGCTCAAGAGACCTGAGCTCCCATTCAAGTTGGGTCTTTAATTAGCAGTGACCTCAAGCCACCTCTATGGCATACACTTTTGAGCATGTGCTCTGCACCATGCCCTTTGTGGGGTGCTGGGATGTAGAGACAAATCCAACCATCCTCGGAGTCAAGGAGCTCCCAGTCTCCCCAGTGCTGGTGCTAGGAATCGGTGGTGCGATACAGGGAAGCAGAGGGTCGTGGGAGCATGGGGTGCTGACCCGGTGGGGGTGAGAGGATGCTAAACCAGCATGAGAAATCAGGGTGGGCTTCCTGGAGGAAGTGACTACCAAGCTGCATTCCAAAAGAGAAGAGCTGGCCAAGCAAAGAGGAAGGGTATTCTATTTAGGGTTAAGGAGATGGTGGAGAAAGCAAGACACAAAAGGGAGAGTCTTTGGGAGACCCTAAGCTTGCTCCGCTGCGTTAGCATACTTGTGGCTCCTGGTATCCTGGGGGCTGGCAGACACGGAATCTGAATGCTGCAGGAAACAAGGCTCTTAGTGCTCGCAGTCGATTGATTATAAATTTGGCACGATTCTTGCCCTCCTTGGATATACACCCTTTTGCAACGTGACTTGCAGCTCCTATGAAGAGCTAGAGACCATTTTGCCACCTGCTAAAGCTGGGCTGACCACGTAACATGCTTTAACCAACAGAATGAAGCAAAGTGATTGTGTGCAAGTTCTTAGCTCGGGTCTTCCCGCTCTCTTGGAGGTTTGCTCAGTCGCCAGGCGGTCAAGCTCAGGTCAGTCCACTGGACCACAAGGGGCACGTGCCCGGTCACCCTTCCCCATATTCCCATTGCCCCAGATGACAATCAGTGCCCAACCTCCACCAGCTGATGGAGGGTGATGAACTCACCCTCTTTTGCCCCAGACTTTAAAACTGAAAGTCTCACACCCACAGAGGCCTTACAGTCCCAGGCAAACGGGGAGGGCTGGTCACCCTAAGCTGACCTCAGGTGGATGAATGAGCCCAGCCAAACCTAATGCAGCTCATTAGCACTGCCCAGCCGACCCATAGACTAGGAAGTAAAAATAAAGAGCAGTTCTAGCGCATGGAGTTTGGGGTGGTTTGTTATATGGCAAGAGATAACAGATACACTGGTACATTTGGGAAGGACGCCCAGGCTCTGGGCCTCAGCAGCATCTGGGAAGCAGCTTGGTTCCCCTCCTTGACCCTGGCACTGAGAGGGTCCTGAGAGGGAAGGCACTGGAGCTCAGAGATGTTGAGTAACCTGCTCAGCATCACAAAGCCAGGGCAGAGAGGCAAGGAGGGACTAAGGGAGGAGGGATGGAGGAGGGACCCAGACCCGGTCCCAGGCCTCCCCCTTCCTCCAAGCTGTCTCTTTAATCAGCACATTTCTGCTGCAGTGACTGAAACTCCCCCAGAGACTGTTAATTTAACAAATCTCTGGTCATGCTCAGGCTCCCCGCGATGGTTTCTTTTACAAGATCCAGTGTCAGGCCGTGTGACACGCTCCCTCCCACATGCACACAGATGAGGCCGACACTTAACCGCAAGCCACTACCAGCCCCCCTGGTTGGAGACCAGGGCACAGGCAATGCCCATCAGGCGGCAAAAGACATGCATATTCAGAATTTCCCAACTCCCGGGTGGAAAGCCACACAGACTTTACACACACGAGTTGCTGGGAGACATCCACCCTAGTCCTAACTCTGACACACACCAGTTGCATCACACCTGGGGCAAGCCACATCTCTTCTTTGGCAGATCGGGTGTCAACTGATTATTGGAAATTTGGATCATTCACCACCAACAGAGGGCAGAATAGTGGAGTGTTCAGCTTTAAATTCGGTGCCCCATACAGCGCTTCGTAGCTGCCCGGTAAACATTTACCGATTGCACACATTAGAGCGGGGCCTAGCATGAGGAACAACTTGTGCTTCTTTGCATGTGTTTGTCTTTGGACACAGCAAGGAAGACAGGGCACTGAGCGGGCAGAAGACCTTGACATTAATTTGAAATAAATATAAGGATTCCCTGCCCCCATTCCAGGGAAGAATGGGACAGGACTTTGTGTCCAAGGTCTGAGCATCTTCGCCCTAGAGAGTTGGCTGGTGTTACTGCGATCCCTTGAGCTTGGCACGCTTAGCCGTTCCAAAGACATCTCCCAATCGGAGACCTTGATGGTGTCAGGGGAGAATGGTGCTAAGGGTCCTAGTGATCACCAGAGTCCAGTGGGGAACATCCGAGGCAAAAGTTAGCACAAAGAAGACCCCTTTCCTTCCAAGAACCATGTGCACTTGGGTAGGAAGCTGGACAAATGAGACTTTGTCACCCTGGGAGTTCAGCACTGGATGGTTGGCCCTGGGTTTGTCTATGAGGCAAAACGGTGTTAACTGTAGCAATGGGCCGTAGTTAAAACAGCTCATATGGAATGAATTGTGTCCCAATTCAGATGTTGACGTCAACTCCCAGCACCTCAGAATGTGACCTTATTTGAGAATAAGGTTATTGCAGATGTCGTGCGGTAAGAGGAGGATGTAAGAGTAGGGTGGGCCCCTGATCCGATATGACCAGTGTATTTTTAAGAAGGAAAATTTGGAGACAGATACACACACAGGATGAATGGCATGTGGCGACGAAGGCAGAGCCTGGCGAGATGCGTCTAGAAGCCAAGGAACACCGAAGATGCCCACCAACCATCACAAGCCAGGGGAGAGGCTGGGAACACACTCTCCATCATAGCCCTCAGAAGGTCCCAGGCCTGCCGACACCCTGCTTTTGGGCTTCTTGCCTCCAAACAGTAATTTTCTGTTATGTAAGCCAGTGTGCGGTGCTTTGTTTTAGCAGTCCTAGCAAACTAATACAAAGTACAAAATACTAATACAAAGTAACACTAAAAAGTCTGAGAGATCTTTTGGGATGAACGTCACACGTACTGTGCAAATATCCTTGTTTAGGGTCCGTTGGGGAGGGGAAGTAGGGGGGGCGTGTCAGAGAGTGACATGGACTTGCATCAGTCTGTGTGCAAAGGATCGCATCAGTTCAAATTTGGATTGAGAAATAAGGACGGTGCCCTAATCCCCCTGGGTCCACAAGCATCAGGATCAGGCAGCACTTTGTCCTACCACCCAATGAAAACCAGCAGTGAGTCAGAAGCCATGACAAAGGGGGCAGAGACCCCTTCCCTTATTTTACAGTGAAGAGACGAAGACCCAAGAAGGTGAGAAGCGAGTGTTTTGCAGGTGCCCCACTAAGGGGAAGGGCTGTGACCACACCTGGGCATCCAGAAACGTCCTTCTCCAAAGTAGGACATGTCTCCCCCTGCAAACATACAGAGCTGTGGCATTTGTGCAAAATGCAAAAGCCTCTGTGGGCACCACTGTATATTTAGATATTTTCAAGAAGGGAAGGCAGTTGCAAAGTGGGTATTTTCATTTTCCCAAAGTACTCTGGGAGCCAGGACGAGTGAGGATTGTTTTATAAGACTGAGTCTTCCTTGAGGTGAACCTAGCCAAGAAAAAGTGCTAGAGCAGGGACCCACTGTGTTGTATTTCACAAAGCTTTGATCTATAAAAACACGAACCATCGTTCCTTCAAATGGAGAGCCCCCATAGGGCAATGAAGTATGTGTTTTAGAAATCACTGGTACCTGGGGGAAGGCTGGAGTGGGGATGGGAGACGGAGGGGCGGGGGGGATTCAGGAACAGAGTCCCCTTCTAGGGGTGGAAGCGACAGGGCATGGAAGGTGAATGAGGCAACAGAGGAAGGTCACTTAAAAATAACCGTGTGAGTTCATGAGCAAAGAAGATACAGCTTTGGGACAAATCTTCATTAACATAACAAATGCTGATTGATGCTTTTCATTTATACACTGTTTTTTGCAAGTCAAAGCACATTTCCAATATTTCTCTACTAGCTCAAAATTCTTTCCAGGCTTGAGTGACCATGTACTTAATTATCCAAAGCAAGCCACTTTTGAGGGTGAAAGGAAGCATTTTCTTTTTTTTAAGTAGGCTCCATGCCCAGTGTGGAGCCCAATGTAGGGCTTGAACCCACAACCATGAGATCAACACCTGAGCAGAGATCAAAAGTGGATGCTTAACAGACCAAGGCACCAGGCACCCCTGAAAGGAGACATTCTTAATCATTATGCTGGGTCAGCAGGTGTAAACCAGGACTGGCCCGGACAAACAGGGTTGTATGATGAGCCCACCACAAGCCTTCGAAAGAGCCTGGGTAGCCCAGGGACACCATCACTCATTCACCCCACACCTGTCCCTCCCTGTCTACTTTATCTCTAATCCATTCAGTCGCTCAACTAACACTGCAGCTCACTCTCAAGTCTTCTCCCCCTCCTCCCTTCAATCCATCAGCCAATCCTGATAACTCTATCTGCAAGTTATTCCCCACTTGTCCATTTGTGTCATTCTCTCGGTGTTCACCCTAGTCTTAGACATCATCACTTCTCACCCGGACAGCAGTGAAAGCCTCCTAATTCGTCTCCCCATGTCTGCAACTTGTCTTCCTTACAATCCATTCTCCAAAAGGCAACAAGGGTAATTTTTCAGAAGTGTAAATCTGATCATGTCTCTCCCTTGCTCAGAATCTTCTAGCGGCTCCCTGCTGGACCAGGAATACAAAAGCTACACTCCTTCCCTTGGCCTTCCGTCTTTGTTCGGTAACTCTTCATTAAGTGAACGAACACACAAAGTCAACAGGTATTTGCTCAGTGTATTTTAAGGACTTAGGCTCATGCAAGGCACGTCTTTCAGCTTCTGTGCGACCCATGACACCGTGACCCATGCCATGGGAACAAAGGAAAACCTTGTTCTAATTCCGATCTTTATTTCCACAGAAAGGGAACCCCGTTAGAGACTCTTCTGGCCTCTCTCTGACCCTTTACTCACAGGTAGTGGAGTGAGTTATACAGGAGGGAAACTGAGGAAGAATAAACAGAGTATGCCAGGTTGAACCTCACCTTTCTTCCTCTTGGCAGTTAGCAACACTTGTTTCTACTCCAGGGGCTGGCTCTTCGACTCTGCCCCCATCCAGCACTGCCAGGTGGGGCAGTCGGCCTCATCCTGGATCCCATGACCAAGCTGATTCATTCTCTCACCAAGGGACATGATCCATTATCCATAATAAACATGGTATGTCGGCTTCCCTCTGTCACCCTTTGTCTCCCAATTTGTTCAGGACTCAGGTGGAAGGACGGGTGTTATTTACCGGGCCCCCTCAAAGACCTCAAATATCCCTTGAGAAACAGGAGAAACCAGTTGCATAAAGCGTGGTCCGGAGCCACTGGCCACCCTGGGGTATGACAATCTGGGGCTCAGGAAACGACAGCCGAAACGGCACAGTTGCTGGCTGAGCAAGGATCATGTGGCACTCCCAGTGAAAATTCAAGTACAAATTTAGCAGCAGCATTTAGCCCAGAAGAATGTCTTCAGGAATGAATCACGAAGGGAATATTGTCATTTGTGCAGAGAGACGGAAGGTTATGAGGGAAAAGGTGGCTCGAGATTTTTGCGGATATTGATGAAAACAGATGGCCTTTTTTTGAAAAACAGCAAGCCAAAACAACAGTGTTGTTATTCCAGGAGCGAAGAGATTTTTCTATTGACATTTCATCAAAAACCCATCTCTTAGGCTTTTTAACCCCCTAAGGAATTCATAAATAGCACGCCTTAAAATAAAAGCAAAACACGTTTTCATAAGGACGTAAGTTACATAAGATCATCTTGGTTCGGCGCCCCTCCCCACCCCCACCCTGCACCCCAGCTCATCTTCACCCTCCCTTTGTCTGTTCTGGGCCCAGGTGCTCCCAAGAACCTGCAAAACTCTGCTGGGAGTAGATTGCAAGGGGTGGCAAATGTGAAATGCAGTTCATGATGCTCTCGGGGAGAGATTTCCTGACTCATACCTCCGTCTCTGCCACTCCTACAACAGCCAAAAGACGGGGCTGGGATTGTGATTTCATTCCCTCACTATCTTTAATTTCTTTTTCTTCATTCCCTCCCTCCCCTCAGCCGTCAGACCCTGACTTGAAAAGAAAAGACTGAAGTCTATGCCTTGGTCTAGGGCTGCGCCTGCCAGTTGTCTCGGTGTGGCCATCCAGAGCCTTCCCAACTTCTCCCTCCTGTTCAGGGCCCTGGGAGGCCCCTGTTTAACCTGGATCAGTGGGCCTCCCTTTGGCTTCCAGGTGGGTTCAGCCAGCGGGAGTCCTGGCAGGAGATCCACATCAGAATGAGGTTGGGGTATTTACTCACCAGGCAACCTGTCTGCTGTGCTGAGGGTTGGCAGTGGCTGCGGACCTGTGTGAAAGGGCGTCACGCTTGGGGACAGTCCTTTGTTACAGGCTGTGACAGCCCTTTGTTACAGTTACCCTGCAGCCACTGCTCTGGTCCAGGACCCAGTGCCTGCTCCCTCCCCTGCCCCTTCTGGCCTCAGGTGGCCACAGCTCCCAGCTGTTGCTGCCTCACGCATCCTGGTTGCCCCTAATTCTGCCACACATTAAAAATAGCCCCTTCAGGGCACCTGGATGGCTCAGTCAGTTGGGCTGAGGACCAAGGATCCCTGGTCCTGGTCCTGGGATCCAGCCCTGCATCAGGCTCCTTGCTCAGTGGGGAGCCTACTTCTCCCTCTGCCTCTGCTTGCCACTTCTCTGCTTGTGCTCTCTCTCTCTCTGACAGATAAATAATAACTTAAAAAAATAAATAAATAAAGGATAGCCCTTTCACCACATGTTCCTTAACCACCTCATCTGAAATGCCACTGTTTCTTGCCAGGTCCCCAATGAATACACTGTCCACATCTATGTCAATCTTTATTTGATCCAAAGCAAGCTCTTTTTTGTCCTTTCTTTTCCTCATCAAACTTCTTGACTATATTCCCTGGAGGGTTTGGGCTCAGAAGGGCTTTGCACACGGGCCAACCTGGTGTTACCCAGTACTTGTCTTTCCAGAGGCCAGTTTGCCAAAATATACCAGAATCTGTAAAAAAAATATATATATATATATATTGAATTCTGATAAGCCAGAAATTCTAGTAGTCCAACAAAGTATCCCAAGTACTTATAAAAAAATGTTTCTGGGGGCGATATTAAAAATAGTGATGATCTAGACACCCACTAGCTGAGACACAGCAAACTGCATTGCCCTGTCAGTGCTATCCAGCCGAACACTAGCGCTGGTACTCAGTGCCGCATAGTGAGAAGAAGAGGGGGAAACAATGGGCATCCACCTGAATGTCTAAAAGTAGGAGAAATGTAAAGAAAAACCTCTGGCATTCCACATGAAGAAATACTATGTACCCTTACAAATGGATTCTGTAGATGTAATGACATGGAAAGCTGTACATTACATATTGTTAAACGAGAAAAGCAGATCGCAAAATTCAGTAGGGAGGAGGGTCCTATTTTTAGAGATTAGAGAAGGTGAAATGTGTGTGTGTGTGTGTGTGTGTGTGTGCACGCGCACGCGTGTGTGCGCATCTGTATGTGTGTGAGTGTTTGTGGATCAGAGAAAGCAGGAGCATTTATTTCAGTGTGGTAGGGGAACAGCTACTTACTATTTTCTTCCATGTGCTCACCTATAGTTTCTAAATTTTCAAGAATAGATAGGTTTAAGTTTTGAAATGAGAAAATACGACAATAAATGTATTTTTTTTTTAAAGTCACCTAGCCTAGTTTTACAGATGTGGTATTTAGGAGATGTTACTAAAATTTTGGTTAGGAGTCTCTAATTATAAACTGTTTGCTGAATGCACTGCCTGGAGGACCAATCATTTAACTGATGGCTTCTGGTCTCAGCAGAGGGGGTTGACATTTCAAAACCATGAGATACAGACCCGTGGGCCATCTTAGGCTACACACCAACTCCAGCTCTCTGCAATGGCCACTGACTCTTTGACAAGAAAACAATGTGTCCCAAGCAGAGACTGTTGCCTGAATCCTTGGCAGCCATTTCCTGATGTTCTCTCCCCGAACACTTAATATATTCCTAGCAGATTGACTACATGTTATTAATAACTATATAGGCTGTCAATCAACATCATCTTTGGAGAGAAATTTTCCAAGTCAGCCACATTAAAACCCAATTAAAAAAAACTATTGGAAAGGCATTCTTTCTCAACAGTACTTTTAATTATTTGACATCTAATTATTTACTCCTTCACTTTTACTCTGCCTGCTTTTCCAAACGACTCAAGGAAGCTAATGAGTCAACATGGGGCTGTGTGCAGATTCATGTGTATGTAGATACAAGTTCCTATAGATGCATGGAGGTATAGGACTTAGTATATAGTAATAATACTATGTAGTATATATTTAGTAATAATAACATGGTATTAATCCATGTAAATATAGTCACATGCACTTAATTCACCCAGGAAGGGAAGGCATGGGCCAAAGTATGCTGCTAGCATCCATCTACCAGAATAGAGAAAGAAATGAGAATTTGCTGAGGTCCCTTTGGTTGCTGCTTGAGAGGTTCACGCTGTCATCAACTTTGGCCTTGACCCCGCTACAGCCTCTGCTACTGGACTCTTTGCTCTGATTCTCGCCTCTTCTCTGCTAAGCCACATTACCCCTGTCTGATTCATCTTCATAACAGGCATAATCTTCAGGTTGGAGGTCAGCAAACTGTGGGCAACACCTGTTTGTGTAAATAAAGTTTTATTGGCACACCACCATGCCCATTTGCTTGCATATTGTCTCTGCTGCTTTTTTATCCACAGCAAAGTTGAGTAATTACAACAAAGACTGGACAAGGGGTGCCTGGCTGGCTCAGTTGCTATACCATGTAACTCCTGATCTTGGGGTTGTAAGTTCGAGCCCCATGCTGAGCCTAGAGCTGGCTTAAAAAGTTTTTATTTAAAATAAAATCATATTTTTTAAAAAAAAAGAGACTACAGAAAGTTAAAATCTTTACTATCTACCTTTTATAAAAAAAAAAATTGCCATCCCTTATCTTAAATAAGCAAAACTAGAGTCCTCTAAAACAAAGTGCTCAAGACAACTTATTGGTATTTAGGGAGAAAATATCTAAACATCCTCTCTCTCTCTTAATCTTAAGAAAGACAGCATTAAACTTTCCTAATGTTTAGTACATGGATTGAGAGTGAATTATGGGTAAGATGAAAATGCTGAATATGTGTAGTCAAAAGCCATTTACTGTTAGGGACAGATGATAGAAAAGGTTTGAAGACCAAGCAGGTGATTAACAGTAGATTGCTTGGCAAATAGTCGGTGCTCGGCATGGTTTGGAATAATAGTAATTATTATTGAATCACTAGTCTGTTTCAAGAGCAGTGCAGAGAGTTTCATATGCATTATTTCACTTAATTCACACAACACTCCAATGAATTCAGTGTTATAACCCAATCCCATTTTACAGAAGAAAACACAGAGATTAAGTGTCTTCCCCATGGGCACACAGTGAGAAAATGTAGCTCTGTGAGCTGAATCAGGATCTCTCTGACTCTGAAAGCTCAGGTCTGAGCTTGAGAACTGCCATGCCCGTTCAACGGTGCCCTACTGTGTAAACACGTTTAGGTTCAGGCTTATCATTAACCAAGGCAACATGGAAAGGGAAAACACTGATTGTGCTTTTCAAGCTCCATTACCCAGTTCTAAAAATGTGTTTTGGCAAACAACAAGGAGGGATCACCAGAACTTCTTTCATATTATACATTTGTCAAAACCCATAGAATGTACAACACCAAAAGGGAACCTTAATGCAAACTCAGGACTTTGGGAGATAATGATGTGTCAGCATAGGGTTCATTGACTGTAAAATGTACCACTGTGATATGGCTACTGCCGGTGGGGGAGACTGCACATGTGTGGGGGCAGAAGGTATAAGAAAACTCTCTATACTTCCACTCAATTTTGCCATGAACCTAAAACTGCTGTTAAAAAATATAGTTTACTAATTTAAAAAAGGGAGAAATAAATAAGAAAGACTCCATACTTCACATTCACTAGGAAGACTATTTTTTAAAGATTTATTTATTTATTTTACCAGCACCTGGGTGGCTCAGTTAGTTAAGCATCTGCCTTCGGCTCAGGTCATGATCCCAGGGTCCTTGGATGGAGCCCCGCATCAGGCTCCCTGCTCGGCAGGAAGCCTGCTTCTCCCGCTACCTTTCCCTCTGCTTGTGTTCCCTTTCTCGCTATGTTTCTCTCTGTCGAATAGATAAAATCTTTAAAAAAATTTTTTTTAAATGAGAATTACCATATGACCTACAATTCCACTCCTGGGTATATGCCCAAAAGAACTGAAAGCAGATACCTGAGCATTACCTGGGTACCCAGGCTCATGGTAGCGTTAGCCAGAACAGCCAAAAGGTAGAAGGAACCCGTGTCTTTTGAAAGATGAATGGAGAAACAAAATAGAGTGTAAAGGTACACT